>VXBO01005587.1:304-71001 GCA_013400135.1 Rhinoptilus africanus
GACCGCAGCACGGCTGGGCTGCCCGCGCCCCGCACAGAGCCGGGCTGCTGCAGGCACACGCGTCTATAGGCGCCGGCGCAACCCGGCCTTTGAACTTACCACCCCTCTGGGTTGCAGGGGACGGTACTGGGCTTAGCAGGGTTCGGGCAGCAGTGGGCCAACCGATGCGGACACACAGCGAAGAGGAGCATGTGAGAACTCCTCCCTGAACATTTGAAACGAAGAGATGAAGGTTGCAGAAGCCGAACTTGCGTTTGCTGACGTTCCCTGTGGGCCACCCTCAAGCACTCCCGCTTCTACACCTGTGCCTGCTGACCAAACAGAACCATGGAACTGCCGAGGTTGGAAGGGGCCTTTCAGACATCGAGTCCAACCATCAACCTAACACTGACAAGCACCATCACTAAACTCTACCTCTAAGCACTACGTCTACCCATCTTTTAAATACCTCCCGGGATGGTGCCTCAACCACGTCCCTGGGCAGCCTGTTACAATGTCTGGTAACCCTTTCAGTGTGAAAATTTTTCCTAACATTCCATCTAAACCTCTCCTGGCACAAATTCAGTCTGTCTCCTCTCATCCTATCGCCTGTTACTTGGGAGAAGAGACCAACCCCCACCTCTCTACAACCTCCTTTCAGGTAACTGTAGACAACGATAAGGTCTCCTCTCAGCACTTGGTGGAAATTTGGGTCTGGGAAGAGTGGTAACAAAAGAACCCTGCAGAATGGGAGTGCCACTTTCCGGGACATAGCAGCCTTGGAAAACGAACAGTACACAACCTGTCAGAAGGTCCTGCACTGAGATGCTTGATGGCTTCTGAAGGAGCATACCCAAACTTTTATTTTTTAAAATTTGCACCTCCTCTTCCCAGAACACCTAAGGAATCACCTTCAACTTCCCCCGACCCTGGACAGAAACACTTCTGCTGCTGCCCTACCTGTGAAGAATGTTACCACACCACACGCTTTACCCAACGAAGAAGGGGACAATCTCAAACTGAGAAAGGGGCATAAGGGAATGGATCCTTTCAACCTTTTAGGTGGTAAAAGCCTAATGGCTAATTCTGGTACAGCCAGACATGCCAATCTTCAAAAATTCAATATTAAAAGCACCGTCACCTTCAACCCCAGGGAGGACTGGCACCGGTCTGGGAGGAAGCTGCGGCAAGAGCTTACAACCTGTATGCTTAATACTTCCATACAGATGTAGGTCATGCGAATTAGACACGAGCCACACCAACCTCCTGGAGAAGCATCAGACACTCACAGGTTAGCGGGAGGATATCAGACATTTCACAGGGATGCCTAACAGATCCTGACCTTTCTCAGCAGGAGGCGGGGGCGTTTTCTGTCTGTTTTCTGCAGCGGGCAGCTGCAGCCTCAGAAAGCGGCGTCACGGAGCAGAGACGCAGAGGTCAATCGAGAAGTGGCTGCGCTTCAGTACGCTGAACTGTTTAATATTTGCTCCCGTCAGCAGGCCGAGTGGAAGAAGCGCATTAGTAATGCTTCTGCCCCTTGCCTCAGCACAAGCCTGCTCTGCTGCGCCACAGTCACGCCAGGCACAGCACAGGGCCCCTTTTTAGGAAAGTCAGCAATGCTGATAAAGCACTCTGCCATCACAGATCTGGGCTGCTCTTATCTGTGGCAATTAAATGAATATCTTGATGACTTCCTCTTAAATTAAACGTGCCATACGTGCTCTTAAGCAACTAAAACCATGAGAGAAAGATTTTAATCTGATATATAAAACTGCTACAGTATAAAACAAAAGCACCTTGTACTGTTTCACAATTTGACAATAAATCAAATTGCCTCTTCCTGTCCAGTCTTTTTTTTATACACACACAATTATTCATAGTTTATTACACTTCTATAAACTGAGTGTTACCACCAGGATGCCAAAAAAAATATTAATTTTCCCCATTTAACTACGGACCCAACTACACAGGGAAGGAGTCAGGGTTCTCCAGAGCAGCTTGCTGAATAAACAAAAGTGGAATAATTCAAATAGCTGCTGTAGTCTGAATATATACCCTAGCTATTTTTTTTGTTGTAACTTCTGGGACTTGCCTGTATAAATGAGCTTAAAAGTACTAAGATCCTTGACAAAGAATTCACTAACAAGAAGAGATATCGTAGTAACCAGAAAGATTAATTTACGAATTAGCATCAGTGGAGAAGGTTAGTTCATGGTAGCATGCTAAAATCAACCATATGCCTTGGGAGAACGCTAAAGTTGCCCAGGACTCCCTGGTCTGTCAGCACCTTCAGATCCACCTTCTGTTTTTGTTCTCTTCTTTTGGAGTCTCCTCAATGGGATATCAGTTTTCTCCTCTCCTTCCTCATCTGCCTCTTTAACATTGCCAAAAACACCGCGACTAAGAAGAGGTACCCTAGCTCACGTTTCCCTGCACGCCCACTGGCATGCAACTTCAACACCCATTAAAGGGAAGGAGATCAAAGATGAAAAAATTCAGCTGGTGGACTTTTCCTAGCACTGCTGGTTTCCCAAGGTTTTAATTATTTCTGGAGCAGCTGTAGATATTGCAATAAAAGATTTTAAGATGGAAAAATGTCAAAGAGAGCAAAATTGTGACCAACTGCCAGTAAGAGCAGCCGGTACCTGCTACTCAAACAGTGGGAAGTCGCCCCTCAGTGCATGTCCCCTTACTTTAGTTTGCATCGTCTCAGTGGGTCCTTTGAATCTCTTGCTCTGCTAAATGAGCACACAACTCCTCAGTTCTTCACCTCTCCTGTTCAGGGGTACAGACCACAAGCGATGTATTTGTGGCACAAAGTAGGCAGACAAAAACTGCCAGAAAACTGCAGTCTTCTCTCCAAACAATTCCACTTCCTTCTCACAGATGTTTATGTTAAAGCCAACTTGCTACTTGACAGAGGCAGGAATTCCTACCTTCTCCCTGCCCTCTTACACCCTTTTTAACTTGCATAATTCAAGCTGGGTTATCACATAGAAAACCTGGGATTATACAACTTTTTGTTCTGGATTTGTTTGTACTTGCTGAATTTCTTCTCCCATATTAAACATGAAAACAAAACCTCTCCTGCAGGTTTCATACAATTCTTGCATTCCTGTTGCTCAGAATGGCCAAACTCATCTGTTGGTAGCAACAATGCACTGCAGTGGCTAATTATGGTACCACCAAACATACACACAGAGCATGGGGAAAAACATGCTCTCTCGGGATAGGCACAGCACCCTCTCCACTGACGGTGCGCTCCTTAGTGTATTGTGAATACTTCAGGAAAATAGACAGCAAATAACAATAAAAAATTATGAAGCCCCTTAAAACACCAACCTGTATCGCCACAGTTCAGCACCCATGCCAAGGCAACACCTGGGTTCAACATATTTGATTTGCAAATTTCTTACTGAGATTCAAAAAAGGAAAAAAGGCACTGGCTGGAACTAAATATGAATAATCACTTTTCTCCACCAGCACTGACATTTAAAGAATGAACACACGTTTGGAAAGGAAGTCTCCTGTCAATCATCACTACAGAAGTGCTTTCTCCTCTTTCTCTCCTTTTCATACTTAGCTGCACACCAAGTAATTTTCTCAGCGCGTAAAGCAACAAGAGAAGAGGATCTGTGAACAGCACCAGAGGATACGAGATATAAGTGATCTAAGTAATGGATTTTATGAGGATGTGGCTGTGTCTGCCTCCTGGAAAGCAGTTACCCCTTGCCTCCCTGCACTGTCATACACAAATCAGACACTATTTTTAAAAAAAAAAAAGAAAAAAAAAAGATCTTGCCTGGTCTGATAAAATCTGAGGGTTTTTAAGATGCTGGAGTTCTGCTCAATACCATCAATGTATTCCCACAGTGTTTACTAAGTTACGCAATAATTTCCCCCTGGCAGAAACATGAAATGCAAAGCAAAGCAATCATCAGACTGAAAAGGAAGGAATGTACTTTTCAAAATACCACCAATACAAAATTTAAAATGCCATTATTTATATACACATTCAGGCGCTGAAACATGTATTTTTCTCTTTAGAGTATCTGTGCATATAAACATCTGCAATTAGAAATGATAAATACCCTGGAAAATCTCCCCCAGGCTAGAAGATTTGTGTGCACACATGAAATAAGCAAGTCACATGTAAATAGAAACCATATTTGGAAACTGTAGCCCTTCATGTCCAAACAAAGCAGACTGACGATTAAATAGGCCATGTCCAAAAGAGCACAAACAGGAAGAAAAAGCAACTAATATGTCAAAAAAAAAAATTTAGTACAAGGGTAACCCTCAGAAAGGGGCTAAGTACTAACTTTCCAAGGCTGGTACTCAGCCCTGTATCACTTAATGCTTTTATCAATGATCTGAAAGTAAATACAAAATAATATCGGTGGTTCTTTTTGTATGCTGTATGCAAGCCAGCACTAGATGTTTCCATACAGCCATAGAAGAGTCAAATCTGAGAACTACACACAAGATGATGGGTCCTCCTGAGGGATACAACATCACACCAGATAAGCATTTCTGTACAATCTCTGAGTGACTGTGGAGCTCGGAGGCATCAACACGGATATCGCATGGAAAAGGTGTATTAAGTCTGTATTTCCTACTGGGGTGCTTGCTACACAAGACTTGATCCGTTCGGGAATTCCCATTCTCAAGCAAGTTGTGAAAAACTGAACAGTGCTGAGAGACAACCCATGAAAGAAACACAAGAACTAAACCCTGTACATTTAGTGCTTTGCAAAGAAAACAGTCTGTACATGGAGGAAATGTTAATATTTGACCTACTACTCACAAGCTGAACAAGATCCAATGGCTGGAGTCAAAGATAGACACTTTATGACTAGAAATGAGGCATTTTTAAACAGTGAGGATAACTACCTACTGACACAATTCATCAAAGATGATGGTGAATTTTTAACGTTCTTACAACTTACAGTTGCCTCTGTTTAGGAGCACCAAGACTTAGACAAACTGCCCAGATGTAATTTACAGAATTCTCATACTCATTTTCTTAACTAATACTCCTCATGTCCAAAAACTAAGCAGGTTGCTCTCAGTTGACTTCATTTTACCTCTTTTATTTTTTGCACTGGCATAGAAATACAAGTTTTGTTGGCATATCCGTGGGAAATACACTGGTTTTTTGCACCGTAGCTCTTCCGTTCCTTCCTGCAACTTGAAGGGCAAATTACCTTTTAAACAAAGCTAGTTAAAATCTATTAAGGAGGAAACATATTCCACAATTGTTCCTTAAACTTGCTAGGACTGGAGAAAAGTAAATACCAAGCTGAAAACTTCTCAGAGCTTCAGGTTCTCAGAGTTCCTGATCTCAGCTGACAGATAAGCACGCAAGCGTGTCTCCCATTGATGGGGGACATCCCAAGCTCCCAGGAGACCTGGATTATCTGCTGTGGCTGCTCTTCATTAGGCAGCAGTGTCCTTTGCAAGCACTGACACACCCGCTCAGCAGCCGCTTTAACTTGTTCCAAAGGACTCCCACCCCATGGGATAGCCCAGATATTGCTTCTTGGCCTCCCTCCTGGAGAAGGGGGGGAGGGGATTGGGAGTAGGTTCCTAAAGGGTTTTCTGGGAAAGCATCAAGTAATGAATGGTTGTGCCAGCTAATCTGCTGTGGGAAACAGGGTAAAGCGCTCTGTGCAGCGGGTCACTAGGTTCCTCATCTGCACCAGTTTGCTCGAGTGCCAGAGCATGGGAGAGCAAGCAAACAATCTGTACAAGTTATTTTCAAAGCAGGCTTTTTCCAAAGCTCTGCTAATCTAATGAAATTCCTCAACATTAACATCTAATGACATCTCCCCCACTCCTCTAAACTGTTATTTTTATAAAACAGCCTGTGCAAAGACCCTTTAAAATTTCAGCTGTTTCAGACCAATGAAAATGTCTGCCACAGAAAACACTGAAGAAAAAGCATTCATTTGTCGACACAAAGACTGCAACAAGATTCCTTGGTACTCCCTGCGTTATTTACATTCCCCACCAAAAATGTCACTGGTTTCACACTTTCCTACCTTCCAAAAACACAAAATTACCATCCTTTGAACTCCATGCCTCTGCACCCACTATGTTCCCTGCTTTCTAAAGCATTTTCAAGTGAAATGCTTTCCACCCTTAGCCTTACAAACATGGTAACCATACCCAAAGGGGCTGAGCAAGGCGGAGGAGCAGGCCACACCATTCACGTGTGGTGCACGCGGCTTTTCACTCCACTGAAAGATAAACTGCCGTCCGTGTTGGCAAGGGAGGCAGTCTGGCAGAGTTACCCTCCAGAAAACCCCTCTAGAAATAGCTCCTCTTCTTCAGCTAATGACGTGACTGAATGAAGTCCTCCCTTTGCACAAGTGCTCCAGCAGCCGGGCTGCCTCCCCGGAGAGGGGTGGTGGGAAATGATGACTTGGCGGGAGAGACTGACTCCAGCTGGGAGGCACTAAGAGTGAGCTGGGTGAGAATAACTCCATCTCTCTGCGTACAGCTGGAAGATGGATCTGCCATGGAAGCAGGGGAAATCCTGACTAAAAGACAACTCTGACCAGATCTATTAAAACCTGACTGTATTTTACCGAAGCACAGCCCCCTCAGGCCAGTCCCAGGGCTTTTCCTGCACCCAGCCGTGCGTACATCAAGAAACACGAATTATGGTTTATGCACAGCCAGATACAACGATGCTGGCCTCAATCGGTGCTGCTCGCTGCTGTGCCCCTCATCTGCAACGCCAGCTCCGAGTTTAACCACTCCATATGTGTCCAGGCTGTGCAAACGCGCTCCGATCCTGCTGCAGGCCAGTCTGAGCAACGATAGGAGTGGCACAAGTGGATAATAAAGGGAAGCACAAGTTCAGCATAAGCCTGCACTTAATTATCAAGAACACTCAGAATGACAAGAGAAAGGTCAGTAAGCTTGCAACTTCCCAACCCACCTTCACAGTCCTGGGAAAAATCCAAGTTTTTCTACCCAAGGGACATAAATCCAGCAAAAGCTAATGAGAGTTTAGAGGAAAACTTATTTTCTGTGATGTTCAGTAGCCCTGTAGAATGGTGGTTACTTGCTTTTTTTTGCAATTTGACACTTTCTGGAATTTTGGGGGGCTTTTTTTGAAGGAAACATGTATAAATTTTATAAAAGATGGTGCACTGTTAGCAGTGCTCCCAGAGAGTAATCATTTCATGGTGGTTAGGTGGTTCCTAACCATAATGTAGGGCAATAAAAATATTATTTTATTAGATATTTATCCCTCCCTATATGACTCAAACTCTCTGAATGTGGAGAGCTTGGAGACTGTGAAAGGGCCTGAGAAATTGGCGGTGGATTCTTGTTTCCAGGAGTCCTGTCAAGGTTTTTATGACTGAAAGTCATTACCATCCAAGTGGGCCTCAGTAATTTCTTTGCAATCATCTAGTGGCCTCTCTTTGCAGTCATCCCTAGAGCAAATACACTTCTTGCAGTAGGTGCAGAATGAAAAGGAAAGCTTTAGTACAGAAAACAGAACTATCTTCACACTTCCTAACCGCAACCCTCTCAGGCCAGGAGGAAGGCACTGAGCCAATGTGAGAAAGTGCAATTTGTAGATAAGCTGTCAGCTTGGGATCGCATTCCTCGCAACAGATAAAATGAGAGGACATCTCTCATGGCCACTGACCATGGAAGAGGATGATTTTACAACACTGAAACAGCTCAGAGACAAACAGATGCAAGTGAAGTGACAAGTGCAGTGAGTGACAACCCTGCCCTGCCACCCCATGCCTTTTCTTATTAGACAGCCAGCTGACCACTTTGATTGAAAATATACATGTGCGTCATGGGAAGTCACAGCTGAACTCCATCAGCCTACACTGCAACGTGCTGAACACAACGTCCAAATGCACAGTTCTTTCAGCTGAAGTGGGAAGTCGTGTCGGCAAACAAGCCTGGCTGAGAACTCAGTGACCTCTGCCCGCTGATCTTCCTGTGGACTGCCTGCAGAACGCCCAGCCAGGTCCCCTCTGGGAAGCCGCACAGGAAGGAGAACCTCACAGCTTCAGGTGGTAGAAAACTGCTTGCTCTGCAAAGCTCCCGGAAACAAGGCACGCTACGCTGAACCCCCTCGGCTGAACAATGCACCAGGCACTTGAGGAGACAGGCTAAGGAAGCTACAGGAGAGGGAACTGCTCACTCACTGCAGTAAAAATAAGTCAAGTCACAGTGCAGAGGCTCTACCTAGTCGCTAGCAAGACAGGTTGGTGATGAGTGTCTTGGTTTTTGTAAATACAAATATTAAAAGCAAAAAGATTTCCAAGGCTGGTTCAGCTTCCTTATTATCCACTGTATGTTCTCTCATAAGAGGTCACTGATGGTTTTGTTTGAAAATGACCTCAAAATTGTCACAGATGTTTGCACCTTATTTCCTACAGCAAAAACTACTCTCTGATCCAGTTGATATCAGGAAACCACCAGCCTCATGAGATGAAGGGACTTTCTCCCCACAGCAAAAGCACGTACAAAAAAATTTAACAAGATGACAATATAAAGAAACCTTCTAGCTGAGAGGGCAATGCCTAAGATACAGAAAGGGAGCAGGTTTTTTTCAGCTTTGTTATGCAATTTCTGTGAACTTACTGTAGTCCGTTTCTAGTTTCTAAGGCTGCTGGATGCTGTCCCAGGAAACAGGAAAAGCTAATATACTTGGCTCATGGACTGAAAGAAGAACTGTTGTTTCCATATGCATGTTATGGTGTTGAAGTGCTGCTTTCTACATCTAACAGTCATCAGATCTTTGTTTGATTTATGTTTTTTGTTGCTTCCAAGATGAACCTCCATTTCTGTGGCACAGGTCTGGGCATCAGATTAAAAATATTCTCCATCTCACAAGCCATAATTTGTCACCAGGTTAATCTTGCATAGAGGGGCAAAGGTAAGATGGCTAGAGGTAAATAGGAAGGTTAGAACAGTGCAATGAACAAAGCCTAATCTAAAGGAGTAACCCATGCAGGGTGGAAGAGAGAGGGCAAATGCTTGCAAAAGTAAACTGAAATCCACCCAGGTGACTTGCATGGAAAAAATCTACATAATTGCATGTTACTGTGACTGTCATTAAGTCTTGGCTATAGCCAGTGGAGAAGAACCCAGAAAGAGCTGGGACCACACCCTGACTCACCATTCACAGCCACCTACCTTGGAGAGACACATAAATCACATGTCTTTGTGGCTGTGTTTTTAGAAAACTGCATGCTTTTCTTAACAACTCATTATGTAAGGCAGTTCCTAGTGCCAGCATCTCACAATGCAAGAAAGAAGGGAATTGATTGCATAGGAGGGTGGAGACAAATGTACTCTCAAAGTTGAATGAGTCAGCTTGGAAAAACTAACTCAACACAACCTAAAGAGAGAAGGTGACAAACAGCAACAATACCCTACCTAAAAAAGTCCCCTCTGAGGGCTCAGAGCAGGGCCCACCAGAGGCTGCTGCGGAATGATGTGTAAGGCAACTGCCCTCACCATTTCCCCAACGACCTCGCTCCAGACCTTTGCTCCTTTCCTGAGCAGTTTTCTCGAAGAATCCAGGGCTGTTGGAGGGCAGCCCTGCCTGCTGCCTGGCTGCAATCCCTTATGTAAACCTGGCAGCAAGGCTCCTGAGTGATAAGGCAAATTATTACTTTGGATAGGGACTGAATGTACTGCCACGACAGACTTCAAAAACAAAAAACCCCAAACCTAAACAAAAATAGTCAGCTAAGCAAACAACACCAGCCCCCCTTGCTTGATTTGTTCTGGCAACAACAGGCACCCAAGTTCTTATCACATAACAGAGGACAGTGGTAAGTTTTGGCTTGCCTTGGTTTTAAACCGCAGCTGCTAAAAGGAAAGCCAACAAATAGGGAAAGTGTTTATAGTAAGCACAAACTTCTCCGTGTACAAATACATGTGTTTTCATACCTCAACAATTAACAGCAAGAACATGCAGTGTCATTAAGAAGAGGGTGCAGCAGGGTCCATCAACCCATCCCTTATTTTAGAGAGGCTACTGCAGCATGTGATCCCTTGATTTGCTGGACATAGGCCAGATATAAGGATCTTTGTGAACAAAAGGTTGATATAAACAAACCTTCTCTTTGAGAACATGCACATGTTAGGAAGCCAGCACGGGGTATCTGTGCTGGCAAATCTCATTGCAGCTGTGACTGCAGCCACAAACAGGAATTTATGATCTTTGGCACGCAAAGACCCAGCTAGAAAGTACTGGAGAAGGCAGCTTGCTTACTGAACGACTGCTGCTCTAAGCTTTGACTCTCAGGAACTGCACAATGTTTTTCACAAAGCTTGGCTGCCATACAGGCACCCATTCTCCAGCTCCTGACTACTACTAGCAAGAAAAGGTACCCGGTTGAACTCCTTTGATTGTCATTTCCACCTAGGGAACACCCACCGAGCCGAACAGCACCTCAGACAGCAGGGTGCCCTCCCACTGAGGGATCCTCCTTCAAAACACTACCAGGCTGCAAAGAGATGCAGCTCCAGAAAGTCCTAGAACAGCCGTACACAGCAAAGCATATTTCAGTGCCCTTTGCCAGGCAAAAGATCCAGAGTGGTGATAACAAAAATCTGCAGATAGCATGTGCCTCTGAGCCAGCATCAGGAAAGACATTTCTGCTCACCATCAACAATCCCCTGCCTCACATTTTGGCTGCAGGAAGACATTTTCCTTTCTGCCTGAAGGCTATCCCTTGTCTTTGCTTGTATATGAAGTTTAGCACAAGAGGTTGAAGAGCATTGCCTGCAAAAGGCTTTCCCACATTTGTATCCACTTAAATCTTAATATATCCTATCCCTGCCCTAAAATCCATTTGAATCTGCTATTTGAAGCACTTCAGTTTTAGCACCTCTAGTGACATCCAAAATCACGCCAGTTCCTACTGCAGTTATGTATGCCCCTTTTGAAGCAGAGCTTTGAGCAGGCCCCTCAAAGAAAGAGGGTCCCCAACAGGAATTCTGAGCTTCACAAAACTGCAAGCCCACCCTGGCCCCCTCTCACTGAGGGTCTGATAAGGCCCCAGGGAGCCCGGTTCCCTCCTGCCTATACCCTAGTTCCAAAAGCTGCTGCCTCCCCTGGCTCCTGAGGTCTATGGTGCGGGTCTTGTAGGTTTCAACCACGTAAAGATAAATTATGTGGTTCCCAGGGTCCAGAAGTTTGCCCTGGTCTGAAACTCTGCACAGGAGCTCTTGCAAAAAATGTGATAAGCCTCACAGAAATAGGTAACAGGCTGCATATTGCCTGCAGACTTTAATCCTTCTTTCAGAGGACCAGTCTCTTCTCTCCTGCCCCTTCCTTCCTTTCTTTCTCCACTCTTTGGGGATTTACTCGAAGGCTGCATTACAGGTATGTTTTTCTGCTACTGCATAATTAGGTGTTTGCCCTTGGCACACAGCTATAATAATGAGGCAATTTTCAAGAGAACACATACATTATGTGCTAGTGGGGATTATGGGTACATACAGTTAATCCACCTATTTTGGTCAGAAAAAAGAAGACATACACTTTACAAATACCACTTTCTTAAGATAACAGTTGTGAACAGAAGGTGATACAGATTTTATGCTCTGCAACATGTTTTGACTAAAACTGATATTTCACGTATTTCAAATGACAGCAGCACCTTCAAAAAAATCCTGCGATGAGGAATATCATACCTGTAAGGAGGCATAACAAGTCTTCCAATATTTTAAAAAACTGGCAAGCCATTCTAGAAAACATAGTCAAAATTGTAGCTGCTACTTAATACGTGGATCTCCATTTTAAGGTTAACTGTATGAAGACGCATATTGAGAGGTATTTTAAATAGTATCAAAAATACTCATCAGCCAGAAGTCTATCATTTTCTCCCTGAAGACCTCTGCTCGTGTCAAATGAAACTGATTGAAAATGTATTAAAGATTACAGGTTTTGCTGGGGGAAGGCTTACAGGCTTAGTGTGTGGGGTTACTTCTTCACTGTTACATTTGTGAACCTGCTAAAGGTGGAGTTCTGCATCTACTGTTCTGTGTAGTCCTTCATCCTCTTCTAATCCACCTATATCATGGTATCGGAGCGTGGAAAGGGAACAAACCACAAGCGTTTTCATGAAACAGCAAATGGTTATCATTGCCAAGAACAACCTTTATTCTTTTCTAACAAAGATCATATGATAGCTGAGCAGATACAGTCATTTCACTAAAACGTATCTGATAATTACATATAATTAATGATAACATTTATTTAAGAATGTTCATACCTTATGACACAACCGCCCCCAACAAGAACAGCAGTGTATTTGCAAAGCACTTTATAGTCTAGGTCAGATACCAGAGTCCTGCTGAAAAAGGTGAAAAATTCTGATGTAGCCTTGCACTGAGATAATACCAGCTAATACCTCACTGTGAGCTTAGATTACACAGGAGTGACCCAAGGCTGCCAAAACCATGTTTAAAACCACTCCTGATGTATCAGAGCATGCATTAATGCCAGGGAATCTGACAGCTGTCCCCCAAGTGGGTTAGGTCAGCTATAGATCTCCCTCCCCTCTTCCTCTTAGGGGTGGTCCAGGGCCTCCTCTCCCATCCCATCCTGCCCAACAACCTGCTATCCTGAGGCTGGGTAGAAAACAGCAAGCAGCACCTACTCCTCCTTCAGCAGCACCAGTGGATCGCTGACAGAAAAGTACTGGAAGCTAACAGCAGTGCTGACAGTCAACCCAATTAGGTAAATATGTACAAAAGTGTGATACAGGACAGAAAACTAGGGCATTCTAGAACAAAATGGGATTACAAGGGAATTCATTTCTACAGCTTATTAATTTCCCAGATAAAATTAGAGATGCAGACATCTTTCATCTCAAGGCCTGAGAATGGAGATTAGGCTTCTGTAATTACAAACACATCTCATTTGGTGCTTAATGTCCTGTGCCAGTATTGTCCCAACTGTCCCATACTTCAACAGTACTCTTCTAAGGAATTGCACACTGTCAGGAAAGTATAAATTCCTACAGCAAATAATATGTCTTTTGGGGAATGTTCTCCTAAAAGAATCATAATTTTTTGGGGGCACCTCATGAAGTATGCCAGTCACACGTACCTTCCCAGATATGCGACTCAGCAGTAATTTGTTTCAACTCCTGAGCACCTGATTTCCCTTTACACCTGGCAATGTGTAGTGAAGTACAGGCAGGAGCACACTTTGCCAAGCTCCAGCATACCGATGCAAGAGGCTGTAACTTCTGACCCAGCCCCACCTTGCTTGGCCCTGTCTAGCTGGTAGAACTGTATTACCTTCTCAGTTTTGCCAGCTGACCTGCTTCAGTAATTGTTTCCTAACTCATCTCAGTCAAAAGGAGCTAAATTAATGAAGACGTGATATCTTCTGGCTGGAGGAGTTTTGGGGGAAGGCTTGGGGACAGTAAACCACACAGCTGATGCAGCTAAAAGTTGAAGAACATGTGTGCCTGCAAGGGCTAGAAACTGGATTTGACACCTATGCGTCACCAACATCCTTACAATTCAAAATCCGGTATTAGCGCATAATTTCCTAACTTGTCCCACCATTATTATGAACCAAAATCTGGTGTTAGTGCATAATTTGCTAACTCATCTCTGAGTGCTGTTTGTCTGTCTGTGCTAGTGCTGAGAATAGCAGCTGTCTCCTGCTTACACAGTGAAGTCACTCAGTTACGTGTCTGGCAGCGCTGCCTCTGCTTTGTGTTCTGCACTGGTATGCAGAGACACCGCGGGGTCGTGTTTCATGACATGTAAATAGCACTATTTCCCACATTAGGCCAACCCCGTATTTCAGCAGCATACAGCAATTTCCCACAGTAACCCGAATCCTTCATGTGCTGCAGTAGACACAAGAAGAAAGGGAATGACAGACTCAACTCAATATCCTGAGAACAATGAAAAGATACTGGTTCAGTCTGATGTTCAGAGAAGGACTTCACAAGAAAGCAAATGGCCCATTACCTGTTCACCTCATTGATAAAGTGCCAGCCATAAAATATCCAGATACTCTTTTTAGATAGATACTCTCATAGATGTTCTTGATGTCTTATAGATAAATAGATGCTTTAGACTCTTACAGATAAGTTCAGTAAATTCAGATAGATACTCTTCTAGATACTCTACATATAGTCTTTTATTCTCTGTCTTGTCTGAACAACACTAGTACTATGAACATTCCTGCCAGAAAGATAAAATCCCTCGAAAGCCCCTTCCTTTTTGCATTGAGAATGGGAATAAAGTCAGCCATCTGCTAAGACTTAAACTGGGCAGATCAAGTGCTCTTAAATACTCAGAGGAGACACTTTACATTTCAGTTGCATCCTGTGCTCAGTGTAATTTCTAGTGCCTGATCTTAGATCAGTCCTGTCCATTCTGCACTCCTTCACCAAGCAGGCCACCCTTATATGCTTGAACATTTATATTGGAAAGGCAAACTGAAGCATACAGCTGGCTTTGTAAGGAACCTTTTGGAATGTGTGGATTCAACAGGGATATGCACATTAATTTGCCTTACACCCCAGCATACTGACTTTGTAAGCATCAGTGGAAAAAAGAGTGTTCAAAATGCTCAGAGCTGGAGGTGCAGGTATAGAACAAAAACAAGGGGCACTAACCTGGAGAAAAATGCATCACTGTTAATGAAGGAGATTTCATCTGTTAAATCCATCTCCTTCCAACACGAACCACCATCTGTTAATCGGAGGCTGAGCTGAGGTATTCCATCTGACAGGCCTGGTTGTGGCACTAGGCATGTTTGGCTGGATCCTTCCATTGTGGACTTTGTCATCTACAGAAGCAAAGAGAGAGAAAAATGAAACACAAAAGGAAGAAAGGGCAGAGCAGCCTTTTCAGATAATCTGTAACAGAAAGACATTCTGTACCAGTGTACAAACAGCAAAGAATATGACAAAGTGCAAAATAAAATACAAAATACATATAAAACAAACATTCTGCTTGATAAAGACTATTTAAAGAAAAATAAAGGTGTGCCAATTGAAAGAACAGGGGCAAGAGTGAAATTAAAAAAAAGGAAGGTAAGTAAAATAAACAAAGTTATTTTCTGTATCACAGAAGACAGACTAAAAACTTCCCACTGAATTTGCTTCTTGATGCAAGTGGAGAAAAAGATAGTAAAAGCAATTACACACCTCTTCTCAACCCGTCTCCCATGCTTTTTAATGACAGTTGATGTCAACAGGTGCCCTGGAAAGAAATTTCTTAGGCCGTGAACGTTCTGGATTGGTGCTCTTTGCCGAGCCAGCTAGGACGCAGAGTTGGAAGCTAGGCTCCTTAAATCCAAGAAAAAATCTCCAAGCATCACTGAGCCCGTCTACAGGATGGCCAGGGCTCTTGCTCTGACCCTTCAGCAGAAGCATACAGAACATAACAAGAGCCAGTGTGCGTCAGACGGGTGGTCCAGCATCAGCGGCAGATAAAGGATGCTTAGGGGAGAAGGAGAGCAAGTTCAGAGGTCCCCCCTCATGCACTCCCCACCTTTTGGCAGTCTGGTTCAGGGCTTTTTTTGACTTGGAGGTTGCACCGGGTTCACTGTGTTTAACGGTAAACATTGAACCTAACCTTTGCGATTACCTTCGGTTTTCTCTTGTGCCTCTATCTTTAGCCTTTGCAAGGCCCTGTGACTAGGAGTTTCACAACATTGTTACACATTGTAAAATCGGGGGAAAAAAAAGTACTTTTACTTTACATAAGGTGACAGATAACCTTTAACTTGGTTTTGAAATATGACAATTTGCAAATAAGTTTTCCTTACCCACCTTCCCGATACCATTCTTGACTTTATACTACTCCAGTAGTAGTCTCTAATCAGACAGAAAAATCAGTTTATACAATCTGTCATTTTACAGAAGTCATTCTGATGCATTTGATCCTTTTTACTGCTTTTCCCTACCCCTCTTCAACTTCTACTAGGTCCTTTTTGAAATGTAGCCAGAACTGCAGGCAGCATTATATATATAGATAAATTTAGTAGTGGCTTGTTATCAAAATCCAACCTTTTATTTGCTTTCATCATTGCTTACTGAGCTGACAGCTTTGTGATGTTTCTGCAATATCAAGATCTCTTTTCTGAAAATACAAGCTAATTTGGAGCTCATCAGTATACACATTTATATAACGTGTGGGCTTTTGTGGACAACAGTTAGCATATAGTGACAGAAATTCAACTGACCATTTTTTCACCCAATACAGAGTAAATTAGGAGCCTTCTGTAAGTCCCTGTAGCCAGCTTTTAGTTTTTCCTACCTTGAACAATTTTCTTTTATCAGTACATTCAGTCTCTTTCTGGGTCATTATCGAAGAGGTTGAACAGCACAGATTCCAACAAAGATTCTTGAGGGACTTCACAGGCAATCTCTCTCCACTGATAAACCAACCATATATTTTTATATCTTTCTAATTATTAATCCATAAAAAGTCTTTCCTTCTAATCACAAGACATCTTTGCTTCTTTGAAAACGTTTGATAATATCAAAACCTTTTGAAACTTCAAATGCACTACATTGATTATACCTATCCAGTTGCTCACTGGCTCCTCTAACGATTTTGTCTCTAAACAAGTAATGCTGGTGCCTTGTGATGATGCTAATTATCCACTTATTTATTAATTCTGCTGCCTGCTATAGTTTCTATAAATCTGCTGGACAGTCAGTCAGACTTTCTGGATCACTTCTGAGCCCTTTTCATCCATGGCTTACTCTAAGATTTTTCTGTACAATTCTTGGGTTTACCTCTGTTTCGTAATGCTTTGTTTCACTCACAGTTGTTTTCTAATGCTTTGTGCCTGTTGAAAAGTTCCATGGGACAGAAAGCTGCTTCTTACTGAAGAGAATAAACTGAAAAAAATAGCATGTATATCAGAGGCAAAGGGAAACCAGAGAGATATGCTGAGAGAGCTTCCCAGTTTCAGCCTCTGGGTCGCATGCTCTCGGCAAGATCCTGACTTCGCTGACGTCAATGGGCATTTTGCCAGGAGTCAAGACCTCACCTTTGGACAACCACTGGCTTCCAGCAGCACTCTGTTAGCCCATCACCTGCAGCGATCACTGACTGCTGGCACCACGGGAACTGGGCACACAGCACAGGGACACCAGACTGTGGCTCTCAGCTGCTACGAAACAGCAGCAGTGCTGTGATTTAAAGGGAGAAGACCACGTCTGCGGGGAAGAGGGGAGGCAGCGAGCTACACATCGGCAGCATTACAGGAGGGAAGCACAAAAGGAGGCAGCAGGGCCTGGGATCTGGAGGCACCAACTCACTGAATTCTGCTGGAATGGCTGTTAAACCTTTCTTCCCCACTGAAAACTTACAGCTGCTCATTTAGCTTTTCTGCAGCTGGAACCAACTGTTGTCTGTCGTGCCTCAGGTACGTCTCTCCCTGTGGCCTTTTCATGCTACTTCACCACCACCTGCTAGAGCTGATGCCACACACACCAGAAAAGCCCTCCACCAGACTAAGAAGAAATGGTGACTATACATGTGCACAAACCTCTAAACTACAACAGTTCCTCCTTTTAGTACTTTACAGAAGCACATGTGAGCGTAAGCAAAATGGGCAACTTCTGTGATGTACCACATATGACAGCAGCGACTGAAGCCTGGAAAGCATCAGAAACCCTGCCTTCCCAGCTCACCGTACTGCATGCATCCTGATTTTAAAAACACAATTAACAAAGCTAAATAATTTTGCTACCAGGTACTGCATTTGTAGAATCTGCCTTACCCAACAAGAAGTGCTAGGAAATGGGCAACATCCGCCAAGCAGCATGTACCAGATTCCCTCTGCACAAATCATTTCTGAACTTCACACTGATTTACAGAAGCTCTTTATACTGAGAAATTCCATGAAAAAAACCCCACCCTATTTACTATTCTAGTGCTGTAAAAGGGCAAAAAAAAGTTTTGGTACAATCTTCAATTCTCATTTTCTGGCAGTAAAAGATCACTTGGATGCAGATACTTCCAGCAAAAGGCATGCCAATCACAAACAAGTTCTACAGGAAAATTCTCTTTGAAACATGAGATTCAAATTTAGGATTACCATTGCATTTTTAGGCACTTCAAAATCACTAGGAAGTGGAAGGAACTAGTGTTCTCCATCCTCTGTTCAAGATGATCAATAAGCTAGTATTTTGATATCTTCGGAACACAGTATCATAGCATTGTAGTTATTTCTTTAGCAATATAGCCTACAAGTAATGCCAATTTATATCTGAATTAAACTTATATTTATTTTCTTTTTGTGCAAAACTTTTTTCAGTTGCACCAGTGTAAAAATGCATGTAGAAAAAAGTATCCCTTGAACTCATATGTTTTAGAAGTTAAATCAACTTTTCCATTTAAGTGATGTCTTCAATCCTTATTAACAATAGGAAGGAACAGCATTCACCATCTCATTCTACAGTTTTTAGTGACCCTGTGAGAAAGCCACCTGCAGAACTGTTGTAACAGCAGCCCTTCACTGGAGTGCCACTGAGATGAAGACATGCCCATGGGTAGACAGACTTCTGTAATTTGAATTCTTCACAAAGCAGGTTAAAGAAATATGGACAGAGACACCTGAAATGCTTTTTGGGTGGTGGAGCTCTGAAAAGAAAAATTTTTGGCAGGCTTCTTTGTTCATGCATGCACATATGTTTCATGCAATGAAGTTTGAGAGAACAATACCTTACAAAATGAGGACAACACCTGGCAAAACAGCAATGCTGTAAGTTCTTCATTATCAAGACGATACTGGTAGACAAGTGTATTTAGTTGTTAAATGACAGAAAAGAGAAAAAAAAAACCCAAACTCAAATACTTTATAGAGGATACTCTAATTTTCTCCAGTGTACCTGGTTTTGTTCATTTTGTGCCTAAAGTGCAACCTTACCCTCTGGGGGACGTGAAGGATAGCCAGTGAAACCCCTGGGAGGGCTCTTACAAAGGCACACATGAAATCTGTTAGTTCCGTTTAAAAGGAAACAAAAAAATGCTCTATAGAAATTTCTTGCATCTTGTAACACATTTCTACAGACTGTATTTTGTTATGTTCTGTACCAAGTATTGTAGGTCTGTAGTTACTTGTGCAGCACACCTTTGTTTGCATTTTGCCTCCAGAGCAGGCAACCCACCAAATGACAAAGAAAGAGTCAAGTGAGGTTTATAAAGGTTGTAAGTGGAATAATCTCCCTATTCTCCAGGTAAGGACCATCCTTAACTGCAGGGAAGTTTTTTCCAGCTTATTGTGCTCTTAAAAATATTAAGAAACAGAAAATAAAGCCACTGCCTATTCATCAAAATACCATCTTGTACAGCAGCTGTTTTGCTTCTCTCAAGAAGACTTTTGGAAACAGTGTCATGCTTTGCGTTGTAGCTCATAGCCCCTCACATTTGGTTTATTATGCTTTTAGGTTTTGGGTTTTTTTCCCCCTTCATATTTAACACTGTATCATCAAGGAAATGTTAACCTGACTGTTAATTACCTGTTTGATCACTTGGAGGCAAGTAACTAGCCCTAATGATCTGGATGATGGGGCAGAGTGTACCATCAGCAAGTTTGAGAATGACACAAAACTGCAAGGAGAGACTGACATGCCAAAGGGACCATGCTGTTATCCAGAGGGACCTCGACAAGGTAGAGAAATGGTCTGACAAGAACCGCATGCAGTTCAACAAGGAGAAGTGCGAACTCCCACACCTGGGGAGAAACAGCCAGTACCTGCTGGGGGCCACCCAGCTGGAAAGCAGCTTGGCAGAGAAGGACCTGTGAGCCCTGGTGGACAACAAGTTGACCATGGGCCAACAATGTGCCCTTGCCACAAAGAAGGACAACGGTGTCCTGTGCTGCATTAGGAAAAGTGTTGCTGGCAGGTGGAGGGAGGTGACCCTTCCCCTCTACTCGGCACTGTTGAGGCCACACCTGGAGTGCGGGGACCAGTTCTGGGCTCCCCAGTGTTGTAGAAGAGAGACATGGACATACTGGAGAGAGTCCAAAGAAGGGCCATGAAGATGATGAAGGGACTGGAACATCTCTGCTGTCAGGAAAGGCTGAGAGAGCTGGGACTGTGCAGCCTGGAGGAGAGAAGGCTCAAGAGGAATTTAATCAAAGTGTATAAATAACTGAAGGGAGGGTACAAAGAGGATGGAGCCAGACTCTTTTCAGTAGTGCCCAGCGACAGGACAGGAGGAAATGAGCACAAACTGAAACACAGGAGGTTCCCCCTGAACCTCAGGAAACACTTTTTCACTGTGAGGGTGACCGAGCACTGGCACAAGCTGCCCAGGGAAGTTGTAGAGTCTCCATCCAAGGAGGAACTCCAAAGCTGTCTGGACATGGTCCTGTGCAACTGGCTGTAGGTGATCCTGCTTGAGCAAGGGGATTGGACAAGACGACCCTCACAGGTCCCTTCAACCTCAATCCCTCCGTGATTTTGTAATTTCCCCTCTGACATTCTCATCTATCCAGCAAATGAACTGAACACATGAACTGTTGCATGCTTTGATGCCTAATGTGGTGTGGCATGCGTCAAAGGAGCATTTTGTCCCAGGTGAAATCTAATTGATATGATCTGCCAAAGAGAAATCTATAAATCACTGTCAATACACAAAAAGCTTCACTTTGGGAGATGACACGGATAAATCCAAGGACAACCCCAAAGAACAGGGATGTTTTGGCTGAAGAGGAAATAATTTTATATTTATCTCCTGAAAGTTTATTATCTGGTGAAGACTAACCCCAAACTGCACTTGACAACACACTTGTTCAGCCTGAACAAGGTACGCTGTGGGCTGTTGCATATAGTTACAGGCTGTGACCACTGAAAGCATTGGCTGTGCCAAAGTCTGCTACTCTGTAATTCAAAATACAATTTCATTCTTAGCTAAATACAAGTGAAATAGTAGCAGATGCTACTCAGGATCAAAGGGACATCCCAATATATCATAATCAAAACACCAAAGACAGGACAACTACAAGGAATTATTACACCATACATCCTGCATCTGGCTTTCAAGTTTTGCTATCTCAGGAAGTTCAGATGCAAGGAACTGTGTTTGCAGTTTTAACAGAGACTAGCCAGTTTTATGACCAATATAAACATATGTCATGATGCGTGCTGAAGAAAGTGCAAGAAAACCTTTCCCCTAGAGGCACAGCCTGACCAATCAAGGTGGCATCATTCCACACATACCACTGCCATGATTCTTCATAACTGACTCGGTGCCTCATAGGGATGTTTCATCGCCCTGTGAGGTGTCAGAAGTTCCTGGGTTCAAAGATCAAAGATCGATATGCCATATATTCTAAAGATCTGACGTGGTACGATGACTCTAGTCTTTCTGTGCTTGAAGAACAGGGACTGCTCCACACCAATATGAGTCTGGAGAGCTCTGCACATATACATCGACATGGAGTAAAGATACGAATCCTTAGCACAGGTCATCTGGCTTTTCTGAGTACTTCACTCATCTTCTCAAGGAGGAAAAAGAAAAACTTTCAATAAACCAAGCTACGCACTATGCATGAACACGTAAACAATTAGGGCAATTTATACCAATTTGAGTAAGTAATTATGCAGTCTAAATGCAGAACTTTTGGATGAAGCTAGCTGTGAGTTTATATTTAAATGTTAATTGAAAGGATGATAAAGAAGTTTCCAAAAGGTTATCATCAAAAAATCAGGAGGTATAGAGAACATATACAGCACATTCTTTTATTTAATACTGCATGAACATTGTTCTCTTCCAGACAAGAGAGCAACCTCACTCAAAACCTTCCTTAAAAAACAAATGGTTTGGTGGTTGTCCACCAAAACAAAGAGGTCCTTTGAAGGGCTTCACATTTTATCAGCCTAGGGCTCTTTCAGTTTATAATTTATGTATATCAATACAAATATCCTACAGAATAGAAAAAGGCATGTTTCTTTGCAAAAATCTAGGCATGTCTGAGTGACGCAGGGAAATTTAGAGTGTTGTTTTCATTTTCTTTCTCACTCTAGTCTTAATTTGGTTACGACAACATAGCTAGCTATCAACACAAACCTTACATGTCACTCTATCCATTCATCAGCATTACCTCTCCTTCATGAACAACTGAGAAAGGGAAACCATTAGCCAGTCAGATGTACCTCTTGCCTGACTGCTAACCTACAAAATTCAATCACTTCTGTCCAGTCAAATAACCAGGGAATGTGCCACCTACTGAAGTTACCCAGGCTTGGTATTTGGCCACCGATACCTCTTCAAATAAATATATTACGTTCACTCCATTTAAAACACCAACTCTTTCAATGGAATTTCTAATCACACATACACAAAGCTGTAAGCTCTCCACCAGGGTTACTTAACAGTAACGACAATGACCAAAAATTGTATCAGGCCTTGCTTGGAGATGCAGACTTTTGTTGGAGGCTTTAGTTTGCCCTAAGATGTTCCAGAGAATTAGGTGGAAATTCCTGCAGAGACAGCAAAGCCCTTCAAGTCAGTGAATAGACCAAATATGCTGCACTTGCGTTGTCCTCCAAAGCTTCATAGTGCAGCCAGCTCTCATACAACACCAGATTCACCACTATTCTATTGTGGTCAGGGACTTCTGGGATGAATCTAGATGGGATGAATCTCCTGCAGCTGTGAGAACCATATATCCCAAGGGCCTTTCGAAAGCAGGGATACTTCTGCAGTGAGACTTTTCAGTTACATTCCCCTCACACTTTTTATAATATTCTCTCACTTTCTATTCCTATGCTCCAAAGGAGGGCCTGATTCATTACGTTACTGGCCATGGCACAGAACTTCTGTGTGGGAGGAAGCAAGTGCCAACACTGTGGTTTGAATGCTACGTGTACTACACTAGTAGGGACAAAGATGTCAGAGAGGCTGGGGAACAACATAATCTAAATATACCTGAACTATACTGGCATTTTTTTCCATAATAGTAGAGCTTAAGGCAAAGGAAGAGTTACAGATGTCATCTATCTGGACTTCTGTAAGGCCTCTGACCCAGTCTCTCACAACATCCTTCTCTCTAAATTGGAGAGATGGATTTGATGGATGGACTGTTTAGTGGATAAGAAATTGGCTGGATGGTGGCATCCAGAGGGTAGTGGTCAACGGCTCAATGTCCAGATGAAGAACGGTGACAAGTCATGTCCCTTAAGGGTCTGTATTGGGACCAGCACTGTTTAATATCTTCATCAATGACACAGTGAGATTGAGTGCACCCTCAGTAAGTTTACAGAGGACACCAAGATGAGTGGTGCGGTTGACATGCCTGAGGAACAGGATGCCATCCAAAGGGATGTGGACAAACTCAAGAATTGAGCCCACCTGAATCTCATGAGGTTCAACAAGGTCACGTGCTGATTCCTACACCTGGGTTGGGGTAACTCCTGGTTGGGAGATGACAGGTTTGAGAGCAGCCCTGCTGAGAAGGACTTGGGAGTACTGGTGGATGAAAAGCTGGACACAAGCTGATAATGTGTGTTTGCAGCCCAGAAAGCCAACTGTATCCAGTGTGGCTAGCAGGTTGAAGGAGCTGATTCTGCCTCCTACTCCTCTCTGGTGAGACTCCACTTGGAGTACTGCATCCAGCTCTGGAGCACAGGAAGGACATTGACCTGTTAGAGCGGGTCCCGAGGAGGCCACAAAAATGATCAGAGGGATGGCACACCGATTCTATGAGGATAGGCTGAGAGAGCTGGGATTGTTCAGCCTGGGGAAGAGAAAGCTCCAGGAAGACCTTACTGCAGCCTTTGGATATTTAAAGGGGACTTATAGGGTACATTCAGACTACATATAGGAATAAATTGTTTACAATAAAGGCGGTGAAACACTGGAATGGGTTGCGCAGAGGTGGTAGATGCCATATCCCTGGAAACATTCAAGGTCAGGTTGGACGGGGCCCTGAGCAACCTGATCTAGTTGAAGATGTCCCTGCTCATTGAAGGGTGGTTGGATGATCCCTGAAAGGGATGGCCTTTTCAGGTCCCTTCCAGCCCATACTGTTCTATGATTCTAAGTCCTTTGTCCTGGGCTGAACTTAAGAAAAGACTTGTCTTTAGTATGACTGCTGCAAGTGCTAAAAATGGGCTTGCGGTCAAATAGTTGCTGAAGTATAGATTCAGTTCAGGAAGTAATAAAATGTAAAAAAAAGTAATTCAAAACCACCTTGATTTGTCACTTCACCTACCACCTACAATATTGATTTTAAAAACACATAGTCATATTACAGCTGACAAGTTCTGCTCAAAGTAAAAATGCTTCATCATCCTAAATTACTGACACTAGGAGACAAAGATCAATAGGTCTATAATTCTTACCAGGTTTAGCAGAGTGTCAGCACAAATAACATAAACAGTAATGCACACTTGCAAGATTCAGTTACTAGCTCTCTTCCTTACTCAGAACCAAGCCCCAAATCCTTCTTTGATTAACTGCCACCCTGAAATCATAAAGTCACGATGAATGCAGTCATCCTTACAATCTGTGCAGCTGCCACTGCCAAATTTGGATTTCTCTTACTCTACTTGTATTTTTAGGCATTAGATCACTAAAACACCTCCTCTGTACTCCACCCCACTCAGATATCAAAGTTATAAATTTGATGCAATCCTAAAGTGTGTGAAGCTTTAAAGTTTGACCAAGTTCTGATGTTTTATGCAAATTCCCGTGTCTTAATGAGGACAAGACCCTTTGGATTCACACAGCTGAGTATTATCTTCCTTTAAACCACATCAACATAGCCTTTGACAGAAGCCACTGCAAACAGCATAAATGCTTAAATGCTTAAAAGTAATCACACACTTCAAAAATTTGTTAACACTGCATGATTACAGAGGTAGGGAGCTAGCAAATGCTCTCAGAAAGCCTACAGAATTCAAGCACAGTTATGCAGATACCACATTTCTAGCTCCAGAGTTAGTTCACTTGTCACTGGCTGTGAACCCATAATTTTGTTTCAGTAAACCTTCTCAAAGTTTAAGTCACATCTCTTGTCAAAGCACATAGACTTCCAATTGTATAGGAATTACCTGTGTCAGATTTAGGACCATCTTCTTGTTTGTAACTGCTGTACCAAATTTTGTCTGTCTTCAGTGAACTTTGAAATTAATGCTGTAACAGCAAGTTAATTACTAATGGTGTTGTAGATATCCAAATCACAATAAACTCACTGTCTCTAACTACACCAGATCCACAGAGTTAATCTTAATGAAGAGCTGTAGACACTTATTCTTATTTTACTTATTAAAGCTAATAGATGGGATTCTGAATATAGACTGAGATTCACTGAGGTAACAGTTTTTCCCAGTTACTTCTCTAACTAAAGCAAATTCCTTAAAACTTTAGAAATGCTGCTGACAGAAGAGTCTAAAGAAAAAGAAATCTGTACAATGTGGTGGATTCTGGTCTAAGGCCACATGAAACAACTCTAGGAGACAGCACTTGTGGTTTATCAGAGCTGTTTAAATTATGTCTCAGCAGAGGTATTTGAGCTTGCTACTCACCGTTCTTAGTACCAGCAAGATGAAAAGGAGATGCATAGAGGAATCAGCTACCCTTATCTTTAAGCAACTGTACAGAAATGGGGCATCCCAGAAACTGCACACTTTGGCTACATAATTCAAATCCCTGCAATAAATTTAAGGCATCAATGACCATGACTATAGCGGTACCTACCCTGTGCACCACATACCGTTACCCCAGCCGCCAGCTGCATTTACTGGAAAATGTTTGGCTAAATTTATTTTCTTCCCAGACTCACTTCTCAACCACTAAGTCAAACCAGCCTACTCAGTGAATCCCCGAATACAGAAAGGCACAGGAAGGGAGAAGCCCTATGCATATGTTCACTGCATCTTCATTTCCCAGTGTTTACCCATGCTACATGTGTTTCCATACTTATTTAGGCAATCACTATCTTGAACAGTCCGTATATCACTAAGAAGGCTAGACTTAATGACAAGTATAAGCTCCCTAAAAGACTTCAATACTGCCCCCATTTTTTGCCCATTAGCTCTATTCCTTAAGACACATCATATAATTTATCAAATCATTTCGCCACCAGTGTATTTCACTGTAAATACATTGCTGCATGATATGTCGGAAAAATAAATCCAATACAAAATACTCTGATAGCAAAGCGGCCACTTATTATGATCTGGGACAACACTCACATTACTGATATTTAAGGAAAACAAAATTTGCCTGTTTTCTCTCTGCAACTGGCAATTCCAAATATCAAAGCTGTTGATTGAGTGCTTTACGAAAAATAACTGGCACTCCTGTGCTCAAGTAAGGCCTGGATGAACAGGGAAAAAGTAACACTGGAGACGCTTCTGCTAGGGTAGATTCAGTGAACAAATTCCAAATTCTCCCTGAGGCCTAAATATGAAAACTATACACTCCAGAAAGATGTAATTTGAACCCCAAAGCTATCCTGTCCTAAAAACACTGACATTCAAGAAATCAACCCAGTAGTAAGTTTATCTTCAAACCTGGGATTCTCCATGGTACACAACAGGAGGTTGTTGAAGAGAACGAGCAACACCTTAAGGCCCCTTTTCTGCAGGAGGCCAGGCGCCTTTGCCTAAGAGAATCTCTTCAGCCTCCCACCCTATGCAGCTCTACAAGCAGCTTCGTCAAAATGCTGCAAGCGTGCAGCAGGCATGGGATGGAGGCCAAAAAGCGACAAGACATATGGGCCTCAAGCCAGGAGATACAACAAGCTCCCAGCGACTGCCGACCACCTTGTGGCATCTGTTAGCAAAAGGAAACCTAGCACAGGCAATGTTCTGAATCAGGGTGGAGAAAAGTTTCTCCAAGTGGAGAGGAAAGAGCGTGACTGATGGAGACCTCACAAGTCAGGGGTCTCCAGATGCAGCAGAGAATAGCAGCCCACAGCTGAGTGTACAGCACAGCACTGCAAATTGAAAGGAAATATTTAGGACTCTGATTTGGCAACTGTACCCACCAATGAGGAATCTCCGCAAAAGGTTACGTTGAAGACTCCCTGGTGGACTTGGAAAAAAACCCAAAATGCTCAAAAGCAAAACAAGCATGCGTGCCTTCACATCAGGGAGATACACTGCCTAGTTTTGAAGTAATATACAGGAAAAACTACATAATAACAAAAATAACCTCCTCCTTCTTGAGGTCATACCAAATTCCTTATGTGTATGTTTTCCAGAAAAATATGAAATAATCCTCTTTTGTACTCCTTGCTTCATATTGCCATCAGCTAATGGTTTGGCATATACTGTCTTTTTGTCACAGATGGTCTTAATACACTGAAAAAGACTCTAGCCTTTGTTTTTGTTGGGTTTGTTTTTGTTTTTTTCTTTCAGTTTCCCTATAAAATTTATGTCATTGCTTCAGCAAATGAACTTCTGGTAACCTAAATCTGCCCCATGTATAAGCCTGGTTCCACATACTCTTGCAAAGTCACTCACTAATTCATTTTTTAACTCCAAGGACCTCAAACTCCCCATTCTTAATTCCTGTGTTCTTAACTCCCAGGCAATGCGCTAACACATCGGGCTGGCTGTGTTTTCTCTTATGCTCTGGGATTGAGCCTATGCAACGTGTGAACATCACCATCAAGTACAAAGCAGGGACAAACCAGCCTCATAGGTAAAATCAGTTGGTAGACTGTAAGACATGTACCTTCTTTTCCCTTGCATTTCTGTTTCACAAATGGAGACTGGAAAGATGGATCTACCATTGCTTGGCCACAGCAAGTAACTGAGTATTTCCTATGGCCTTTGCTCCATACTGGTGGCTATTCTTCAACTTTTTAAGTTGAAGCTATTCTTCAATATTTTTAAGCAGTATCAAGCACAGTAGAGATGCTGATGAGACTGATGAGATACCAGGCATTGTGCTATCTCAAATTACCAAGTAAAGCTTTGGTAATCTTTCACAAGCAGACACTTTGCACCAATCAGGAATTCTGTCGCAGGTTCCAACAAAGACAATGGGACACTCTAAACATCAAGAATCAGCTTAACACTCTTTCAGGCACATGTAGATGGAAACATTACAGGTCAAGCAATTACTGCTGAACAGTTGGTCTGTACCAACTCCTTGCATGGACATATCTAGCCCACAGTCAGAGTACCTCTGTGCAGCAGTAAAGCTTATGGCCTCTTGAGAAACATATCAACCAAGCTTCAGTTGCTATCCTGAATATAATAACGTAAGATCCTGAATAGTCAGAGCATCCCCACAGACAGCAAAGATAACTTAAGTATTTGTATCCAAGTCTTAGAGTGCTCACCTGTCTACAGAAACAGCTGCTCCTCTGGAAATAATTAAACAACATTGACTTGGCTTCTTCAGCCTCTCCTAACTTGAACAGAAGATGTATCAAGAGTAAGAAGCACAAATATGGTGTGGTGATCACAGTCATTGGAGAGATGTGGGAATGAACTTAGAAGGCTGGCTAGGGTGATGATTTCTGTTTTCAGTTTCCCACAGGGCAGACTTTCTGCTCGTGTCTGTATCCAGCTGCCCGTGGAGAACAACAGTAAGAGCAATAAAAATTATGGTAGGTTACTGTAGTTACAATGGGCATCATTTGATACTTCAATATATTCTTAAAATAAATATGCCACCTCTAGTGAAGGAATCTTAAAGCAAATGCTCTGTAAATAGCAGCTATGCTGTTAAAGGGCAAATGTTAATGAGACCATCAAAAGCCAAGGAACAGAGGTAAGTCAGTATAGCACCCACCACATTCCTCCATCCACGTTGGCTAACTGTTTGAGGTGTAAACAAGTATGTGTTTGCCAAGGGATTTCTCCGTTAGAAAAGTGTGAAGCTGTGCCAAAATTCAGAGCTGCTCCACTGAAGTCCATGTAAGTAGGTTGTAAAGTCTCAAACAAGCTGCTGAGAAACCTGTCTTTCTCCATGTATGGTACTCCTCCCGTTCACAGCATGACAATGTATTACACAGTAATGAAAGAATCTGCTGCCTACAAGACGCTGTTGGCACCAGCCTGAACTGTACTATATCCCATAAAATGCAGACAGATCCTTCAAGGAAAATAAGTTTTACCTCTGTATTTCTCCTGCCCTGCAATACCATATGGCCAAGTCATTAACAAAGGAACCTGAAGAACTGAAATGATGACCACAAAGGTTCACTCCAGCTACCTACCCTTCAATCACTTTTTCTTCTCAGCAATAAAGACTGCTGTTTACAAACTCTGTAAAAAAATCAGGTTCAGGCCTTAGGGATTTTGAAGAGAGGGGGAGCAGGACTTTCAAACATGCCAATAAACTGGCACTACATGTGCTCGAGCTCAGCTAGTACGTTTCTTTATGGCCCTCCAAGTCAACACTGGGTAATACAGATAAGCTGAGACTCCACTAGAAATTCCATAAGATCATGTAACAATCCAGAAAAAAAAAAAGTGTTATAAACTTCCTGTTCTTGGAGCTTTCACCTCTGAACTAGAAAAAGAATCAGAAAATACATTATGTACTGTAACCGGATCTTCCAGGTGATCTCATAGGTCTTTTCCACCTCCCATTTTGTCTTCATTATAAGTACAGGTCATTGTACTTATAATTTTAAGTACAAGTCATTGCAGACAAATGACTCAAGTGAGTCATGTAGGTGTGTTAAATCAGATTCTTCTGTCACTTGCTAGCAAAAGTTAGACATTAACATTCCTGCAGTTAGCATAGGACCATGCTTGTCGCTGACTGAACACTATTAAGATGAGCATGCAACATTTAGTGATTGTGGGAATCACACAGTACAATAATTGCTTTCATTATTTTGAATGGAGATGAAAAATGAGAACAGAAGTGTATGAACTAAAAGCAGAAAAACCTTTGATAGCACGCTATTAACTGCTCCATCACGGATTCTGTAACAGCACATGTAGACTGATGTGCTTCAGTATAAAAATGCATTTAGTTTACACAAAATAATGCTTCCAAGGGAACAGATGATCCATATACTGAGAACACAGCAAACAGCTCTAGCTAAGAACCTATTAAACATTAACCTCCACAAGCCTGCTCAATACAGGCTGTGGCAAGTGGTCTTATTTGCACCGGGCAGAGTGCACACATGTATATTTTTGTGGTTCTCTAAAAAAAGATTGTATTCACACTTTATTCCAACACTTGCAAATGTTCTGTCCCCTCCCTATTGTCCTCCAATCCATGCTGGTTTTTACAAGGAAATTACTAGCACAAGATTATACCACTTTTACAAACTGCCTGTTTTCTCTTAATTCAACTTTACATCTTTATGTTAATGAAGAGAAGAGGAAGAACTTGCCACCATTAAAACAAAAGATGCAAGTTGAAAGACAAAAGCTACTAGAAGGTATGAGGCAGGTCTAACAGTGACATTTTTCAGGCTGCCTAGGCTACTTGGAAAACTTAAACAAAGCAAAACCAGAACCTCAAACACAGTTCAAGCTGAGAATCCACTCTTGTCAATGTTTTATTCTTACCTATTAGCTCCTGAAGGACTGGCAGTCTGTTTGATATTACCCTTTAAAATCCAGAAAGTAGAAAGAACACGTGCTCATTTCCAATAATATGTCACGCTTCAGTAACCAAGCGTATTTTGGAATATATTTCATTTTTTAAACAAACTGTGAACTTGCATCTCAAAAAAAATTATGTCATTTAAGATATTTTTGACTATAGTTATACTGATTCCTAACTCTACTAGCAGAAATTAATAACCGTACATCTTCAGAAATCTGACCGTGGTGTTTTCAGAACACTCACTGGTATTGGGATTCAAACAATAAATGTAAATTGTCATTTTCAAATGTGAGTATTTAAAGTCGGGCACCTGCATTCCACATGGAGTACTAAAAATGTCAAAATTTAGTCATCACATTTGCAAAGACTTAAAAGAGCAGATGTCTGCCTGTGTTTCTGATAAGAAAGATAATGCAATTACACCAACTTTTGTACTTGCATTAAAAAAATATTTTATTATATAATTACCTATATGCATTTCTGTGCATCTCTGAATTACTGAAGCTTGAGAATTCTTTGAGATTTCAATTTATTCATTTTTAGTGTTGCTTCTGAAATTTATGAAACTATGGGATGAAATCTGTTGTGCTTTAAAGCCTGATTTCCTTAAAAACCAACGACATTATCTACGATACAGTTGGGATAAACCAACTTTGAGCCATAAAATGACTAGCATGCATCCCATGCAGAAGTACTACCTGATCATCACTCTTCTAAACCATTACAGACCTCCAGAGAATGCTGTGAGGAGTAAGGCTATTAGTAATTGCATACTTTCTGTTCTCATGTGAAGAAAAAAAATCTCAAGTACAGCATACTGGATACAAAACAAGCTCAAGCTGTGTTTGCTCAACTGCGTGTGGTCAACAATCAGTGTAACCTAACTGTTTACAGCAAGCATGTCCCCCCAAAAGACAATCCCACCTAGAAAACTGGCCACCTCCCACCTAATAACTCTGAATGATGTGGTGGAGTCTCTCCAAAACCTGCCCAAACTAGAGTACGTGCTCATCATGGCATCAAGTTCCACCATCAAGACCCACTACTGTTACTAAAGGAAATTTTCTACTATCAAGAGTACTTGGGCCAGAGTAAATAGTCTGCATCTACACAGGACACTGTAAAAACTCAGGTTTTGAACTAAGTTTCTTTAATGTTTTCTAAGCAAGGATTGAGAAGATCATGGGGAAAGCCAGATTTCCATTAATTTCCCATTTAATTTCCTAACTTTGATAGGCAATATTTACTGGCAAATGGTCAGAAGTATGTCAGCATAAAGCAAAGCTTCTAGTCATCTCCTACATCTGCAAATGTAGCAAATGTAAAGAGTAACCTTACACTGTAGTAACAACGCCCATTGGCTCGTTCAAAATCATGGACTGTTATTTTCCATAAGACATATTACCATCATATCAAAACTCCTAAATACTTTATATTGCTCAAATAGCTCAACATGCCTGAGAATATCTTTTAGCTCTGGGTTAACATAGCAGTGCTTCCTGACATTCAAGTAAGATTCTTAGTTAAGGTTGTGCTACAAACACTAATAATTATCAAAAACCACTACAGAGCACAGCTGACTTGTCCATAACCCCCAAAACAGAAAAGAACTCACTTCATTCAAATCCCAGCCCAGCGCTCTTACACCTAGATCAGATGAATTACACTGGCCCAAAGGTCCTTTTCCTTAAGACGGATATTGTGTTGATACAGAAATTTTCCTCTCTGGCAGATTCTTTGCAAGTGATACAAAATACAGATTTTACAATGCATGAGACTCCACCTCAATAAAAGCTTTAAACCTATTAACTATGGACACCTCGATGATTAGGAAAGATTAGAGCATGCCTAGAATACTCTTTGACCTATTTATTCTTCAAGAGAATAATCCTTTCACGTCAAGAAGCGCTGACGCTAATAAAGACAGGTGGTTGAGTACTCCAGCTCCCAGCTTCCTCCCACATGAATGAAGAAACACAATAGGTCAAGGGCATCCTTAAAGGAGACTAAATCATAGGCAGGGTACAAGATATGTAGCAATGTCTCGTACTCAGTTACTCTTCCTACACTTATTTCTTCTTGTGTTTATCTCTGGACAAACGGACCAGCTGGGATTATTGGTGGAAGGGTGAGAGTGTTCAATTACATATTTATTTTCAATTACGTACTTGAATTACTTTTAGGGTGATGACTAATATCAACAGAGAAGACTGAGAAAGACCCTACCACAAAAAGGCCTCAGCTCCCACATCCTGAATAGTAAGCATTACTGACTCTAGATGAGAATCTTGGCAAATTTTTGGTAAATTTCAATAGAATGAGAAAATACTTGCTACAGTAGGTCAGCTTTAGTTATTCATTATAGCTTTTCTTAGAGCAGAATAAACTGTACGAGTTCCTTTATCCCTTGTCAATACAAAGTAAGAGGGATTCATACAACATACTTGCATCTTGCCCTGTTTCCTGGCTGGGATGCAAAGTTCAAACTGAACTGAACACTATCCTTGCTTATTATCCTTTTCAACAAACTGTTCAATGGGCATAAAAATGGTTACATTTCGGCCTCAGTCAAGTGCAGCCCCAGAGATATAGAGCTGCACAGTGAATTTACAGTATTTTGTATTTGCAGCACACTACCACACTGTAACACAAGAGTTTAAAATGCATCTGATTACAGTTGCCCTAGGAAGGAATTAGGAAAAAAGAGTTAGTTATACACTGTGCTCTACTTTAATGATAGAGATAAAATTACCTGTTGATAACTTGGTATATACCAAGATGTAACAATCTCATTAGTACTGCTGTGCTCAGCCTCTCTTTCCTCCTTGGTTCAGTAATTAATCTCTTTTTGGCCTCAGAAACTGCATAATCAGAGGAAACTGGCCTGTGGGATTTTCAGTTCAAGTTTTAAATGTTGCTAGAAAGCATCAGATCTATTTTATTAGCTGTTAATACTTACAAGAAATCCTTAATTAAAACAAACTTGAACTTTATCGAAGTAAAGCTCTTTATTAACTAAGGCACAGATTAGGTATTTACAGAAACAAGGAGTTAGATTCCCTTATGATATAAAGAAACTACAGCTCTGAACTTCACCAAAATGTCATCCAATTGACTGCATCAAAGTATTTGGCCTCGTGCCCCAGAAGAGAAAATTTATTACACCACTGTTTGCTCACTGACTCCATGCGGTGGCTTTGACAGAGAAAACAGCTGTTGTCAGTGCAACGATTAAGGCTGCAAGTGTCAGTATTAATACTTTGTTAGAAAAGAAAAATCATGGTAGCTTGTAGGGAGGATCTGACAGAGATATACAAAGTCATGGGTAGTGGAGAGAAGATGGACTGTTCACTATCTCCTTCAGTTTAAAGCCAAAAAAAAACCAAGAAAAAAAAGAAAGAAAAAACCCCAATTTGACCTTCAAATGACACTAGTAAAAGGCATGTTTATAATAAATGAAAGGAGTCAGTTCTTCTCATGAGAGGAAGCAATTTGTGGCACTCTTTGCCAGATGACACGATGGAAGCAACAGGCTTACACGTGTGCAAGGGGTACACAAGACAATTACTCTGTACATCACTAAATACACAAACCACATTAAGACCCGGAAAGCTTCTGAGAATAGTCACGAACTGGTAGAGTAATTGAAGGAAACACCTTGCTGCCCTATTCTTACTCCTTCCTGGACATCCGCTTACAGCTAGTGTGGGAGGCAGGACACCAGGCTAGATGGATCCCAAGTCTGAGCCAGTACAGCCACTCTTATGTAGGATGAACAACCAGTAAGAGGATTATCCAGTGAATTCAATGCTGCGAATGATTGCAGAAATGGAGCATTAGCTGATTGCACTGGGGTAGCCTGCAGCAGATGACTCTTTACTGGGTCAGCAGCTGTACACCAGGGAGGAGGGAATATTCTGTTTCTCTCAGCAGCACCCACTTAACAGGGCAATGCAGCCTTTGCTTCAGGTAGGTGTCAGCAGGGTCACACCTGCGATTTTTCCCTAGGCTACAACAAAAGGGCACAACAGCGTCTTCCGTGGAGCAGTCCAGAAGAAACAGTGAATTTCAGAGTTCTTGGCTCTCCCATCATTTGGTGTCGGAGCAGGGAATACTATCCAAACCAATGCTGTCTCCTGCACAAAGTTCCCTGGAGCACGGCAGTGCAGACATGACGTGCAGCAGCGCTGTGAAGGCTGACAACTCAGAAGCAAAAGGGCCACAGTAATTACAGAGCTGCTCTGCCTCCTACTCACGAGAAGAAGAAAATATGGAACCTCCTCCCTGACAAAATAGCTCATGGTTGATTAAGGCTCCACAAGACAGGAAAAGAATCAAATAATCTATGTTTTTACAATTAAAATTATGTAGCTGATGGCATAGGGATTTTGAAAGGCATTTTCTAATTCATGTGGTGACAGGTATTTTCACAAATGTTAACTGGATGGAATAACTGATTTTTATTCAGATATCAGTTCACAGAGTCATCATTCAGTGGCACAGATAACCTTCAGGAAAAATATAGACAATGATGTGATATGAACAGTAATTAAAAAAAAAAAAATCTCTTCACAATGTATTAGACATCCTCTCCATTTTTCCATTCCAGAAAGTTATGAAAACATCCTTGTTAGAAAGGGGAATAACGTTAGCAAAGCCGTTAAATGTTCTCTTATGTCACAAACATTGAAATAGATATTATTTATACATGGGATTTTTGCCTTGGTTGCTATCGGGATACAGGAAGAAGAGCAAAGCTGTTTCGGTATCTATATGCTGTTCTACCTTGCTATCATGTACACTGTACTTCAATAACCAGAATTCAGCAGAGCTGTTTCAGACAAAAGTAATAAAAAGCAAAATCCCACAGTTTGCAAAAAATGCATCACTACTTTTCAATATGAAACTAATACCCTATTCGGTTCCCCTTTCATTTCCTTTTGTTCTCCCAAGACTATTTATATATATGACCTTTTACCTGAGACCATATCTCTCAATAAACAGCTAAAGGTTACTCTGTTTCGCTTCAGTACAACCTTAACCTACTGCAATTATTGCCACGAAACACGTACAAAGGTCATGAATTGTGATACAAAAGCAAGAGAGAGATGTGGAAAACCATTATTTTTAGAGAGGACTGCAATATAGAAAAGGAAAAGACAAACATAGTAATGATCCTGTGACAGACCTCCATGCTGGCAACTACATCTGTGGAATATCATGGTATTTTCTAGGAGGAAAAGAAAAATGTGTTTTCATCTGTCCAGGAGGACTAGTTACTGAATGCTGCAAAAAGTTAAACTGGTAATGCTGGGATCAAATATAATGCCAGAACTTGTAAAAGGTTACAGAGACTTCCCCGAGTGAATACATTCATCTTCCATGCCCATCCCCACAATTTGCAAGTGCCCGTCATATATTACCTGGCAGGGTTAAGGTGGCAGACAATAGGCTAATGACCACAACTCAGCTTCTCATGACTGAGGTACAAATAAGGAGCCTGCAGCAGAATTTCATATTAAAAAAACAAATCAAACATTCACAAAGTGACACAACAACATTGCTCTCTTGCTGGGTGTACCTAATATGTGTGTGTGAGTGCTCAATAACAACAGAGCTAAGATCAGTTCCAGGGGCACATTTTATATTCCCTTGCAATTTTCAAAACTGGAGTCTGATTTATTTATTTACTGTAATGTTATTCATAAATAGAAAAAGTACAATCTAAAAGAAAAACATGACCTAGCTATAGGAGAAACCCAGGCTCTACAGACCTGCATCTCATGTTACAGTTGCTTAAGCTCAGTTTTGGGAAAGCTAAATTGCATTTTTGATCTAAAAATCAAAATACTCACAAGGAAAAAACTTTTTCACACATGGAATTCAGCAATGTTACTTTTAAAAGGAGTATCTGACCTTGCAGTAAATTAGGGAGTCCTAAGTGTCTCTATATTGTTCCAATTACCAGTGCATACAGAGAACAGACTCCTTTCTTACTAGTGAAACTGAGATGCTCACCGCTGGTAATTAAGGTCAAATGCTGCTAGGATCTGCTGGATAGATCAGATTTTCAATAGCATACATATTCAGACACATACAGAGCGTCTGGTCCCTTGCATCACATACTCCTGTCGCCCTTAGACTGCCCTGAGCCCTGTTTATTACAAGTATGTTTTGGGGCCAAGCAGTGGATGTTCCAGGCACGCCAGGGTGTGCCAACCAGCTTCCCCTGGGCAAACGGTGATCTTCAGAGTACTCAAAGGAGGGCTTCTCAAAAACACACAGGACTTATACTGAAGTCAATGAGCATTTTAATACTCTATAATGGGAAAAAGAATTAATCCAGCACTGAGCCCTTCTGAAGCTCCCACCTTGAAAATACTACAGGTGAAGCTAATGGCAAAGGTCAGCAAGAATTAAACCCCCACAGGCTGAAAATTGTCTTATGCCTCATCTCTTTGGATCAGCTCTGACTGCCTGCATTATGTCCTTGTTACAAAGACAGCACTGACTGCTGATTTATACAGTGGGAATAATGCTGATCATTTTGTGTAACCTGATTAACTGAACGACTAATTAAGAAGAAACAGAATAAACATTGGGGAATACGAACAGCAGGAATCAAGAGATTTGTCTTCGTAGAAAAATTCTCATCCTCCTCCTAACCTCGTTTTTTCCCCCCAGGTACACCAAGGATGCTCAGAAACAGCCGGCTAGAGGAAGGGCTCACATGTTTATTTTAGTGTACCTTCTTTCTTTGATGCTTCCCTTTCGAACAACGTCGTTGTACTGACTGAGAGGGACTGATCCCAAGTGCTAAATCATGATGTCACTCCCCCCAAAAAAACACTACCCCACAACAAAACAACAACTGACAATGAATGAACACCATTTCAAGTAAAACACATGCAAATACAGACTGGGACACACATACACATATGGATCTTATTTTTTCTACATTTGTATTATCACGGGATAATAACATCACTGGGTATTTGTTAAACAAAAATTGTTATGAGAGTAAAAGCAAGGTTCCTAGGCATCTCAACTGCAAAATTTGCCAGCTGGGCTCAAAAAATTTATAGTATACTAGCAATATGGACACCAGGATAGAAAGAGATGTTTGTTATATGCCCCGGTTCCCTTTAAACGTGTTAGACATTAATGTGTTAAAATGAAAATATTGTCAGTGAAATTCTAGCTAAAGAAATAGCAGCATAATCATTTATTACTTTATAGAGTTTAGCATTAACATATTTGTGTAAATATTCAGGATTGCATTTAGTAACACGACAAGTGACAGACTTACAATCTTGTGAATGCTTTAATGAACTTCAGGAACAGAAATATTCTGTTTTAATACTACACATACAGACTTGTCAAAACCAGCAGAGCTAAAAGCACTGGAAAACTACTGCAAAATTACACAAGGAATTGTTTGGGGATCATCTGATTTTTTTTGCTTGCCTTTCTGAATCACAGCCTAAACATAACTGTCGTCCTCACTTCAGATTGAATCTGCTATAGGTGAAGGGTTTGGAGGCTTATAAACTTTCCCCTACAAATCTCATATTGCTCATTTCCTGTCAGCTTGCATCTTAAAATGTCATTCTGGCTGAATCACTCTATACTCTTTCTATAAACATGCCCATCTGCTCACTGGTGGACAACTGTGAAGCGAATGCTAGCTGAAGAAAGACTAAACAAAAAACCGGAGACAGACTTCCACAGGTGCTCCTTCTCCTCATGCACTTTCCACCCATCTTCACATTTCCCATGTGAACCCACCCCTGACCTTGAGGGCTACCTGGCCCAGGCAGGAGAAAACTGGCGTGACTTGACCAAATTAGGGGATACTGAATGAAACAAAAATGTTTGTTGAGACCTTCAGAAAGGATTTTCAAAGGACATCAGTTCCCGCTGCCTCCTGATGGGAAAGAATTAATCCAGTACTGAAAGCTGACCATTAACACGATGCTAAAATGGTCCCAGCCACGAAAGGAGAATAAAGGAAACTATCTAGACCCCGCAGGCTTACCCAGGGCAGCATAACATGGATTAGAAGTGGATGCCTCTTTTCCTGACGTAAATGAGGGATTGCTTTAGTGTCTGCTGAACATATAACCATGGGGCCAGAGCACCAAGGTGGCAAGGGAGGGTGACTTATTTAAGGGGAGCCCACTCAGATGTGGAGCTGGTGAGTTTTCAGCAGTTTCTCCCTGTCAAGGGATTAGATACTCATTAAGGTATTTAAAACAGCTGAGGAAGGGAAAAAAAAAATTATTAGTAAAGATCTTGCTTTACACATCTGGGGAAATAATCCAAAACATCGTGGCTTTCAGTGGAGATGGAGCTTTACAACTGACTGCAAAGGGAGCAAAGTCAAGACAATTTTTTGACCATCTTCCCTTTCCTACTTCTCCCCAGGGATGAAGGGCTCAAATCATACCAAGGGCTGAATGATCTGGTCTTGAATGTTCCATTGGAATAAGCAAGCAAACATTCCACTGTAAAACAGTGCTGCCAAAGTCAGCTGGAGCACTCTCCTTGATATAAAAAAAATGCACTTAGGAGCTTGCCTGGCTGGGTTGGGCACCACACGCTTTGCACACCCCAAGCACAAACAGATGCAACTACACATGGTGGATTGCTTGCCTCCTTAGAAATCTAAGAGCAGGCTTGCAGAACACAGTGCGTGCACTTTTGCTGCCGTTTAAAGCACAAAGAACTATTTTGCCAACTAATCCTCCCAGCCGAAGTGGCAGCTTTTGTTAGAAAACTGGAAACAAACGGGATAGAAATGCAAGAAGTTAATTGCATCTAAAATAAAAGGGTTGCTTTGAAACTATTAGTTTTTTGCAAAAGCCAGCAAAAGACTAGTTTCTGTAGCTCTTCGGGGAGTGAAAATCTCTCTGTTCAGAGGGCATCAGAATGCACCTACATTATATTCACTGTGTTGGAATTGCACTTTTGTAATTTTATTTAACTTTTAACTTTGATGTTTAATGTAATGTTATAATTTTAATCTTATAAATGGACTTGCCTTCTCTTCCACCTCAAGTGAACAGGGCTATGTATTCTGTCACACAGTGGGGGAAGAAAGTGAAAAGCTTTTTGCATTCCTGTCCCAAATATGTAATCAAGCCAGGCACAGCATTACATCCTCATCATGCCAGTGCTTGTGTTCCAGTGCAAAGGTTTATGTGTTCTGAGCAGACTGGTTCTTAAAACTAGAAGTGCTCTCTCAAGAAGGCATTAGAGAGAAAAGATGAAAAAATTAGAAAATAAACAATCTTGTAAGCATGCATGACTAGGTAATAGGTTGTATGTTTTATCTGAAGACAATACTGAGCTAAAACTTCATACCACTAAAGATGACATTTCACCTGAAACCAGTGGAAATCCCTCCAAGAGAACTAAATAAAAAACCCCTTCACTAGCTATCTTTGATCATTAGAGAAGCCTAATCACTGTTATTCAAAGATTCCATTTCATTACAGATGTAACAACACAGCACTGGCTAGCTATGCAACATAGGACTACATGCAGCTGCAGTTTGAACAGCACTTGAAGATCTTTGGAAATTAAAGGTCCTCGTTCAAAGTTATTGTTTTTGTTGTTACTTTAGGCTTTGTAAATCTGTTTATTCAAGAAGATGATAAAATTGGCAATACCACAACTCAGGAATGACTTAATTTTTCATTACATGGGTTATTACTCAGTTTAGTGCCACAAAAATCTATCAGGACCATACCTATACACACCAGGAATTCTGTTCCAAAGTAAAACATAAAGAACATTTTATTATAATACCCTGACACTTATAATGTGATAAATGCACAGCAGTGCAGACATACTGTCAGAGAATTAACTGTTCACATGTAACACTGCCCAATAAAAAATATTTATTTATAATCCTGAAAATCTGAACACAAAGCAGATAACTAATCAGAACATTCGGCCCACTCCTCCACCCATTTCTCTCTAACTAGTAGATCAACAGACTGAGACTCTTCCAGACCTTCACTGGGTTAGGAAATTAAACTGAAGCTTAGATAAAAGTCTTAAGGATTGTAATAATAGCTGGCTGCAAATGAGACCTGTAAACCCAAACAAATCCCAACTTATTTTGGAATTAAAGAAAAAAAATAATCAAACCTTCTAATTCTTTTATGGGAAGGAATTTCCAAATATATATATATACACACACACATATTTCTGAGGAAAGTACATGTTATACTTCCACCTGCTGGCCACTTGCCTGGAAGATCACACGGATCTCATTCTACTAGGTGAAGTGAGAAACTCTGCTAGGAGTGAGAAACTTCCTTCCAGGGAAGGCATCATCAACCTGACAGTTAAATTTCCTATTGAAACAGAAACAATTCTAAGACAGATTTTCTATTTTGTGAAAACTGCAATTTTTTTTTAACATAGAGGCTTCCAAAGAAAAACTCCACACCATTTCTAACTATAATCCTACCATATGCCTGAGCAAGAGGAAGCTTTACAGTCCTGGGAACGAAGCAAGGACTGGAATGAAGCTTGCAGACATTTCCAGCTCCCTTACTTTCCGAATTACGATCCACTGAGAAAGCAAGCTAAGAAATCCCTTTACCTGGCACAACTTGTCTTTCCCAATGACTGAGCAATCTTTGAAAGAAGAAATATAACTGGAGTGAAAGTGCTCCTGTGCCTCCTCAGTGCACATACACAGGAAAAATAGTAGTTCAACTACCAACAGCCCTACAGAATCACATCTATTTTTCCCCCATCTCTAAATTTTATTAACTTTTAGCTTCCTTAAAATAGATTTTCTTTAAACTGCCACAGTCTGTAACTGATTGAAATGCTCTTACTTGTTCTGGAAGTCTGCAGCATCGTGGATTTCGCCCAGCTATGACCAACATGGTAGACAAGATGCAACTTGATCCACTTGAGCTGTTTTTCCTTTCCAATACAATGCTCAAAGAGAAGCTTGATGCTTTCATGATTTTATCTGAATGATCCACATATTCTTGTTTTCATTTTAAGAGCTTTTAAAAATCCACTGATTTTATGACCAAAGTGTGGGAAAACCTTAAGATATCCAGACCATGAAGTGTTCGGAGTCATGCAAGTTCAGGAAGGTGTTAAATGTCACCGAGCACATGACAGGAGGTACATTCCCATATTGGGATGGAATGGCATGAAACACTACTCTCCTGTTTCTCAATATTTGCTCAAAATTAATGATTTAGGATTGACGTCAACTTCAAAAAAGATAATTATGAGGGGATGATGTGAAGCAACAGGCACCTAAGCCATCTCAAGAATGACCAAAGGCTGCATGGGCAAATAATATTCTTGCAATACTTTTAGAGACTGTTTTTCTAGTTGAGATTTCAGCACTGAAGTAAGAGCCTGAAGCCATAAAAAGGAGATACGAAAAAGCAGGGCTAATTTTGTAATGCAGTAAGCTAGAAAGGCATACTAGATCGCTTACAGAAGAGCATTGTTCAATATTGTGCTATTTGATATCTTTCTTTTCAAACCACTGTTACTAGGTTTGTAGTTTTGATTCAAGTTAGTCCTGCAAATTTGTGGCATTCTTCTCCCCATATAAGAAGTTTCATGCTTACAGGTGCTCTTTCAAAACTCTTAATCAAGAAACACCTGGATAAGCACTGATGGCTTCGACCATCATAAAGTTAATCTCTTTAGAGAGCAGCATGTTCCCCTCACTACAAGAAGGACATTGAGGTGTTGGAGCNGCATCCTTTCAAAGAGCCACCTGTCAAATCTCAACAAGCACTTACGTGGCTTTGCTACATGAAGTTAGATGCTTGTATGTCTTGTGTTTGAGTGTTTGGCTTTGTTAAGCTAGAAAACTTCCTGCCCAAATTAGATGGACAAGGAACAAGGTCAAATTTTTGCAGCAGACTGCCAGCAGAATTTGAAAGCTGTCAACAAGATCCAAAGACACAAATAACAATGTAAGCCCTTGTGTTTAGGAGTGGCTCATTCCTCTCAGGCAGTCAGCTGTCTCCTGAAGCTAAGCCATAGGCAACATTGTTCATCTCACTTGAGTAACTATCTTTCAGGCTATTTTGTTCGAGTAATTCTGGTTGTCACCACACACTTTGATAGCTCAGACCTCTGAGCTGCTGTGGGAAGTTTCCTAGATCTCCACCTTCGTGCATTCCCAATTACTAGTAAGTCCTTAGAAGTGAAAGACTCTCTGGGCTTTTGCAACTGGCTGAAGCTTGAAGGTCTTCTTCAAGCAGAAGGAGGCAGATCTGAAGCCTTTCTTCTGGGCTCTTTAAAGTATTGCAGCTTTTTACAGTTTTGTTCTTCTTAACCGTGACCATCAGCTGCTGAAAATCACTCTCATCTGCCAGGCAGATTACTTCCACTACCCGGAAGCTACTGTGACTTCAGTAACATATACCAGGGAGGACACTGCAAGTCATCTCCTTTTATCTCCTTCCACAGAAGCATTTTAGGTGAACACTACTAACAGCTAAAAGACTGAAAAACTAAAGACTTCCTCTGATTCGCCACACAAGAAAAGAACCAACCCTTCTAAAGGCAGCTGGCTCTGACTCATACAGATTGCCCTGCAGTTCAGATTCAACAGACCCTCCAGGAATATACTGCAAAGGCAGAGGTGTTTTCATCTGATTTCACTTCACTGGCAGAACCTGGGCTCACACCAAACTTCTTGTTCTGTCAAGGTCAAAGGTCACTATATTTTTGTAACTTATTTTCTGACGACTTCCATTCCAGCCAGTGAAGGCTACAGTGATTTTATCAGTGGGTGCTTGCAAAACCCTACCAAAGGAAGGCATGTAGTTCAACCATCTCAAACTCAAGAGCTCATACCTTGGACAGGAGTAATTATCTGCACACCTAACACACAAGGAAACAAGGCAATTGCAAACCACTCTCATGACCAGTTCCTGCACAAACTTCAGGTTGCTTCCCGCAGTAGAGACAGCACAAGCCAGAACAAGGCACTTCTGGCTGCCCTACTTGTTTTTGTTAACTTTTTCTGAACTTTAGAATCCTCTGATGTTACACACATGCCAATGTACTTTCTTCATATAGTAACTACTGTTTAATCCTTGTCTTCAAGTGCACTCAGAAATGGCTGTTCTGAGTCAGAACAAGTGATTTTTAAATTCAGGTACGTGTTCAAGACAAGCAAGACTTCACAGTGGCCAAGGCTAGAGGCCTCACACTATCCTAAACTATGAAAGCTTGTCATCACTGATGTACATAAATAATAAATGATCGCCATGGCAGAATGCTTGAATATTTCCTGAATCATTCTGCAGCCTTGTTTAAAAACATTTAATTTTTAAACAGACATATTTCCTATATAAATAATAGTGAGTAGCTAACAAAGAATAAAGATGTTTAACAGAATCAAATTCCAGACTAGTAATGAAAATTAGCGCGTTGGCAGAATCGATTTGTAAACTGTATACCATCAGCAGCACAGAACATTATTACAACAACGCTTGCCTCCCACTTACCTAAATGATTTCTGAACGGAAGCCTGCAATAAGCCTGCATTATTGATTTGCTATAAGAAAATGAAATATTAGAGATACTCACTTTTACCAAAATAATTCTTGCTAGCTCTTCACACACAGGCTTTTCTTCATCCTTCTTCACACCTTCCAATTCGAACAAGGTACTGTAATTTTCCAGCATTTTTGTCATTATCTTGTTGCAGATCTCCTGTTCTTTTATGCCTTCAAATCCAGAGGGCACGCTAAAATTGGATGTAACACAAAGCAAAGCGTTATAGGTACTCAACATAAAAAATTTCCAGCACAGAGCCTCTGTAACATTTCACTTGTGGATACAGGATGGCAAATAGGCACAGGAAACTTTGTTTGGCAAAGGAGGACTGTGTCTATGGTGTTAACAACTACCACTGTTTGCAGTTTTTCTTGCTGATATTAAATACCGTATCTGTTGGTCAAACTATCTGCTCCACAGAATAGAGGTAGAAATCTAATTGAGACAAATACCGAATGAGATACTACCAACTTTGCTAAACGTTAGGTTTGTTACTGCAACACAGACAGCACTGAGGCATTTAAATGCTCTGAACTGTTAATGCGAAGAGTCAGATTCCTCAAAAAAAGTGGTTTGTGATAACCTCAAAGGTATACAAGAAGGATGAGTCAGAAAATTATAAAAACCCACATGCTGAGCAGAACACTAAAAGTGAAAGTTAAGGAAGATCTCTGCAGCTTCAGGTAACCCTGTGCTGTACAACAGATTTCTTAATCTAACTTTTGAATTGCCATTTCTCTTAAAGGTAGGCTCATAACTCACGGGCTTTTAAAAACATGGCTGGCTTCTGCAGAAGAGCCTACGACATTCATATAAAAACAGGTTTCTAACCTCCACTTTCTGGGAGGATAACCAGCTACTTGGCTGCAGAAGAATCAACTTCTTGCTCTCTTGAAACAGGCCCCTGCGCAGCCAGGAATTGCTTGCCACGGACCTTAAAGGCACACACCAAAGAAAATGCAAAATACTGATGTGGACAAAGTGTCGTATTCCAGTCTATGCTCCTTTGTCTTCCTTATGTGTTTCACAAAACCTTGTCATGTGGTAAAAAAAAATATTACTCACAACAGAGTGCATAATTAATTAAAGCATCTAATGATCATCTGCTGGAATGTAGGCTTTCTGCACATTTAAAGGACTTTGGTGACTAAAGCGGACTTAAAATTAATGCAAAATTAAGATCTCTGAAGCATTCTCTTCATCAGCATCTAAAATACTTCTCCAATCATCCAGTGTTTCCCACTGTACAGCATTTCCAGTAGGTGCATTCTTCTCTCAATAATCCACACAGTGTTCTGCATGGATATTAGTTTTCTAAGGATCTTATAAAGTGGCAGAGACTGCAGATCAGGAGGTACAGAAAACAGAGGAAAGATTTAAGGGGAAGAAGCAGGGGAGCAAAAACCAGAAATTAAAAAAGTTTCAAATATTTTTTGGCTGAGGACAACTGGTGGTTGTATGAGAGGAAAAAACCAACTCAAATCTCCGAAAGTTAAGCAAATGCCACCTGAGCTATTTTACAGAGATGTAACTTGAAAGTAAAGCATTGTTTACCATAACCAGCGAATTAAAATTTACTTTCCGTGCTAAATGATGTGCTAGAGAGTTGGCACGGCACAAAACTTGCTTGATAATTCAGGCAAATCTTGTTAGCTTCCTGATATGTTTCTCCAAAACAAGGTACCACTGAAATAAGGCTGGCACCCCTATGAACCTTATTCCCAGGAAACGGACTGGAAATGTACTAGAGCAAGTTCAAGACTCCAGATAGCTTCAGTGAGTTGTAGAGCAGAGCCTTGACCTAAACCACATCTGCTGGGAATTACAGCCAACACTTCCCTACTGGCAACAGCTAATACCAAAAAACTCTTCCTGGCTGAAAAACAGTCCAGCCTATAAAGTTTCCACAAAGCACACAAACAGTATTTAATTTCAGCACTATTTCATAGCTTTCTTGCCCTCCCTTCCCCATATAACTTTGTCAGTTAAACTTTATGAAATCAAATCTGTGAAAAGTCCACCATCTTATTCTGAACAATTCTGAAAGTGTATGGCGAGATGCATATGCAGAACACAAGGCTTTAGTCTTTTATCACGCCTCTTGGAACATAACCAACCAGAGCAGCATGAATTGTTTTATTTTAATGTTATTGTAACATACTTTATCCATTGCCATCTCTCTGCCACTTAAACAGGCATGTTTCACAAAGTTTCTCATTTATTTTTTCCTTTAATTGCTGTTATTAGACCTCCACCATGGCAAAGACTATTATACTCTCTGAGCTATCCATGGCGACCTTTTCCTTGCAATAAATCTTGAGCTCAGCATACATATGAAGTTTAGATTATAAGCATGCACCACCCTACATATTTATACAAGTTAAAACCCATCTGTTGCCACACTGCATGCATGATCCACCAGCCTACTAGTCTTTTCTGAAAGTGTGTGCAAAAAAAAAAAAAAAAATCTTACTTTAGCTTTTCTTAATCTGAAAAGTTGTAATATCTACAAATTTCACTTCAATTCACTAGAAAAACCCAGTCTTATGAGAAAGTATTCCTCACTACCACTTTGATGATGCACACCCTACTTGGAAATTTTTCATATTCTTTTGTGAAGACCTTATTAAAACATTTCAGCAAAACTGTGTTATTAGTCATGGTTCCTTTATGTTTAAGTTGCATATTAATTAGGCACTACGACTACGTCGCTTACAGAGTCAGATGCACATCTTACTCCAGTTACAAAATCCTCAACAGCAGGACTGGATCCCCTTATAGACACATTATGTACGAACTACTTCAGTAGCAGCGCCAGGAACAGCAGCGGAAAATCAGTTTCACCACCAGAAACACATTTTCTAGAAGGGAAGCGTAAACCTGTAATTTCTGTGGTCATTTCTAGAAGAAAAAATGTTGATGGGTTCAGGTCAGTCTTAGAGATTTGAGCCGGAAAACTCCCACTGAGTTGTCGCAGTAGCTTGCAAAGTCACAAGCAGATACATAGCATCAGCACTGACAGAAGCAAATTCTATAATGTCCCCCCTAATACTCCTTGGACACCCCACCCTTGCCAGAGAAACAGTCAGAGTGATCTGTGTGCAAAGCACAATGGCTCCACATCAAGTATTTGGAAAAAATGTGCTTTGCCTAAAGGAGGCACCTTCATTAATAGCATCTGACTCAGACAAGCAGGGCCGAGGGCAAAGGTGCATTAGCACCACAAGTTTTACAGGATATTAAAGACTGAAATGACTGGTGAAGCCACTTTAAAGCAGAAAGAACAGTAGTTCTTTCAGTGAAAAGATTACTTAGGAATAGGATCAAGTTGTTAGCTCTTCATTTCAAAACATGACACCCAGCAGTATTTCATACTTCTGCACAATGTCCTACCAGTATGCCTGGCCCACCCGCCACAGCTCCAGGCAGTCCAGTGCCCACTTGTTCTTTGAGTTCTTCCAGACCACTTTAAGCCACTAGTGTGTCTGCTTCCATGGGGATGCTCAAGAAAGCTAGTCTCAAATGAGTTAAACCACATCAAAGCCCTGTGTCACAACTCTTACTCAGAACTGAAGCGACCTGAGGTCAGATAAATGCACTATGAAAGAATTACTTACATTTCATGCATTATTTAAATGAATTTTACTCAGGGTCCCTGTGAACAAGCTGCAACAGGCTAAATGCAGAGTGGGCTCATGAGAAAGCGAATCACCAGACTCTACTGAGTGTTGTGCAGCAACACATCCAAACACAAATGCATCTGGCACGGGACAGGCTCTGTCACCATCCACCACACCTGAGAAACTCGCTTCAAGTGGAAATGAGGGCCAGGAGGACTTGGGGTGTAGTCATCTGCCTTTAATAAAGAGAGATCACTGAACTCATTTCCCCAGGCAGCGACTGCTGCCAGCTCCCTCTCACAACGGAGAACCAGTGATTTCCATGTGAAACTGTGCATCTCGTTACAAATTCCCAACGGTGTTAGACCCCACCCTGTCTGAGATGAAGAATGCACATTACTGTTTCCTTAAGCGGCTCTGCAGCAGTATCTTGCATGGAATGACAGCACTGTAATCCTAATTTACAAACCATCGAGGGCTGTATGCTCCGTCTTCTCAGATGCTACTTTTGCTGTTTGTATGTACAGGACCTTTTGCAGAGGAGCACCACAAACCACCCCTCCACAAGACGAAGGGACTCAGAGGCCAGGGAATACTACATGGGTTTTTTGTTTCTGCATCCCTCACAAAACATTTTCATTAGTACCTCAGATGCTTGTGAGCCCCTCAACAATAAAAACTGGAGGTTTTGAGAGCAGCGCTGCAGTATATCTTAAGAGGTTACAACTTCAGGCAGGCTGCTCTGTCCCTCTAGGCAGACATTACTTTGTCTGTAACAGATGTGACCTCCTGGCCACAACTTGGCCGCCTTCTTCAGCTGGCCAAAGTGATTTGTCTTAGCACACTGGACCACAGACTGCTGCAGCTGCAAACAGGCACGTATTCATGTCTGCAGACACTGCTGCAAGATCAGAGGCTAACAGGTAGCTAAAGACACAGCAACACTAAGGTGAGGCAGGTGTTCATCTCAGCGTGTGCAAGTCATTTACATGCTCTGCATCATTTACAAACTTACACCTCACCAGTTTGGACCAAACGCAAGGACGTATGTCACCACTGATATTTTACAGAAGAATCTTAGCTTCTGAGACATTGAAGAATCCTGTGAGGCATCTGTCTACCTTTTAAAATCTCTTCTAGATTATTTTCTATAACAGCAGATTTCGGAGTCTAAATCGACTCAGTAATTCCATCTCTGTCTACATTACTTGCAGCAGATGCATAATGCGCAACGCAGGCAATGCAAGTAATGCAAAGCCCTTAGAGTGATGCTGCAGTAAAGACTTTACTGACTGGATTAATTTATATGCCAAATCTTTTGCTCCAGCAAAAGTTCAATTTTTCATCAGGAAACTACAGTGATAGTAGGCAGCTTTGAAAATGCAACCTACACAAAGGTAGACAAAGGTCAGTTCATAGCGTAACATCCACACAGAAAGCACATCATTCCCATCTCCAAATATTTCTAGGCAGAGGCTCTTCTAAAACGCTCCTTGTGATTGTATCTGAGCTGTACTGTTGAGCTCAAACACCATTTTCTTTGGCATATATTAGGAAAAAGGTCTTCACTAAGAGAGTGGCCAAGCACTGGAACAAGCTCGCCAGGGAAGTGGTCATGGCCCCAAGCCTTTTAGCGTTCAAGAAGCATTTGGACAACATTCTCAGAAACATGGTATATATTTTAGGTTGCATTGTGTGGAGACAGGAATTGCACTCAGACCTTCACGAGCCCCTTCCAACTCAGGATATTCTATGATAGCAGCTTTTCAAGTGAAACTGCTCTTCCACCTAAATTCTGTGTGTAAGCTTTATTGCCAATCCTCAATCAAGATCAGAAGAAAGAACATTTTCAATCCAGAGCAGTAACTTATATTCATGGAGTTTTTTAACAAAGGTATGCACCAAAAGGTTTATTATTATAATAATAATACCCAACTCAAAAAAGGCAAAGTCAAGCTACAGAACATTTCCTATTGAAATAATCACTATTTCATTCCAGAGATATGATAGGAAATATCGTAACACCTGGCACTGGACAGATCATAAAAGAGAAACTTTCTCAATTGAAACTTTAAGGGGCAAGTGTTCAGTAGGAGAATGGAGGACTTAAGATGGAATTTTGCCAGAACACCCCTCCACTTATGAAGCGAGCAATGCATCTTTAGCAATTATCAGTTTATTTTACATATAGGACATTCAACGGATTACAGATGACAAAGCTGACTACACAACAGAAAAGAAACAGGAGAAGCAAACAAAAATCTATTGCTGAAAGGCTCAGAAAAATAGTGCCCTATGTACTTCCCAGAGAGGAAGCAGGCACTCATAGGTATTTAATATGATTATGGATGAGAACATTTATAGCCTTCCTATATTATGCTTGATGCTTTAAAATTGCATCATAGGGTATAGGATACTAAATTCTTATGAAAAACAACTCCTTTACTTTGCTGGCAAACGTGGTATTTAAAAATCCATACAAACCCTGTAAGAAAGGATATGTTGTATGCTCCAGTTTGCAATAACGAATGTTAGAACACCAGTTTTCAGTACTCACTTCGACCCTGGTCCTGGACTCACAATTGGTTTTAAGACTGATGTAGGATTGGGAGTGTACTACCTGAAAACAAAGTCCATTCACATAATGTTTCAAAGGACATGACTACTCACTGCAGAGCTCTAGTTCAGCCCCTCTGGGTATATGATGCTGAAGTGAAAGCAATCTGTGCAGGCTTCAAAGCTGCTAGAAACTGAGGTAAGACATTCATGCAGAACTTTAGATCAGATTTTAATTACCTTTTTTAATCTCAAATACCTACAGCTACCCTACAGACAATCTACCTTTTCTTCATATCTAAAGACAATCTACCTTTTCTTCATACCTAATGCTTCCTTGTACAACCCTTCAGGTAACTTCTATTACATAGTCATCATACAGAAATAAATACATTGAACACTAGCATTTTAACTGGATACCTGCATTTGCCGGCCACTTTTTGGGGATGGAGCAATCCCTCACAACATGCTTAATCTCTGTTGGAATGAAATACAGTGAGGGCTTGAATGATGGACGCCACACACAGATCATCCTTTGAGAGAGAGTTGCAAAAAAGGGTGCAAACGGATCCTCTGCTTACTCTGTAACTGGTAGATTGCACACCTCTTAAAATCCCAACCAAAGGACAGGATGAGTACAGCAGCCCCTCTGATACCCAGCTCCAAAAGAGCCCACGGAGGGAGAGAAAATCCAGCTGGTCCTCTCCTCCTTCTTCAGCACAAGCTGTGAGAGCCAAACAGAGACACACAGCAGGCCAAACTAAGGTTACAGCTCTACAGGAGCTGAAATTCAGGCCAATGGACAATAACTTCCTCCACGAGTAATCATGCTGCAAATGATAATACTCCACACAGACTAGCCCAGTGAGAGAAAAGACAACTATCTATGTTCCTATACCTTCATGTTCATTGTTCCTCAAGGATTGTATTTCTCTGTATACTTGACCTTTGGTTTCCATCACAATAGATCAGACCAATCTAACTTGGAAGAAAACAGTGCACTAAATCTCAAACCATCATATTTTCCTTTTTTGAGCTGTTTGACCTTGCCCTTTACATTTTCCTACACCCTACATCTCACTTCATTACAAAGAATGCAAATAGCCATTTCCTCCCCTCTTCTATTAATTAGAAATAAAGAAAGCACAAGATAACCTTTCACTAGAAAAGCACCACTGCAGTTTGTCAAACAGCAAGTAAGGAAGCAGGGGAAGTAGTGGATACGATAAAAGTAATAAGAGTTGAAAGTTTAGGAGATAAGATAAATTGCTGAGAACACCATGTAGAAAAATAGAATAAGATGAAGAGAATTAAAATGAAGTCTAAACGTCTGGAAAGTAGCCCAACAGTGAGATTTATTCAATCATTAAACAGCTTCAGTTATACAGTACAAGATAATATGTTTAAACAGCTAAAACATCACTAAAAATACTTTGTAGAAGGTACGATTGGATGGGCTTTATCTTCTCTGACACTGTGCGTTAACTACATAGACTACATAACTCCAATGCTGATTTTAGACGTGAGTGTGCATTTCTGACAGAAAAATCTCAGATCTTCCTGCTTCAGCAGTGTACCTGCCGACAGGTTGGATGCTAAGCCTTCTTTCCTTGTCCCAGAGAAACACCCCATGCACTCCTCCGAACAAACAGCTCAAAGCAAAAGGAGTGTTCGCTTCAGGTACCTGCTGATACTTAATTTCTGCAGCTAGTCTCTCTAGGGGCTGCCTGTAGCAAGACAGCCCTTGTCAAGCAGGCATCAGGCAGCCTTACTCCAGAGCTCTGAATCACGTGTTGGGGATCTCTCTCTGTCTGCGTGGCCAGCCAGCTGGCTAAGCCCAATGCCTGAAGTTCAGTGCTGCAAGTTCTCTCCTCCTCCTATCAAATCTTTGTTGAAACATGGTCACGGTTCCAGCAATTTAAGACTGTATCCATTAATAGAGGAGAAGAGAGTATTGGTACTGTTGCTCACAACCTTTGTGTCTGGACAGTCCTGAAACTACCTTGAGCTGACGAAACACATAGCTGAACTACCAGATGGTTAACTTAGTTTAAATAAAAATCTACATCCAAAATTCTGACATATTTGAGTCTTCTAAAAATGCATTAGCCATCTGTTAAGTGTCAAACTTTGCTTTCACTGCCTCTTTTGCTACATAAGCATTTATTTCAATGTGTGTCACAACTGCAGGGGTGGCTGCATTTGTACACAGCCACAGCAGGCCTTGTGTTTTCATCTCCAGTGAACTCTGCCTTTCTCCATCTTCTGCAATGGAATGATACGATTCCACCCCTCTCACACGCATGCCCTATAACTTACAAAAAACAGTATGTCTTTTTTATGCCATCTTAGGCACAGAGATCAGTTGAGGCAACAACTACGCAGCTTTTAAGAAGTATGCTTTGGTTTAATCTTAGGAATGCCAATTGCAATTCCAAACTGCAGCTCTCTGCATTCTACACCAAAAAGTACACAGAGCTCATTTTTAAACTTTCCTAAATGAAGTGATGAGTAAACCAAAAATTATTCTAATAGCCACTTGGGAGCTTGAATCATAGAGATTTAGCCATTGGACTCAGATTCTTCTAATTTATTTTGTTTGTTCTTAACTCTGCTAATAAGTTTAGACAGAAATTCTCAAACTGCCCATATAAAACTAATCTTCAAAAATTGCTTTGCTTTTTCTTGTCAGAAATTTGCAGTATTGTGCTTCCACTAACTCTCATATTCATGTGTTCCTGCACATACTACTGTCTTTTGTGTTTTCTTTCTTTTGGAGAGAAAGACAATTGTTTTGAAAATATACTTTATCTTTTTGTACTAACACAGCAAATGATTTAATCCTGACACATTCACCTTCATCATCCTCGAACAACATCTTAAGATGAGGCAGCAGTGTAGTCGTAAGGACAAGCTTTGGTTCAAATGTCTCATCTCCACATACTCTCTCCCTAATCAATGGAAAAAAATATGCTCCTTTGAAAAGATAGCAGGCAGCATCTAGCCTAGGTATGTGGAACTAGCTCAATATGTTAGAGGAACCTAATTTCTCTTTTCCCTGTTTAAAGAAGTCTACTTCTTTCCACTGGCTACAGAGGAAGCCTAAGGACATAGTCTCATTAGGTAATTAATCTAATCTAAGTCTCATTAGGCAACTCAGTATTATTCCAGAGTGAAATTTTTAAAGGATCAATATAAATCCAATGTTTGCTACAAGGAACTCACTTGTCTCTTTTCACTGATATCACACATCTTTCAAGACTGATGACTGAATGAAACTCCCTACGTGTCTCCCATGTCTCAGATCTTGGATGCCAGCCAGGGAGCGTATTACAGACAAGACTGTGGTGAAGATGCTAATGGTGCATGGCATCACAGCAGCGACTCGACAGAAACATTCTTACTCACATGTGCTCTCGCACTTGGAAATAACTCTTCTTGCTACTTCTGCAAGCTCCACTAGAATGTACAACACGTCTTCACCACAAGCGCCAAGGAACTGGGCCCAATGAAAGAAACTTGTAAAAGTAGTGAGTCCAGTAAGAAGTCTCAAGAAGTCAGTGGAACCCCATAACCTCCAGAGCAGTTTCTAAATATACTGGAAGGATAAAGAGCCCAGAATCATTAGCATCTTGAGGACGCCAGATCACAAGGCCAAATCTGCAGAGAGTAAGCAGTATCCACCTCTAGAAATTATACAGCACCTGGGTGTTGCATAGGCGTTCTTTTCCCCCAGGTATCCCTTCTCAAAGCCTTTTGCAGAGAGCATCCATATTCTCTAATGGCAAAGGAAGAAAGCTGTATGAGCACAAGTCTCCTTGCACTTATACAGTCTGAAAGCCTTTCATTGTTATACTCCTGCTCTGATGTCAACACAGCAACAGAAAACTGACCAAATGTTTAGTAAAATAGTGAGAAGAGATGGGAGAGCAACTCAACTCCCATTCAGCTCAAACAATAGCTTTAGCACTAAAATTTATCCCAAAGCCCTAGTCATTGCCTCTGTTCGATCGCTCAAGCAAGCTGGCGTTCTGAGCTACATTTCTGGCCATCTGCTCTGTTATACTCACCACCAATATACAGGGAAAAGTGAAAACCTCAACTTACTGAAAGCAGTTTGGTCCAAATACGGTGGCAAGATTGCAAAGGTTCATCCTGTTCTCTACATGATGTTCAGCAACTTTTATCAGGAACTGGCACAGGTACTTCAGTAGGCAGTAATGAGCATCAGGCAGTTCTTTAAGGAGTTCTTTCAAGTTACTTTCCTTCTGTGTGTCATTTCTAGTGTCTAGGAAAAACAACAGAAGAAAAAACATATGTATATGGTTTTCTACATTGCTGCCGATTTACTTATGTCAGTGAGAAAGCAGTGGGATCTACAACTTATTCTTATTTCTCTTCAGACACAGAATCCTCCAAAGCCGTCAATTTTCCTCAGGGAACCTGCATTTTTCTCCTGAGGCTCAGCTCGGCCACCACTGGCACTATTTCACGCACACCTTTGTTTTAACTGTTTTCCTGAGCAGAATCAGCAGTGGCCATAGCTAACAGCATTGGAGCATGTTTATTCCCACATGGTACATAGCCGTATCTGCTTTAACTCCAGCTCTACCAGTTCTCCTGCTTCCATGCTTCTTCTGGACATTATCTCTGCTTCCCAAACCCCATCTCATACTCTCTTTTAGTTTTCTCTCCCATGAAAACCTTCAAAAAGAGGAAAGCAAGAACAGTAAAACAAGGAACCTCCTGAAATGCAGGTGTTGGTAGAATAACAGTACTATAGTACTTTCTGTTGGTACATTTCATTAAAAGCTCTATTTTGTGTCATTTGTCAGTGACAACTCTGTTCTAAGTCCTAGGCAAGGAGTCCTCCTTATAGAAAAAAAAGGCTGTTCAGGGCAGTGCTACACTCCATAACGAGCCAAAACTTGGCCTGATGTTAAAGAATAGCTTTGTTATACTGTACAATCTTCTAGGATTTAAGTATGGATAAAAGTTTCCCATACCAAACTGAGTAATACCAAAGTTCAACTAAGGTCAATTTTCTTTCATGCTGGCTGTTGTTCTTTTGCTGTGTTTTTTTTTTAAAAAAAGCAAAAATTGCATGAACTTCACAGATGCTGTGTTTATAGACCCAGGCAGTGAATGCAAACTTGGCCTCACACAGAGCTTCTACTTAATTGTTTTCTGCTTCTGGAATTCAACTCAAAACCTGCAAAATTCTTTACTCCTCTCCTCCACCCTCAAAACATTTTCCAAAAAGTAATTTGAACCTACCAAAATCTTGAGTTTACATATTAACAGAAGCAAAATTTTGAAAACAATTCAGTATTTCCTTCCCTTTATGCCAAAAGAGGATGCCTTAACACTTTGAAATGCTAATTGCCACTTTCCATCAAAATGAGATTTCACTGAAACTCTCCCATATACAGAGTTCTTGGATTTTTGTGTGACAGTATTTCAAGACAGAAGACCTCAGGCCCTCAAGTTTTAACTCACTGATCTAACTATAAGCGGTGTCCATTAACATGAGCGCAGCTGTGCAATTACAGTACTTACTTTATTTATTTATCAGCCTTATAGATTGATGGTGTTAATGCTGTAAGACCGTTATTGGGTAATTGATTTTGCCTTGGAGATGTACGTTAAGGTTTTAAAATAGTTCTAGTGGTTGGAAGGACGTCTTTATTCCGCAAAGCCAAAGTCAGCTCACACTAAACACTAACCCTCTATGTTCTCTGTAACAGATTGCCTTGTCCCAAAGTAGCTGCTGGCTTACCACAGGAATACAGATATCCTCCTCAAGCTTAGGGTAACAAGGTATTTTTCATTCAGAGAATGTTATGACCCTGAGCAAGGGGACTCACCCAGCATTCAATCAAAACCAAAACTTGCTCAGTCTTCAAGACTTGTTTTTAGTCAAGAAGATGCAATAAAACAGGCTGCAGCTGAAATGGTTCAGGAACGAGTTGCTGCCTCTGTTGTCCACCCCGCTGCCAGCACACAGAGCAGAAGACTGGCAGGAAAACATTCTCATGTTGCAGGAACAAAGAACATTTTACATTTCCCTAGCATTTTTGCAAAGGGAACCAAGGTGGAAACAAGGCAGAAACAAGGCAGAGCTTTGAACACAATGTAAGGTATGTACAAACGCTTCAGAAGTTTCATCTTTGTTTTTCTTTTTCTTTTCCCAGAAGTATTTCAGGACTGGATTGCACAGTGTTGCGGAGGCAGAATGCTTTGAGAAGTGGTTAGCTGTGTAAATCAGCAGTCTGTATAAAAATATCCGAAAAGTCACTCCTGAGAACTCAATCATTAAGTCGCAATATGATTTCTGTTTTACAACCAGACATTTTTGTGGCTAATAAACATGATTTATCCCACATGTAACCTGGGAAACAAATGAGTTTTGTATGTACGTACTTGACACTTCATACAGTTGAACTTGTGGGATTTCATCTACTTCCAAGCTTTCGTTTCCTGCCTTAAATGACATGCATAATACAGTACCTGACGAGAGAAGCCTTTTTTATATGCATGGAGAATTCATTTTTTCTGTATCTGTTTTGGTACCACAGACTTAATATGAATTCTTTCATGACAGCAGGCCAAAGTTTAAAATGCCAGTCAAATTACTGGACCAAACATTTCAACCAACTGATTAATGATACTCTTTTCTTTTACAGCTAAGAAATTAACTCCTTCAGAAGAGTCAAATATCAAAGATGCATGAAGCATATGAGCAAAAAACTTATTTGCTTATTTATCACAAGTGTTAATTTCAGAATTTTTTTTAGAGCTATACAGAATAAAAACAATCATGGCTTTGCTATAATGAATCAGCATGGTAACAGGAAAAAAATCTGATTTTTTACTTCTACTGCAAAATTTCAGAATGCTTCTGAAGGCTGTTATTAAATGGAATAACAATAAGGAATTTAATTGGATTTATATTTGCACTGATCAAAGTGGACTGGACAGTCTCTGACCTGATTACTAATTATCTTCTCATGAAGCTTAAAGAAAAACAAAACACAACTAATTTCCACATAGCCAGATCATTAAAATTCACCTCCTATCATACTACTTCTTTAGATAATAAAACAACTAGCACATAGTGTTTTCCATTATAAATTGCTTGCAGTTATGATAAGGAAAACCAAAGCCATCTCAGAAAAAAACAAACCTCTTCTACCACCATCACACCACCACCTAATTAGGGAATGCCCTTGAGAACCAATTGCCTCTCTGAGGCTCCCACACTGGGGCTTTAGACTGACAGGTACTTTTCCATTTACTGAAGGATTTTCCATCCCTTCCAAACTAGAAAGATGCTAATAACTGCCACGAAATATGCTGAACACAGGTTTGCGCTCTGACAACAAACAAAGCTATTGGCCTCATGGCATCAGTTTTATTTGGTGGGTAGGATGTCCCTGTTCATTAACCATGATATATTATGTGGTGTGGATCAACATCAGAGATGCTTATCGCTGGGCACAGCCAAACCTTTGTTCATTTCTGTACCTTCAAGAACAGAGACAGGTATCAGATCATAAGATCTTGAGAAATTACCCTAATTGAAGGACACGGAGACACTGAACAACATGAGGCAGTAAACCCCACTTACCGAGCTATGAAATTCCTTGTCCTTGTGAAAGGGGAGAAAGAAAATAGGGCTTTCCTCTCTCTCCTTCTTTTCCAGTGAAAAAACAAGGGAAGGAACTCAACCTTTCTCCCAATACAATCAAAAAGTCAAAACTAATTCGTTAATTCTCCTGCCACTGACGCTTATTTCATGGATTTCACCTTTATTTTAAAAAATTACTATTACAATTCATGATGAATTTAGAAACTGACATGCATACAGAGTATTCCACGCACTTTGTACACTTTCCAGGACAACTGTACCTCTGCTATCCATGACCATATTACTTCAAATAAAACAGCTTTTCAACTTATTAGAGCACAAAAATAGTCTTGAGTCATGACAACCAACTGCTTGAGCATTTCTCCTCCTTTTGCCCACCTGCTACACAATTTTTCAATTTGCTTCAAAGTCAATTACTAAGGTTTACTCAGCTGGTACTGGCCATCACAGAAACATTAGAGCACCAGAGCTGTTTATGCTACCATGCAGAGAAGCATCAAGTGTACCAAAGCCCTAAGCTTATCTACGTGCCTAATTTTGTGAAGTACAAGCTGTCCCATAGAAGTCAAGACTACCAAGTGCAGTCTTTCTTACTCAGTCAGATTAAAAAGGGTGGCACGAAGCTAAGCATATGCTTCAGTCTCTGCAGCATCCTGAGATGAGACAAACAAGCCTGTCCATAGTGGAAGCAGCAGAGTGCCAGATTTTCAAGGGCAATTCAGGAACCTATATTCAAGTCACATTTCCAGATATGCCCAGCTACCAACACATGTGTGATTTTCAAGCACAGCACACGAAGCTCTTTTGAAAATTTTGCCCAATACAACAGAGAGAAGGAGAAAGAAGTAAAAGAACAATGAAGGCTAAGGGAAGGGATGTCTCAAGGCAGAGTCAAAGGCATTCACTTCTTTATTTTGGGACCATGCCAGAAGCCATATGAAGCAGACGGCAGCCAAGCAGAGGTCTGCAGGAGAAGCCTAGCTTGATGAGCAGACAGGAAGGGCTTGAAACCAGTGATGAGATGGTGGTTTCTGCGCTGAGGAAAGGAACAAACCCAGCAGCCCCAGGCCACATCTAGGCATCTGGAGGACACAGAACATAGCACAACAGGAAAAGGGCCAAGGAAGCCAGCAAGGGCACCTCGAAGCTGAACTAGGGACTCACTACTGAGGGACGAGTCAAGCAAACAACTCAAAAGGGCAGGTAGTCTCTCTAAAAATGTTAATTAACTAGAAACAGGAGCCTCAACAGTGTAGGAGGCACAGACATACTTCCAAGGGTGTTTTCAGTCTCATTTAATTTCAGTATACACCCACAGATCACAACAAGAGCGACATATTTTCCAGTGGTTCATCCTATTTCTGAACATATTGAGTTTCTTTGACATGCTACAGACACGATCTAATTCCCCAACCCATCCCTCTTCATGCTACTCCTTCCCCCTGCAGAGCATGCTGCCTGAACATCACTGAAGGTGCGGATGCCTGCAGACAGGTGTGTGTAATCGCTTTGCTCATATCTCAAATGGTCTGACCTCAAACAACTCCAGCCTGGAAGCACTGAAACTGTATCAGTGCAGTGCCATGCCCTAGCTAATTATCTCTGCTGGGAGGCGAGGAAGAGAGTCTAGGGCTCAGTGTCATGCTACCACGTCTGCATAGCTTTCAGCTGCCTTGCATACTACCAGCTTGGAGAGCAGACAGAAAAGCCTGCATCTGTCTATAGCTATCAGCGTGTCCTAGGAAGTTAATCTTCGGCACACAGGCAGCAGGTTGTACATTGCAGTACCACTGCACCCACCAGGCTGCTGGAGGAATCAAAGCATTTCTTTCCACCTCCACGATCTACGAGAAGTGGGACTTCAGCCTCTCTCTGCCAAGAAGCAATCTGCTTCAGACACGATCCTGCCCCAGAGGAAAAAAAAAAATCCTGCCTTGTTGCCACCAGTAGCAGAAATGCTGGAAGTCTTTGTCATAACAAGGTTGTCATCACATTCCAACTTGAGACCCCTCGCTCTGCAACATTATGGCACTTTGCAGCGCTGTATTTATGCTTCATTCCTACATACTGGGAGCAGAGCATTCTCACTTCTTTTGCAGCTCTGCTGAGTGCCATCATCTGCATAAGAAATCCAGTTCCAAGAGTTTTTACTGCATAATAAACATCTTCTGCATGTGGAAAACAGAAGTTATTTCTTTAGTTTGGAACTAGTACCGATAAAACCAAAATGACAATAAAAGCCAAAGGAAAAGGTTAAAATCATGCCACAAGGGCCTGGAGAACCACAGACATCTAGTGAATCTGGTTTGCTGCACTGCTGTAGTTACTGCGGTGAAAGGGTCAGCTCTCATCTATTCATTTTCACACTCATTTATTAATTTTCACAGTCAGGTTTTTTTTCACTGTTCAGGTTGAAATTTGACCTCTAAAATCTACCAACAAAACCTATATTTTTGGTTCTGCTTGTTCATGTAACTCAAAGAGCTGCTGGCTACTAAGCATTCCCTAAAGTGCTCCTCCTCTTCCACCATCTCAAATCCCTCTCCCAGAAACTAGGAGGGCTGTTCACCGGCACCATACAAAACCTTTCCAGCCATGGCAGGCCGTGAGCAGGAGGAGGTACGTGAGATAGAACTTGCATCTAGCTGCTGCCCACTGAAAAACGTAAGTTCTCCAGGGTGGAGCAATGTCAAGAAGCCAAAGTGATCAAATAGCATTTAACTTAATTAGACTGCGTACCAAAGGAAGACAGGAGCCCATATTTCACTCTACCCCCGCTGAAGGAGGAAATGCAACAACAACGACAAAAAAGAAATTTACATAAGGGAAAAGCTTTCTGTATGCTAAAAAGGAAAAGTACAATAGCAACCTGCCTTGCTGAAAGCAAGTGACCTGTGAAAGGGGATAAGAGCTGTGCATACAGTTCCTACTATGTACAAATGTTTTAAGAGTCAGTGATCATGATATAAGAGATAAGGAATGAAAAGTCAGAAGGAATAAACAAGCTCAAGCAGGGATTGCTGAATGGGAGCTGCTGACTTCTTCCAGCTGAGGTTTGTGAAAGAAACTTTCGTCGCTCTGTAAGCACAGCCTGTTTTGTACAGGCAGTCACAGCTCTGCTCGGCAGTGAAGCCTCAGTCACAAAAGAGGTGGTGATGGACATTTTTTACCCCAGGACTCCCTGCAAGGAGCAGCCTTCATATTTATCACATGCTCTGAGGAGACCAGCCAACACAAAGATCACTATCAGTGTGTCCCTGGCCTGCACTTATAATGCACATCTCCGATCAACATAATTTACAGAGGGAGGCTTTCTCAGCTCCCACTGCCACTGCCCTTCTCCAAGGGCAGAGAAAGAACATCAGGACACACCAAATGGCCTTTAGGATGTCTTCTGGAACGGAATAGTGTTGGCATTACACTGAATATTTATATAAACAGCAATGCGTCAGGATTTGGGGGCAGCGTGCAGAGCTCCATTTCACACGACATTGCACAGGCTGCAGACAGCATGCCAAACCAGCTGCCTGGACTTCCTGAACTACTAACGGGTCAGGTTCCCGCTTTTTCAGAAAAGGGCAGATTATTTACTCTTTGGTTTGGTAACAAAGACTATACCCGGAATTAAAAAGGGTTACAGCTACAGGTAAATTTGTAATTTTCAGTCCAGCTATTTTTAACTAATCACTCCCTAACAATTTATACAGCAACTAAAATAATTGTGTGTTATTCTCAGGCCAAGATCTCAGCTGGTTTACTGCTGATAACAATCCCTGAAAATATTCAAAGGAACTCTAACATAATCTTAAAAAAATCATTTCCCATGCAAAGCTTCAATGGGAGGGAATACAGAGGTTGTAACAGACCTTGTCATTGCCTTCACTGTACACATGCAGTGAAGTGGCTCCAGATTCAAAGTTATTTTTTTAATAACCTGTTGGCTCAGAAAAATCTTGACCTACTTTCTTCATAGTTTACAGAAAGAACACCCATGCATGCACCCTCTTGGTACCATTTTGCAACAACTACCCTTGTACACACTTTGATAAGTGAATAGATAACTTATCCAATCCTGCACAGCTGGTTGATCATTTAACTGTAAAAAAAAAGCCCATCCACCATTTAAACTAAACTGAACCCAATGAAAGTCATCAGTGCCTTTCACAGCAACTCATTTATGCTGTATTTTCTGGGGCATGAAAACCCCCTCAGTTTTCATCAAACTTTACAAAAGCCTTCCAGCTGCCATAACAGCCAATCTGGCATTTTTCAAGTGAGATTATTTTTTTCCCAATCAAAATTATAATGGACTGTAACTGGATCTTAGTTTGCAATACAGGCAAACTTAGCTATGAAGACAGGTCACAGTTGGACTGACTCTTGCAGGGCTGGGTTTGTAAGCCACACCAGCAACTTTTTTTTCAAACAAGAAAGCTTGGTGGGTAAATCTTCTAAATAAGGATATCTATCTCGTTTTCACAGGAAGTACTGGGGGGATTTTGCATTTCCTGGGGGAAGCAGGAATGAATGAACAAAACTTTCCACAAACAGCACCATTCAAAGTACATCAGTAGTCCTGGCACAATAAACCAGTATGACCTTTGTGGGGACAGGGATGTAGTACAGGGAAGGTGTGACTTAACACAAAATTTCAACTTAAATGGTGATTTCTGAGAAAGAACATAATTAAATACAGCTCACGAGTCAGACCTGGTGAAATCCAAAAGACCCAAAAGACAGCACAGCTATGATCAAAAAAAAGGGACTTTCTAAAACAACGGCACCTTCCTACACAACACTTCTTGAACTCTATCCTTGAGCTCCAGATGACTTTACTGAATGAGGAAGGTATTTTACACAGCCCACATGCAACCTGATTACAGCTGAAATGCCTGCATGCAAGGGAAGGCACAGAGTTCTCCTCTAGTGCAGCCTCAACAGTTTGTACAGTCCCAAATAAGAAAGAAAGGAAAGACACGGTTGTGTTCTCCCTCCTCCAGGCAATGACTAAACTCCATTTCCACTGCAGGCAAGACAAGTGGAAGGGAATCCTCAGGACAAGAGTGTGAGAACTTTGCAGCATCTTCCACTGGGGATCCACGTCAGAGTGCACATTCCTCCTCTGCATCGTGCATCACATTTACATACTTTACTGTAAAGAGCATGCCTCTAGTAACATTTACCCACTGACTTTGCAGCTTCTTAGGAAAACAGCAAGAAGAGGCATCAACTGCCTCCAGTAAGAGAAAAGAACTGCCGCTGACCCACACAGTCAAGGAACAGGGCCAACCACCACCTATTCCACATAACAACGACACAGAGTGTCTGATACAGATGAATTAGATTGAGAAACCATTTGACAGTTGTGCAAGTTTCAACTTTCTAAAGCAGACGTGATGTTCTTTCTTTTGGTTGATCCACCACTCGAGGCGGGGGGGGGGGGGGGAAGAAAAAAGAAGTCTTCTTTGTGTGCTGTGACAGGAAGTAAAACATAAAGTCTGCTGTTACCTTGCAAACTGGCTCATTTTTTGATGGACAATCACATTAATTAGTGAGAAGTAGAAACTTAGACAACATATGCTTTCAGCCCAATGGATATTCAATTTGATTACCAGATGAAGTTGTTATAACTTTTTCAGAGTCCATTAGAATGAAATTGCCAGAAATCACCCTAGGAAAACAGAAGCAAATCTGTGTCCTAAAGAGACTGCAGCTATTGTCTACAAGCTCTCTCAAAGAAACCAGCTGATCATTTCAGTTTATATTCAGCAGATATAACCGGATTAGAAAATCAGAAGTAGTTCAGACTTTACCAAACACATAAGAAACTATTTTCTGTCTCTTGTAACAGAATTCCACATCTGTGAGTGCCCTGGGAGCAGGTGAGAGCTAAAGTCAAAGAAAATGCAGAACAAAGTAGGTAAACTAAGAGACTATTGGTTATGCTCATTGCCCAATTATCCAGAAAGAAAGTGCGTTGAAGGATGGAGATTTTACCTCTCACTTACCCTGGTAAAGCTGAATGAACCTGGGATGTAAGGCAGAGGTGATAATCCCATCTGGCAATTCTCTCAAAAATAATTTCAACAGACTGGCTGCTGAATACACATCACCATCTTTAACAAGTTCCACCTCTTCTCCACGCTCATACTGCAGACGCAACTGTTCTACCATTTTCATGCTGCCGTTTACCCTGAAGAGGCCTTCCTGCGTCATACCTGTAATTATATATTGCATATGAGATTGATCTGAACGAAGACATCCCAGTGATATGATTAAACAGATAATCTAGTGTGAATAATGCACTTGTAATAATACAAAGAAGGGCAATTAATACAACAAAGTTTTTTTAAAAAATACAGTTTTTCCCCCCAGAAGCCCTCTCTAGTCAAGTAAGTGGATTATGATAATTAGCAAACATTATTGACCAGATCCTGAGGCCTGGGATACTCTTTGAGAACCCACAAAACTCAGTGGCATTGCTGTAACCTCACACCTCTACAAAACTGTTCTGTTGTTTTGGTAAAGTAGCCTGTTACCTTCACTGGGACTTTGCCAAATTCACGCACATGACTACTTCCAGCTTCACACTGTAGGGCAACAGCTTCTTACCTGTGACCACCGTGAAGGAAAAACATCTGAATGCATGCTGATTGCAGCAGTAACTCCATAAAAAGCACTGCAACTTTACGATAGCAGAAAATCTCAGTGAGCAAATGTATATTTTGGACAACACGAAGCTCAAAGTATTTCACAATGAAAAAGAAAAGGTACTGATCACTTCAGGCCAGACACCCCACACCCAGTAAGGGACATGCAGAAAGAAGGAGGCTTCAGTGGAGGAAGCCAGATGAATCATACTGTGTCAAACACCACTCTGAACCTATGCTAAGATTTAAAACCTTCAGTAAAACAAGCGCCTGAAGCTGAACTCAGTACTCTAAGACACTGTCACCTCAAAAAATTCTGCCTTTTCTAATACTGTGTGTATAGACCTGTTTACTCTTCTTCAGAAGCATAACACTGAAAGGATAAAAACATGTATGGTTTTTATCAGTTCAGAGCAGACATCTCAAAACAGCAGTCTGACAGAATGCTTCCAGTCCAAGAAATCAATACTGATACAGCAGAGTTTGTAGGGAGAAATAACCTCTTTTATTGGGCCAGAAGACAAATTGATGTAGTAAGGAAAAAAATAAAGCATAAGCACTCAAGCATTTCACCTGGCTAAGGTACGATACTGCTTTCAGATCCTATATTCCGGTATTCACAAAATGCATTCTTATGTGACATGCTGTACTGCCATCTTGGGGGCAGCAGCAAACACCACATCTGAATAATGATTTTCATTTTTGCAGCACTAAGTGAGCAAAGGACACAGTCCCACGCAGATAAAACTTCCTTTATTCCTCCTCAGTCATTTATGGAAATAGAGGCTAGAACAGACTGGTAGCACGAATTAGATACGACTAAAAAACTACCGAGAAAATTTGGCGTTACCTATAAATTTGAAAATAGACAGCTTAATGCAAACTTAGTTCAAGGAGGTAGCTGCCCAACAGTCAGCTCAGCTTTTACAAATGGGTAGTAAGTTCCTCATGCGCTAGAAGAGAGACTCTGAAGTTTTCTGGCTTTAAAAAGCCCTACATTGTCGATTACAGCATCTTTGCAGAATAGGAGTTATAAGACAATGTTGAACAAACAGTAACCATGATTCACAGAACACTCTGCCCCCAAATAGTTTGAATTCATACCCGGGCCTCTGATAAAAATGTCTTCACAGTTAACTTCACCGTTAATTCACAAAGCAAACATTGGGCAGGCACAGGAAACCTGTTTCAAGAATTTCCCATGTAAGAGGGCATCTCTGAGATCTTTTTGCGCTTTTCAAAGAGAGAATGGATTATATCTTTACTGGGCTGGATAATCACCTTGGTGCTCAGAAGCCTAGCTTTTGCTGCAGAGTAGAGGACTTGGCTTGTTTAGTTCATATTTGGCAAACAGTTGTGTGGGATTCAGATCTTTTTATGGAACAAAGAACATAGCCCACAACTTGCAGTCAAGAGTGTTTGTCAGCTTCTGGTTTTGATTAAGTCTAACTGAGGCAAAAACTTTTTCCATCCTTGCTCTTTCAGTGTTCTAGCAGACCACTTTAAGGCAGGTCAAAATAGATCAAGCAAGATGCTGATGTGTAAAGATAGGATCATACTTTAAATTTGCACAGTACTTTAATCCAAGCTAACTTTCAAGCCATGTTTGCATCTATCAGCTTCTAAGGGTCTATCAAGATACAGACATGGAATCTAAGACTTTGCAACTGGGTGATCATTACTGGGTAGCTGAAAGAAAAACCTTAGGGTAAAACCGTATGCAGCTTCTTACAAGATGAAATTACCTCCACAGAATATTTTCCATTGCTGAACAACTGCCAGCGGATACATCTGTGCACCAAACATAGAATCATTTAGGTTGGAAAAGACCTTTGAGTCCAACCGTTAACCTAACACTACCAAGTCCACCATTAAACCACGTCCCTAAGCATCACATTTACATCTTTTAAATACCTCTGGGGATGGTGACTCAATCACTTCCCCAGGCAGCCTGTTCCAGCCCTTGTCAACCCTTTCAGTGAAGAAATTATTCCTAATACCTAATCTAAACCTCCCTTGGCACAACTTGAGGTCATTTTTTCTTGTCCTATTACTTGTTACTTGGGAGAAGAGACCACTCTACAACATCCTTTCAGCTAGCTGTTAAGAGCGATAAGGTCTCCCCGCAACCTCCTTTTCTCCAGGATAAACAATCCCAGCTCCCTCAGCCGCTCCTTGTAACACTTGTGTTCTAGACCCCTCACCAGCTTCATTGCCTTTCTTTGGATGCACTCCAGCACCTAAGTGTCTTTCTTGCAGTGAGTGGCCCAAAACTGGACACAGTATTCAAGGTTGGGCTTCACCAGTGCCTAGCACAGGGGGACGATCACTTCCCTAGTCCTGCTGGCCACACTGTTTCTAATACAAGCTATTGGTCTTCTTGGCCACCTGGGCACACTGCAGGCTCACATTCAGCCTTTCCACCAGACAGCTTTACAGCCACTCTGCCCCAATCCTGTAGCGCTGCATGGGGTTGTTGTGACCCAAGTGCAGGACCCAGCACTTGGCTTTGTTGAACCTCATACCATTGGCCTTGGCCCATCAATTCAGCCTGTCCTGATCAGTCTGTAGAGCCCTCCTTCCCTCAAGTAGATCAACACTCCCACCCAACTTGTTGTTGCCTGAAAACTTAGCGAGGGTGCACTCGATCCTCTTGTCCCGATCATTGATAAAGATATTAAACAGAACTGGCCCCAATATTGAGCCCTGGGGAACACCACTTGTGACCAGCTGCCAACTGGATTTAAATCCATTCACCACAACTCTTTGGCTCAGCCATCCAGCCAGTTTTTTTCACCTGGTGGTGAATGGTGCTCTAGATTTCTACAGAGATGTATTTCAACAACAGCAACTAAAGTCCTATTAAATGAATGCAAAGAGAAGCTAAGAATTGGACACCTACTGCCCCAAGGGAATTAATAATAATTGGAATTTATCTGAAAACCTGTAAGAACATGTATTTCTATTCAGTAATATACTCTGATGGGGGGGGGTGTGTGTGCAAGTGAATATATAGATCTATATAGATATTTATGTCTCTCATTGTCAGAAAGTGCTACGGGCAATTTTTTTGCAACTAGAAAATGACAGAAACCTTTCCAAATGAAATACATTCCATTTATGAACTGAACAGCTTATTTATGAGAGTGTGCTGCTTCATAACGCTGTAGTTTACTTTTTCATAGGATGTTTATAGGAGTAAGCTCAGCATCAAGGCGTAAAGAAAAAGAAGCAAACCACACACAGTGACATTCTTTACACGTGGTTAGTGCCACAACCTTATTCAGCCCCTGTACCACAAACGAGACAGATCCCTCCCTTTGAAGAGTCTTACATAACGAGTGCCACTAAGCAAAAGTGACTCCATTAAGCTTACCGTGCTGGGTGAGGTACTCGACTATATTCCATACAATTATTGGGATGCCGTTCTTGCTCAGTCCCTGCTGCTGGAGCTCCAGAAGACTCACACCAAACACCTTTGGACAGGTCGTGTCCCTTTGCTTGTTCAGTGGAAGGGCAGCTATCTTTTTCATGTCCTCCTTCAATCTCACAGCTGATTTGCTCTGCTTAAAGGAGCAGAGGAAAAAATGTGCGTTAGTCACATTTGCTGCAGAAATAGCTACAACATAAGCACATCCATCAAAACTGGTTTTTACGCTCCAGAATAAGGTTTTGGTCTTACTTCCTTTTAATCCATAGGAAAATCCCTGTGAAGCAGGAAAATATAAATGAAGAGAAAAAACTGGAAGAGTAACTAACAGGAAAAGAGTGTAAGTAGTCTGTAGCTAAGATAAGGTAGAAAGACACACTTTTGTATGGAAGCTTGTTGCAAGTAATCGGGACTAGCAGGAGATTGCTTTTGCAACTCATGCAGTTCACATGGCTTACAAAAGTAACTGGACAAACACAAACATGAAAAATCTCAATAGCCCACCATTAGCTCAGGTTGTCTCCAGGATGCCTCAGAGCCTGGGTACTCTCCCAGATCAGAGTCTGGGAGAGTACCCTGGGGAAGGTTCACTGCACCTTCCTTCCAGATGCTATTCCCTAGGGATTCATTTTGGTTGCTGTCACATGAGATGGATCCTTATGAAAGATTTTATGTTATGTTCAGTATCTGCTAAGTCTGAAATTCAATTACTGACGTTTTAGGGTTAGAAAATGTCTTGGTTTGAGGTAAAACAGAACCAATTTTCTGTGTAATCTAATCACATATAATAAGGGGAGTGGAAAAAACACTCCACAATAAATTCTTAATTGCATACATCCCATATGTTCTTTTGAAGGCACAACGCTCTCACAAGTTTTGAGTTGCAGTGACACAGAAAACATGAGACCATAGCCAATAAAACCCAAGGGAATAACATAATACAGAATTAATTCATCAGTTCAATAATAGGCAGAAATCTAAACCATACAGTGTTGCAGGTTTGGAAAGAGCTCAAGGCTGCAGAGCAGCAGCATCACCTACCACAGCTGTGATTTCCACACACCTCTAAGCATTATTTCACTAATATGGACAAGCACAGGACAACTCAGCAAACTCCACTTAAAAAAAATAAATAAGTTTTTGTATTTATGAATTTCCTCATGTTTCTGACATCACACTGCAGGAACCGAGGGCCACTTCTACCATGGAGTTCAATCTGTTTGCTTAAGAAGTCCACCACTAGTGTCATGCTTAAAAATGAACTTATTCCTACTGTGCATTTTTAACAAAAAGGTAGTAGAAACCTTACACATAGAGAATATTGTACAGTAACACAAAGCGCTCAGACTCTTGCCTAGGTCTTGGTGCTTGACTGCGTTATGACAGATTTTAGCAAGGCATACATGTTTTATTTTTAACAAACCCCTTGAAATATCTTCATTTCTGAGGCAGTATTTTTACTGCAGTCTGTAAGCAACATGTACATCTGCATCAGTGCTGCTATTAAGCATGACTGTCCTTCTTTCAGATACAAAATGATCTGGCAGTTCGTTTCACTCACTTTGCTGTGGTTTTCCCATTAAACACAGCGATCTGGAGCACATGTGTGTCATGTAGTTCCAGGTCCTATGCAGCACAGCTAATCTTTATGAAAGATGTTGCTTGTATAAGTGTCAAAAATATGTTTTAGTATTTGTGAAACAGAATTGCAATATATAAATAAAAGTAGCATTACCGTGACCACTTCATAAATATTTGCAATAAACAATACATACATCAGTGTCTGAACTGAAATTTGACTGACTTACTAAAATATCACACCAGTTTTAAAAAGAGATGTTCCCCTTCAGGGTTAAATGAATAATTTATGATTTTCACTCCAGGCACACACATACCAAGGCAAAAATCACATAGCCTGGGTTAAATTCAGAGACAGCAAAAATCCTTTGAGCTGTTTCCGAGCAGCTGTGATGCTCAGAAGAGCTTTTCGAATTAAGGCCTCCAATTAGCCTCACAGTCTTGCTCAGTTACAGGTTTCCAGCCTGTTTCCATTTCAACATTTGAAAACCTGAGTCACGGAGCTGGATTTACTTGGGGAAAATAACTATTTAAATTTGCAAGAGAAGCAAGAGACATTGCTCATGTCCACAGGAATAGCAGGGGAAATTTTTGAGTTTGTTTCAGGATCCGGAGAGGATGCGCTAACTGGGAACAAAACTTTACGCATTGTTATCCAAAATACACACCTAACCAAAATCAAAATGAAATCACTCCCTCCAAGCAGCTGCAAAACAAAGAGTTCAACGTCATACGATCTTATAGATGGAAGATCTGATTTTACACAGGCAAAAATTGTCCAAACATTAACGCAACTGTTACTGATCACCAAGACTGGAAAAAGCAACTTAATCATCTCCGCACGACACCACCTGGAAGTGCCGCCCAGGCGGCATGCCTGGAGTTGAGAAAAGCTATTTATATGCCACAAGGAGGCACTTTTTCAGCTCATCCAACAACCTTAACACGGGGAACCACGCAAGGCAGTTGCTGGCTAGCTCAAAAGAACGGGAAAGGAAAAAAAACCAGCCCCAACTCGCCTTTATGAACCTTCACTTTCCCCACAGGCGCGGCGAGGGAAGAAGGGGAGCGCTGGGGAGGAGGAGGAGAAGGCACCGGGCCCAGGCCGGCCTCTCCTCCCC
>VXBO01005587.1:71113-82480 GCA_013400135.1 Rhinoptilus africanus
CGACCCCCCCTCCCTCCATCACCGCCGCCCCGGGCAGCTGTGGAGAGGGGAGCGGGGGCAGCCCGCCTGCGTGCGGGTCTGGGCTCGGTCGGAACCCGGCCGCCGCTGTGCAAATGGCAGCACCAAACCCGCTTCCAGCCGAGTAAGGCTGGCGGGGCCCTTGGCACGGTGACAACTGCACATCTCTTGCCCTCACGGGCGGGCATGGAGTCGAGCGAGCCAGGCGAAAACACAGCCCTGCGCCAAGGCGGCCTCCGACGGCACCGTTGGGCGTGCCAGGGCCCAGCCGCGCACCCCAGAGCGGTGCAGCGCTCGGCCTGAACTCACAAAGCACGGAGCGGTGTCGACCTAACTCCCCTGCCATCCTCCGTCTGGGGATGGTGGTGGTGAAACGGGAGAGAAGCTGAAGCAAGAAGGGGAGGGGGAGGACACGCACCGCCCCAGCCAGCGAGTCACCGCAGGGCAGCGGCGGGAAGGGGAGTTCACTCCCCCAGCGCCCCGCTGCCCGTCACCGCAGGCTGGAAGCAGGATTGCTCCCAGAAATGTAAAGCGTGCTTAAAAAAGGCACTGAGGGGTTGTGGCGTTTCAAACGTTCGACCTTTTTTTTTTTTGTGGAAGAAAAGCACACGTACACACGCTTATTTCTGTGTCCGCTCAGATGCAAGCACTGCTCAGCAGGGCCTTAGCATCGGGTAGGAACGAAGGACTTTGGAAAGTGCTGCTCAGAAATACCCGCCTCTGGTACAGGGACTAAAGAAAGTCTGTCCAAGTAGAGAAAAAGGGAGGAAGAACATTTTTTTGAGCTCTCTGTCAAGAAGGGAAAATGGTACCTGCAGATTTGATTTTTCATTCACAATCTATTTTTTGAGTACCACAGTCAGAACCTCCTTTGTACTCAGTTTCTTTTTTTCTCTTTAAGCCAGTCTAACCCCAAATGACTGCTTTCCCAGGTTGCGGGTTTACAACAGATAGTTAGACTATGGCATTATAGTGTTTCCTTTTAAGTCCACTGTGGGACTCTCAAAGTGAGCTGATGTAACATCCTCCTCCTCCTCTATCCCCCTCTATTTACTGTAAGCCTCTAACGTGCATTTCACATAAATCATACACAGCGCTCTCCTCCTTAGTCCTAATTGCAGTTTCACAGTAAAACCCAATGGCATGCTTCAAACTGTAATCTGGAGAGTGAACGATGAGAAACTGCAACTCCCTGGAGGCGAAGAGTTCAGACATGAATCCACAGTGAACAGCAGCTACTGCATTAAGGCTTTTGTAAATGTATGTTGAGAGGCAGCAGGTACATTCTCATTCTATAAAAAGCAAGACCAGAAGACAAGCACCAGCGGCAGCAGCCCCAGAGCCAATGTGCTGGCTGGAGTACAGTATTTTTCCACCACAGCTGTTGATCAGAGCTCGGAAAGTCACACTTCTGTTAAGTCGCTGGAGCACATGGGGCTGTGACATGCTGGCAACTTTTCTCTGGGTTAATAAAGAAACCTCTGTACTTGCTTAAAGTCTTGAAAGATCTGAAGGCCAGCATACTCGTCTCCTGCGTGGCAGAAGAATGGAAACTGGACTGAAACTTCCTCAATGCATCTGTCCTCTCCCAACTTTTCCTCACCAGCACCTCCCAGGGCCAGCTTCCCCTGTGCAGGGCAGAGTACGATTGACCTGAACTTTTCCTTAACAGCAGCCTAGAAGTCAGTCAATTCCTTCCTGCACCTTCCACCCTTCCCACAAAGACAGGTTTCTGTATATCCTGATCTTCCTCCTCTCCTTCACTGAACCAGAGCCCCTTGGGATGACTATTGAGAAGAAAGGTGCGATGAATGGGGAACACCAGGATGTAATTCTGGCACCAGAGAAGTCAGCCACCATGTGCTGTGGTATTTAACTGTAGGTTGTGCCCAGCTCAGGAAGCCTTCACTGTTTTCCTGTGAGCAATTCAGAAAAACCCTTAGAAAACAAGGAACTAGAAGCAGTCACACCTATCACAGAGAAACAAAAAGCTCCAAAAAATAAAACAAAAAAAAATACATCTCTGTATAAGATCCCCATTATGCTATTTCATGTTCTCTGGCTAAGGTATTACATCAAACCACTGTCTCTTCCCTTTTCTACTTCTGAGGAATATTATACTGCATGGGCAGTACAATTGCAGGATGAATATTTATGCAACTTGTCATAAATACGTCAAGAGCCAGGAGAGCTCAAATCAGGGCAAACGCATTGTGAAAGACTGACGAAAAGCCTATGAGACCCACAAGTTGAGCATCACTAGCTTTTGACATATCATGCCTGGTCACACAGTTGTTTCCTATAGTTCTCAGATACGCTGTTATCGTCTGTGTGCAAGAAGTGCTTGATGGTTTTTTAACATGCCTGTTTTTTAAGGGAAAGCCAACAGAATGTTTCTCTGGCTGAGACACACACCTCCATCATCTGCTTTCTAATTCCACATAACAGCTCTAAAAGCTAATGTAAAAACTCTGCAAAGGACAGGTTAATAAAATCATACAATGAATCAAGAAAGGAAAAAAAAATATTTTTTCCCCTCCACTTGTTTACAAATAAGGCATTTAACCTCAGATGTTGAAACAACATTCCCAGAGGGAAAGAACAGCTGGGGTAGTGTTAGAAGTTCAAAGGAACTTCCTCACGCCATTTCTGTGAATAATCCCATTATCTCTACTATGCAATATGTTGCTTTAACCTGAGTATTATTCATCATTTCCACTGTGACATCAGAATTCAGCACTCGTTTCACAACTGCCCGCATAAAAGCAGGCTGCTGTGAAATAAATGTCTACTGCCAGCTCTGGCATGCTTGAACGTTACTCTCTTGTCTCCAGGTAGCCAGCTGCAGGACACTTCCAGGGCACTCATGAAAAGGCCAGTCCAACTAAAGGTGGGGCACACTCCAGTGACCAGCGTGGTGTAAGACCTGGTAGCTGCAGGCGAGAGAAGGAGGCAAATCAAGAAATCAAGAAGCATGCAAGAACGGCTGGAAACTGCCGGACCAACACATCTGGCTGACAGGTTTCTCTGCCATTGTGTAACTAACTGGAACTTCTCATCCAAAAAGGAATAACAAGACACCTTTTCTAAAATAAATAAATAAATAAAATAAGTAAATTTTAAAAAGCATGTGATAAAAAGCATAGGATTCACTTTGATCAAGACATCTGTGTGAAGTATTGAAGTGCTTTGGTTCAGTGAAATACTAACTATAAGAATAAGGAACCAAGGAAAACCAAATAGTTACCAAACAGCCGAGTACAAAATCAATGTACACTTAAGCTGCAGGGTTCCCAACCTGATTCCATGAGATGGAGGCAGTCATACTAATTACCAAATTATTTAAAATAATACCAGGCTTTTTCAGGCTTACCTAATTACAAATTTAAACATGTCTGTGCAAAACTCTCTGACATTTCAGGATTTGGTGATCTAAGTAATTTTGCTGTGCAGAGAAACAGTGCCATTGCAGGACTGTGTGATAATTTAAGTTATGATCCAGGGAAAGCTGGATTTTTAAAACAGCAATAGAGTACCAGCCACAGGAGTCATGCTGCTGCTGCCACCCCAGCTCCTGGCTTGTAGCACAACACAGAAAGGTTACCCCCCTCCCCTTCCAGAACCAAAACTATATCACATCAATTAACTTTTGCCCAGGCAAATGACTATGCCTGCATGAAGTCATACTAAAAATCACAGTGGTTGTTAAATGTATGTGGGAGACTAAAAGCACAAAGCGCGTCACAATTTCTGCCTAAATTCCATGCAAGCTGCCCAACAGCCTACTGCTCCTGAGGATTTTACTCTGCAGTAACACAGAAAGAAAGGTAATGCAGAGGCTGGCGATGGCACCAGCACTTGGGCTCAGCTGGCCAGCAGTCAGCATCCCGCTCCTGCACCAGCACTGGAGGACACAAAATAAACATAAATAAATAAACAAACTAACAAAATGCTTCCTTCTCCCCCACCAGCTTCAATTTGATCAGCTTTCTGCATATCTTTGGTTGTCAGCGATAATGCCTTCTCTTCAGTAAGACTAGATCAAAATTGACTGGGTTTCAGAGTTAAAAGAAGTCAAAAGACTTTCAGTAGGGTGTTGCTCTTGTAAACAGATAAAACGTCTTAAATATCTAAACTGAATGTAAAAGTTTTTCTTTTTTCTTTGTTTGCTTTTGCAATCAAATACATTACTGCCTTGTACTCCCGCATGAAAACCAGAAAGCGAAGGGGACTAGAAACTAGCTTGTTTTCACTTCATTGCATTTTCCAAATAGAGAAACAGAGAAACACCAAAAGCCACTGGGCAGCACATGGAGAACAGAAAATTAAAAATGGCATTTTTTGAGAGCTCTTTCACTGAAAGACGGGGCAGGGCTTTGTTGTGTGGTTCTTTTCCAATGGAAACCCCACAGAAAAGGCAGCATGAATTTTGAATGTCTTCATGGCACCTTCAGTCTTCAAGGCAGGGAGGGATGTAGGGAGAAGGAGAAATCCAATATGAAAGTTATGATCGTAAAGTAAAAAAAAAAAAAAGTAATTCTTGTTTTGGAAACAGTTTACAGTTTAATCAAGCCTGAGTAATGTTGTTCTGCTGCTCAGCATCCCACTTGATTGATATAAAATTTTCTTTAGAAAGAGTGAGTATTTGTTGGAGGCAGTCATTACCATCTGTGACTTCTCTGAACACACAGTACTCTGATGAATATTTCATCATATAAACAGTAGTGTAAAAGAATGTATAGAAATAATAAGTGGTGATAAATAAGAAGAGTCTTTATAAATAAGTTATTTTTGATTGTAGGTAAACAATGAAGGATGTCCAGTACATATATTTTGATGTAGCTTTTTTTTTAGGGGAAGATTTTTTAAGGTTTATGGCTTCTGGTACCTGAAATTTTATTTTCTTTCTCTCCTCTCCTTCTTTGCTCTTCTTGCCCCCCAGATAACTGTAAACATACATTTCATCAATGCTGCAGCGTTTGGTCTCTGTAGAGCTCCTACATCCTGGAGCTAGACCTGTGAGAGTGGTTAGAGCTATTTGCAAAGAAGATATCAGTGGTCCCAAACCGGTGATGGGAAGATGTATCACCTCATAACATGGATGATGCAAGATGCGATTTTGGGTGCTCAGGTCCCTTTCAACCCCTTGTATGTGTGCAAGTAGGCTCATGAAAACACTGTCTAAATAAATGGCTGAGTACACTAAACACCTGCTCTTAGCTTAGAAGGAAGCAGAGGCTTCAATACAGCAACATAGAGAAAAGAAATATACATGTGACATAATATATTCTACCAAAACCTTTCAAGGGCTGCCCATTGCTATGTTATGAAATGGAGCCTGTTACTCATTTTAGCGAAGCTGCCGACCACTTCCAGTTAAACGCTAGATCTGCAGGGCAAGGGCCTGCCCCAGCCACATTTTAGCCTGGATTTCTTCCCTTGGCCACTTCGGACAGAACATTTGTGGGTATTTGATGACTCTTGAAGTTGAAAACACAAAACAAAGCAGCTTATATAAGTTTAGAATTGATTTAGCTGACTAAATCAATAGTCAGCTCTTAGCTGACTAGTCATCAGCTCCCTAATCTCTATTTAGTGGCATAAATTCACGTGGGTATTTTTAGAAAAAGGCTTGCCTCTTACTGTTGCTGCAATGATTTAAAATTTGACATGGAGTTGCAAGGAGCCCGTATGGTTTCTGGCCAACTATATTGTGGAGGCGTTTTAATTTCAACAAGGATAAGAAACAGAATTGTTCCAGACCCAGACACCCCTCAATAACAGCAAAGTGGATCACCGGCTATTATTCATGAATTGATTTATCATGTATGCACTCTCCAAATAGTAGCAACAAAACAAGGTTCTAGAGTGGGCAAGGATCATGGAGATCATTCCTGCCGGGAAAGCCGCCGCCTCATACCTAGTCTAAACTCGGGGTTACATCCCCATCTTGTGGCAAAAAAGAATGGTTGCAAGGCAGCAAAAGAAAATTATACCTTGTGGGCTAAGGTAGCCATGGTTTCGCACCCAGCCAGCAGGGATGCATAAAGCACGTCCTCTTGTCTCGGTAACTGCCGTCATGCAGTTTTTAATCTTACACCAGGTCCTCTGCCTTGGATTCTCCTGCCACAACAATAAAAGGGGTCCAAGGAAAATCCTGTTCTGGTCAAAAGGAAAAAAAAAGAAAAAGTACTTGTTCCTAAAATCTCAGCGAAATTGCATGCCAAAGACTCTTTCTTTGAGTTAGTGTAGAAAAGGTCTCCATTTCAGCACTGTGCCAACCAGTTTAGGAAATCTGCTTGCTATACTTTAGGAACAACATCCTCTTTTGAATCCCATCTTAGTAGAGGAGACGTGAGCTCAAGTCCATTAACTTCACAGACCACCGGCAAGCTTTAGATCTGAGTTATGAGTAAAAGAGTAGTTTAGAGGCGTGGGCTGCTGTGAAGATCAGAAGAGAGAACAGGTCCATTTCTCCAGAAGGCACTTTCTTGAGAAACTAGTCCTGCGTTTGCATGGCAAAGCCCGGGGCTTGCATGCTCAGGCTGTGCAGACAACCTTGTTACACAGTTCGTATACCCACTACTTCTCCCTTAAGCCAGTCTCTAGTTTCTAGAGGTTATAGCAAGAACTGACACTAATGGTAACATGACGTTACATTTTCACAGTGCACAGTACATCAAAAGCATCCAGTGATATTTTTGAGGTATAGTACTTGGCTATTCACATCTATTTATTTTGTGCCTAGCTTTTAGGAAAGTATTTTCTCTCCTTGGTGACATTTACCAAACTTCTTTCCCTTTATTTTTTTCCAAGTCGGATTTGTCAGAGAGATCTTTCAATGTACCTATCTGTTTGTGAAGGAAAATTTTAGGGGCTACAAAACTGACCAAGAAACCAGCCAAGCATTGCCAGCAAAGCCGTTGGCATACTGCTGCCACGGCAGTCTCAATATACCCATTGGTAGTCTCACTTTGCGCACACGCGTTTTAATACCCCCACTGCCCGGATTGCTTCACCTCTGACACCCAGCTGTATTTCAGAGTGGATAGTACTTATGGTGAGTGACATAGGTGGTCACACTGACCCAGAGCGGGGAAGTGCAGTGTGTTGTGTCCCAAACATTACAGAGAATTTTATGTTTTACCCAACATCAGCAGCTGCAACGTTTTATTAAGAACTCAGAAACAAAGGAAACACTTGAGATATGGAGGCATGGGAAGGTCAGAGTGACAAAAATTAGAATAGAATAGAATCATTCAGGTTGGAAAAGACCTTTAAGATCATCAAGCTCAACCATCGACCTAGCACTGCCAAGCCCACCACTAAACCATGTCCCTCAGCACCACATCTACATGTCTTTTAAATATCTGCAGGGTAGGTGACACAACCATCTCCCTGGGCAGCTTGTTCCAGTGCTTGCCAACTCTTTCAGTGAGGAAAATTTTCCTAATATCCAATTCAACGTAACAAACCACCAGCAGAATAATACTACTTCATTGTAAAGCCTGTGAGAATAGTGACAAGCTTTACAAACAGATAAGCAATGTTTGTCCCCTCTTTTTCTCCTCACCTCAAGTTGTGAGTCAACCTTAACAATTAAACCACTAAAGACCAACAGTTCTACAAGGAGCAGGAATGGCATTGCTACTGTATCCCACAGTGAGCTACGTGGTCCTAAAAATGATCCTTGGTGAAACCTGAACACATTTTTAAAGCCAGCTAGGCCAAGAGCCCTGGTTTAGAGGGATCAAGAACCCCACTAGAATCCAGCTGTGAGCTGGGCAATGGTGCGTGAGCTCAGCTAACACACGGTAAGGAGGTAGCCTTGGACAGAAGTGAAGATTTAGACTTAAGTCAACTGAAAAGAGAATCCGAGCTCTTGAATCTGTGGCGGACTTTGTGAAAAGGTTGCAACACAGCTCAGCGTGTTTGGGCTGCTACTATTTTGAGAGCACAGTCGGTCCAGGCAACTGCCAGAAAGCAGGAAAGAGTTTCCAGGATTCCCCAGGGAGATGGACAGTGGAAGGGAAATAAAAATGGAAGGGCAAGAAACATTTTTTTGCCATCATATTTTGGTTAAGGGAATAACCTCTAATATTTCATATTAAAAATGTTCATCCTTCAAGTGACCATCTACATGCAGCAGGCCAGGTTGATTTTTTTGCCTGGAAATTTCATTTGTTATGTACATGAGCTTAATCTCGGATCCCTTTCTCAGGCAAAGCTGGTAGCTATGTCCCCATTGCTGCCTGCCCAGGAGATGGCTGGCAGCAAAACCAACACAAGGCAGCAGGGCTGGCTACTCACAGCAGTCAGGATTTTCTGCTCTTCAGTAACTTTCTGTTTTTCATTGCCCCTTTTCACCACAAATGTAAAAGCCCAGGCTCTGCCTTCAAAGAAGCTACTCCCCAGCATCCCTGGAGACTTGCCTGATTTTGCTGGCACAGCTAATGCTCAAAATTCCCTTCAAAATCTACCAAAACTATTCAGGTTATTTGCTGAGGATTTTGCAATGAGGGAAGTGGAGCCACAAAACACAGATGTTTGCCCTGACTATTGCAAATGAACTTGGTAGCCTCAAAGATGAGGCATCAGCTGTCAAATTATGATTAGAGTCATTCACCCCTTTTCAGGTGTAACTAGGGAAAAAAAAAGTACTTCCAAATGTTTCCCAACTCAAATACTGTGAAGTCCTACCCAGAGCAGACCATGGCTATGAGCTTCTATTATTTTTTTCAGAAAACTTTTTTTTTCATTGACTTTGAGCATTGCAAAAGGTGCATTATGAGCAGATGTTGCATCAGAAGAGGCTGTGAATGACAGAGCCAAGCCAGAGACGCAACAGATATCACACATCCCTTACTGCAGGGTAAAGCAAAGCACAATCAATAGGAGAGAAGTGTGGGCTGGGCCTAAACTTCTATGCATTTGGTGTTTTTTGCTGTTGTCTTGAAAAGACGAGTCTATGCAAATAACAAAACCAAGTCTCCAAGTATCAGACTGCAGAGAGTCACATCTGATACCACTAAAGGATCTTGCCCATTAATTAGTATGAGCAGAGAAGACAGTAAGCCAGGATTTGGGTGCTGGAGGTGAAAACCACACAGCTGTAAATTCACACTCAGGCTCCATGGTGCAAATCTGTGATGCTTGCATTAAATCTGACCTTGCTTTAGGAATAGCTGGTCTATTAGGAGTTCGCCATTGCCCCCAAGGACAGCAAAAGTCAACCTTCATGGTAAAGCTCTGAGGTCGTATTGCAGCTATCAAGCTGCTCTGCAAAGGGTAAGAAGAAAAATCTTGCCTTGGTTGCCAGTGCTCTAGGAGTTATTTTTAGTTATTTTTAAAAATTTATTTGGCATTTATCAAGGTGTAAAATAAGCACTTTGAAAGTGAACAGCATTTGACAAGTTGATTTAGTGTAAAAGTCAGCATCCCAGCTGAAGCTCACTCAAATTGCCTTCAAAAAGCAACTGTAACAAAACCATTGATTACCTGTTCTGGGTGGAAATTGTGCATCCTGGAGCCAAGCAAAACTCAGAGTCACACCAGAGGCAAGTTTTGCAAAACTGATTTTGTCCAGCTTTTACAGACTTCTTTATTGGGCTCATTCACTGCCCTGAAAGCTAGTACCAAGGAGACATCTGAAGCTCAGCAGAGTTGGTCAGGGAAAGAGAGTTTTCTTCATAAGAAAATGGTGATTTTTTGGGGGGTAAAATGTTAGCACACACCATTTTGACTGAAAGTTAGTTATTTCAACTCTGAAATTCCCCCACCTATCCCACTGACATTCTGGACAGATAACTCCTGCTCCTATCCTTGGCTTTAGCTGGAGGTCCAAGACCTGTTTTGGCTGCAGCATAATAACGAACCCTGGCGAAGATCCTAGGATCTGTGATGTGTTTCCAGCTGAATCAAAGAAATATCAGTTCTGCTGTTTGAGGCTTGGGCACAAGCTCATCTGCAGTACTGCATTCAGTCCTGCTTCATGAAAGATTAATTTAAATGAAGACAAGGTGCAGAAAACTAGCAGGATAAAATCGTGAGGAAAAAATTCACTTTGATGTTGCAAAAATGGAGACTGAAAGTAAATATGATTGCTTACTGCCACAACATAGAGAGATGAACAGCAGAGAGATGAGAGCGCTATAATGTATGGAACAACATTAGCAAAAAGTCAAACTGGCATATGTGGCTAGTGAATAATTTTAGGGTGGAAATAATAAAAATATTTAAAACCTAGCAAAGTTCTGGAGTAGCTTTTTGGATGGAGGAGTAAAAACGAGAAACCTAACTATCCTGAAGGTGGACTATATGATGGGGGTGCTGATGCAGCTGGAAGGGGCTCTGGGGACCCAGCAGACTTTTTCCTGTCTGTGGTCCAAGAGGAGGCTCAATAGGGAAAGACACACAATGTGGCAACCCCAGGTCACAGTGCTTTACAGGAACTGAATTTCCAAATGGAATTTTTTTTTAGTTTGGGACTTTCCCTTTTTCAGCAAAAGAGGACTTATCCATGGGAAGCAGACTCGTTCTACAAAAATGCTCATTTAGTCAAGAAGCTGCTTTCCACTGACAAGTAGTTTATCCGGAAATTTTCAAGAAGTTGAATGCTAACATCTGCTTGGACTGTAAGCCCCTCGGGCAACAGCCTTTTCTCCTTGTTTCTTCAGCACCAAAGACCCTTGGCGAGCAGATAAATAAAGGATGATGGGGCAAGGGAAGCAGAGAATCCTTCCAGCTCAGCTTTCCAGGGGCTGCCTGTGAGAGGAGAGGGCTGACACACTTGGGCAGCGGCCAGGCCAGAGAGGCGAGTTCTACAATAATGTAAACCATGTGATGAACCTCCTCAGGCCCCGGAGGCAAGGGGAAAGTTCTGGAGAGAGGAAGTTTTCCCCAGTAGAGGACCAGTTGTTCCCTGAGTTCCCAGACCCCTGAGCTAGAAGACAGGGATGGGGAGCAGAATGAAGCCCCTGTAATCCAAAGGGAAGTGGTGAGGGACATGCTTCAGCACCTGGAGGTGCACAAATCTATGGGGCCGGATGGGATCCACCCAAGGGTACTGAAGGAGCTGGCGGAAGTGCTCACCAGGCCACTTTGCATCATTTATGAGCAGTCCTGGATAACCGGGGAGGTCCCAGCTGACTGGAGGTTGGCAAATGTGACACCCATCCACAGGAAGGGCCGGAAGGAGGATCCAGGGAACTACAGGCCAGTCAGTCTGACCTCGGTGCCTGGGAAGGTCATGGAACAGATCATCCTCAGTGCCATGACACGGCACATGCAGGAGAACAGGGTGATCAGGCCCAGTCAGCATGGGTTCGTGAAAGGCAGGTCATGCCTGTC
>VXBO01005587.1:85115-145050 GCA_013400135.1 Rhinoptilus africanus
CGCTGTAGCTGCCAACTGATTTAGTGTCTGTACAGGCTCAGAGAGGCTGTAAGGTCATTTTTACTGTGTCTCTCCCACACAGTGCCTAATGATTTGGAGTTGCAGCACCCTTGCCTGTAAAAGGGAACACAAAGCAGTGGGGATTGCTGCCACTTGCCATGCCTGTCCTCAGTGGAGACAGGAAAGTCTTCATCCAGAGATAATTCTGTTTGTGTTTTGCAGCCCATAGGGATATTAAGGGTCATACAGGCTCCAGTCAAGGTCAATGGAAGCAGTATAGCTTGGATGTAGATGAAACACAATTATCAACTTAGGGCACCAAATGATAAAGCCCACTTTCATTGAATGGTCGTATTCACCATGACAAGAAAGGAGCACAATCCCTATTTCCCAGTGAAGGTATAGCTGGATCCTGCAGTGTCCTAGCAACGCCTCTATATGCTTCATTTGCAACTCAGGGTGAAAGTAGTGGGGCGAGAGTATGCCCTGGGAACACCTAAAGCAATGCCCCCCCTGAGGGCAAATACTACTGCCCATCATCACCCAGCACACCACAAAACCACTCTCCGTGAAATACAGTAACACAAAAGTCCTTCTGATATTTCAACTCAGTGCTCTGACTTAGCAAGGGGTACTTACTGCTGAAGGTATTAGACCAGTTTTCAAAGACAGTGGTGGAACTGCAGGGGAGTTCAGACTCTTCAAAGAATTCTGGTCCCAGAAGTATGAATTCAAGTACACTATAGATACATATAACACAACAGCTGTAACACTTGTGAATGCTAAATCAACACTGAAGAGCCAACACACCATGAGGAGGTACATGATAACTAGCATAGGGATGCAGTACTTGAAGGACCTCACTGCACACACAGCTCCTTGTCTTGATGGGTCCCCTTAGAGCAAGGTCAGGACACAGAAGAGGAGAAAGCAGAAACAAGGTCATTTTCATGGGTGTCTGTGGCTCATTGCCTGATGGGAGAACTTGCTAGTAATTGTTTTCACGCTGGATTACAGAACGGAGCACATGATGGTGCATGTCCTCATCTATCCAGCCTCATGAGTTTGCCCAACCCATTCTCTATTCTCTCCCTACCCAAGCAACTTCTTCCTTTCCCACTATTCAGAGCAGGGTGGGAAAGAAGAGATCCCTCCTTACTATCAGCACAGGGACTCTCCAAGAAAACTTACTGGCCATTGTCAATGGGCTGAAGACATTTTCACCTGTCCAGGAGTACAAAGAAGGGATCTGGAGTTTGCCTTGTGCCACCCCGGCTGATCTTTGCTGTCAATTGCTTTTTACAGTGGTTTGGAATAGACAGAAACATTCACCCATCAGGGCACTGAAAGCAAATCCTCTCCTGAGGACCAAGGCTCCAGAGCTCTGCCTGCAAGCTCAAGGCTGCATGGGGTAAATCCCCTTTTTCAAGCCATCCGAATTCACAGGCAGCCAAATTAATGGCATGAAGGCAAAGGGTCCCAGAAGAATTCCAATTAGATATATTTGTGAATAATGTCCTGGCAAGACAGCAGCAGGGGGGCTACAGAAAGGCACTGAGCTGAAAAATAGGCTGTGTATGGTGATGGGGAGGAAAGGGAGGTACAGCCTGGGGAAACGGGAGAGGTGAGGTCTCACCAAGCCCAGGAACTACTCAATGGTAAGATTGCCTCCTGTTGCCTGCAGTGAATGCTCAAGTGCTTCTGCAGTGATTAGTAGTGCTAAAATACTGTAAAAGCACTTGCCAATGTTTTAGCAACGTCAAATCATAGGATAGCCAATTAATTGACTAGTACAAGTAGGAACCCTGACCTTCCTGAGGATTAATGTGTTTCTTCACAGCATTACTGCTGCCCCATCAGACTATTACTACTATAATAAGTAGTATACATTATACTATAATGAAGGCAATAGAAGCATCCCATAGAAGCATCTCAGTTTTTAAGTCAGCTTCATAATTAATATACAGACATACAGTCCTGAGTGCCTTGTAAGCACTTGAATTTTTCTTCTGTTTGATATTAGGTATGAAGCTATCTAATCTTCACATCCAGGCAGGACTGAGGTGTTCTTCAACTGTTTGTTGTTTTTTTTTTTTTCTTGGATTTGTGTTTTCTTTTTTACTTTTCTGTTGAGCAGATCTTTAAACTGCTGTCACTTACTGACTTTCCTATGGCATAAGTTTATACAACTCCCCTAAATCCTGCAGCAAAAGAACAGTATTTAATCTGCATAGCCAAACCCTCAGAACTGAGGAGGAGCTATAATGAGGGCGGCCTGTACAGCTTTACCTTAACCCAAAGGCAGATGCATCATTGTAAAACCCTTAACAACATATCACACAATATTTTTCAGAGAACCCCATGGTAAGAGGGGGGGGGGGGGGGGGGGGCAGGNTAGATATCTATCCTGCTCTCCTGCAGGCTTGGTAGGCACATCAGCTCGCACCTTTGCACACACCAGAGACCCCGCCTGAAAATCCACGTCCATATCCCAGGTGTCCTTGTCTGTACGGTACTGGAAGCAACTGCTTATTTGCTGATACTCCTCATTCCCGTGTTGATGTTTTGCCACTTCTGATTATTCTATTTCTATGATTTATTTTTCCTTTCAGTTCCTCAGGGCAGAGCAGTGGCTCTGTGAATGCTAGAGAGCAACTGGCAGCAGTGTAAGAAATTGAATTCCTCTTAAAAAAAAATTAGATTATTAAGTGACACATCCTGTCCTGGAACAACACAAAAAAGGCCATACAAAGGAATAAGAAAAATTTGTTCCTTTTGACAAGAGGGTAAATCTAGAGTGAATTAGGTGGTTGCTTGCCATAATCAAATCCCAGAGGTGGGACTGGAGCACTCGCTTTGGGATAAAGCTCCCTCTTCATAGGCTAGATAAGGGATTATGGCTCTGTAGAGTCAAGCAGTGCAAAGTTTTATGGTAACCTGTGAGGGGAAAAGAAATTAAAGGTTGTAAAATATGCAGATGGGGACCTTGTCATCCCCTGACGCTCAGGCAGACATTCAGACTGCACTGTGTTATGGTCTCCTATTAAACATGTACATTGTATGGTTAATAAAACTCACAACACCTTGTACGAGCTTGTTATTTTAGTTTGGGTCAGCCATATCTATGGCTCTTCATCTGTATTCCCTTGCCTGCCTTGCTTAGTCTCCAAATGAAGGTTCAGGAAAATTTGTAGCTTGTATCTTGGGGAAGGGAGAAGGAAATCATGTCATGATGACCTTGCAGAGAGGCAGATGCAGCGGGTCAGCAATGAGAAGANGAGCCCAGAACTGGACACAGTACTCCAGGTGGGGCCTCACCAAGGCAGAGTAGAGGGGGAGGATGACCTCCCTCCACCTGCTGGCCACACTCTTCTTGATGCACCCCAGGATGCCATTGGCCTTCTTGGCCACAAGGGCACATTGCTGGCTCATGGTCATCCTGTTGTCCACCAGGACTCCCAGGTCCCTTTCCCCAGAGCAGCTCTCCAGCAGGTCAGCCCCCAACCTGTCCTGGTGCAGGGGGTTATTCCTCCCCAGGTGCAGCACCCTACACTTGCCCTTATTGAATTTCATGAGGTTCCTCTCCGCCCAGCTCTCCAGCCTGTCCAGGTCTCTCTGGAAATGTGATGCTTGCCTCCAAACAGACATAAAGACTGACAAGTGCAAGTGGAGAAAACAAGGCCAAATGCTGGAAGAAATAACATTCCTGGTATTTGTTACCAATTCAGATGGGATGCTTTGGCAAAATGCACCTGAGAAGAGGGCCCCAATAGCTTGCAAACACACCTGCAAAGCACTGACAGGGATTTTCTATATCAGCTCCCAGCAGGTTGCCTGCATCGTGCACACAGGGGGATGCACTGGCTCTCCAGCATCGCAGCTGCCAGGAGGTGAGGAGAACAACTTCTTTCGATGCCCTCTTCTCATGCCACTAATCATCTCTGCTATTAAAACGCAGAACTCGTGTCCTGCTGTCCTGAGGTCAGTAGATGGCGCTATTGATGGCACTATTAATGCATGTGTTAATGAAGTAAAAGTAGAACTAGATGAGCAATATTAATGCTTATGTTTTCCTCGTATTCCTCGTCTCAAGGAACCTCAGGGCACTTGCAAAAATTGAAACCCTACATTTTTGTATCAGCTCACGTTTGGCCTCAGTGGAGCCACTCTGTGTCCCCACAGACCTGCTCGAGGGAGACGACAGAAGAAGATAGCAGACTGATGCTAAGTAGCAAAGAGTCTTGTTACACCAAGTCTCGTTGAGACCTCAAAGACAATTTCAGGAAGAAGAATGCAAACAGCCAGGTCAGAATCTGGCGGGGCTAATCTAAGCCCAACTAATCCCTCAATTTTACAAGAGAGCCCTTAACAACTTGAGGTCAGGCTGTCATCTCTATAATCTTTTGGGAAGAGCTGTTCTCAAAAGCCAGCACTGATTACCCTGTTGGCACATGGTAACTGCTCTGCTGTTTTTCAGAATAGGGACTTGTGATCTTGGTCCCATTACAATAATTGACTGTTATTACTCTCAAAGTAGCAGATTAAGCAAAAGCCGTGGTTCCCAGTGGGGCAGAGACTGTGCAAAGACACAGCTCTTGCCAGAAACAATTTACAAAGGCAACTCCTCCACCCCAAGAAATTAAATTACATCAGCAGAATCACAAAGTTAAAACCACTCATTTCTGACTCTCAGATCAGTCATAGTTACAGGAAGTAGCTAAGTGCCTTTTCTACCCTCTACAAAGTTGTTATTACAATCAAGAACTGTGTGTCCTAGCGGAGAGGCTAATAAAGGAGGGGACCAAGGTATACAGACAGAGAAGTGTCCCCAAGGATGCTGGGCTGACACAATCAGCAAGGCACTGGGTGTTTTTTGTGTTACTGAACTTAGAGGAAAACATCTGAGGCTCCATAAAACCAAGCCTCGAATTTCTGTAGCTGGAAGTGTCAGCACATGTCAGCGCCAGTAGGAAAGGCCACTCCTTATCTGAGGAAAAGAGGTGCTCAGAGCTGAGTTTAAGTTTTTCTGCATATCTTAAGTCTTCTGTGTTTCAAGATCAGTGTTTCAGGCTTCATACAGCCCTTTTCCAAATGCTTCAAACCCCACACATACAGCTTTGCAAAACACATACCAGTCATGAGAATTTCAGTCTGGTCCAGCACCTAGCCCTCCTTAAAATCACCACTCTTAGCTGTTCTCTTATTTTCTATCATTTTCCTTTGCTAGCAACAATTCTTTAAATTGGTCTTTGAATGTGTACAATTTTGTACTTTGTAGATGCCTCAGATAAGATTTAAAATGCAGCAGATTGTGTTTCAAGCATTTCGCATTGATGGAAATTAAAGGCCCATTTCCCAAAGCTTTTAAATATATGCTTAACTTTGGCACATGAGTAATGCTGTTGACAGCAAAGGGATAATTCACGTGCTATGCTGTACTGCTGCCCAACAGCTTCACAGACAACACAAATTGCTTGAGTGATATTCACGGGGTTACTTCACATGTTTTCTTAAAAATAAGCCTACAGGAGGGATATGACTTGGGGACATCTTTTAGCAAAGGGTAGGGGATCTGGTGACAAAGGACATAAAAGACATATCTGAGTTTTTCTTTGTCTCAGTCTTTACCAGCAAGATCATCCTTAAGCAATCCGATGCCCTTGAGACCAGCGGGAAACTCTGGATCAAGGAATACTTATTCTTGCTGAAAGAGGATCAGGTTATGGAACATTTAAACAAATTGAACATATATTAAGTCCATGGGCTCTGATGGGATGCACCCACAAGTGCTGAGGGAGCTAGCAGGTAGCACCGTGGGGCCACTCTTGCTAATCTCTGGAAGGTTGTGGTCCCTGGGGAAGGTTACAGAGGATGGGAGGAAAGGAAATGTCACTTCTGTCTTCAAGAAGGGCAAGAAAGAGGATCTGGGAAAGTACAAGCTGGTCTCCTTCACTTTGATCCCTAGGAAGGTGATAGAGGAAATAAGTGTGGCAACCATTTCTAAAAACATGAAGGACAAGATAAGGGACCAGTCACCATGGTTTTATGAAGGGACAAGAATGCCTGACCAACCTAATAATGATGACGTGACTGACTTGGTAGATGAGGGGAGAGCAGTAGATGTTTATTTGTTGAGTAGACTTTAGTAGGCTTTCAATTCTGTTTCCCGTAACACCCTCACAGACAAGCTGATGAAGTATGGGTTAGGTAAGCGGACAGTCAGTTGAGAACTGTCAGACTCAGAATTATGATCACAAAGTCCAGCTGTGGCATGAAGACCATCTGGAGGGCAGTTACTAGTGGTGTACTCCAGGAGAGGATACTGAAGTCAATACTGTTAAACACCCTTATTAACGATCTGGATGATGGAGCAGAGTCTACGACCTGCAAGTTTGCAGATGACAAAACCGGGAGAAGTGTCCGATACACCAGAGTGTCATGCTGTCATCCAGCAGGCTTTACAGTCTGGAGAAATGGGCTGACAGGAATCTCATGCAGTTCACCAAGGAGAAGTGCAGCTCCTGCACTTGGGGAGGAACAGCCCCATGCATGAGTACCTACTGGGGGCCAAGTGGTTGTAAAGCAGCTTTACAGAAAAGGACCTGGGGGTCCCGGTGGACACCAAGTTGGCCATAAGACAGTAACGCGCCCTTGAAACAAGGTAGGCCACCAGCTTCTTGGGGTGTATCAGGAGGAGCACTGCCAGCAGGTCAAAGGAAGTGATGGAAGCACTGCTGAGACACGAGTGGAGTGCTGGGTCCAGTCCAGGGCTCCCCATACAAGGAAGATATGGATTTACTGGAGCGAGTCCAGAGAATGGGTCACAAGATGATTAAGGGACAGAACCATCTGTCATAGAGGAGAAACGGAGAGCTAGAACTGTACAGCCTCAAAAAGAGCCAGCTAAGGGAGGATCTCAATGTGTAAAAATATCTGATATGGGGGGAAGAGAGAGAGAAGATAAAGCCCAACTCTTCTCAGTGCTATCCAGTGACAGGACAGGAGGAAATGGGCAAACAGAAGTACAGGAAATCTCATTTAAACAAAGTTAAACACACTTTTTTTTTTTCTTTTTCCTGTGAGGGTGGTCAAACAGTGGCACAGTTTGCCCAGAGAGGTTGTGAAGTCTCCATCATTGGAGATACTCAAAACCCGATTGGACACAGCCCTGAGCAACCTGCTCTGGTCAGTTGACTCTGCTCTGAGCTTGGGGGTTGGACTAGATGATAGCCAAAATCACCTTCCAGCCACAACCAGTATATGATTGTGCAAACTGCATCTAGAGGGAAGAAAAAATTCTCAACAAGTATGAACTGGAAGCTCTTTAATGAAATTGGGAAGAGTACTTGATTATGATTGACTGAGAAATTTGTAAGAGTGAAGGGGAGCTTTACTCAGGTGAAAAAAAAATCTGCCAAATTTCATCAGCTTCTAGTATTTCTAAAGTTCATTCTTAATCACATTAAAAAAAAGAGAGAAACAACTCTGTCATTCCTATTTTGTATCATTTGTTGGCATAAAAGGCAGATCCTGAAGATAAATCTTTGGCTTGCAAACTGACTTTGAACATTTGCCTTGTGATAAGTAATTGTTTTGACCAGGAATACTTAATACCATTTATTCTCAACAGTTATTCTAGCAGCCACAGATCCCATGCTAAATTTAGATTTATATTAAGCTTTTTTGTATTACTTTTCCTGGTGGGTAAAATATAATTTTTAAAGTATAGCTACCTTATTCGTCTCAACCATGAAGTAGTGATCACTGCAAAATACTCAAGCTGAAGACACTAGCAGCCAGTTATCCCTCAAGTGGTCCTTTCTGCAGAGCTAATCTTTTAGCTACTTCTTCTTTACTAGGTCTTCTCTACAACTGCCAGCACTGCTGCTGTGTTTACATTACAATCTAAATGGACAGCATCTATTTTCACTTTGGATACAGACATGAAATTCAGTTTTAAAACATCTAAAGGGAAGTTACAGCCTAGCATAAAGAGTTACATCCCCTTTTCTTTCTTTTTTTACCTTCTGCCTGCAAGGTTACAGGAACACTTAAAAAAACAGAAACACATCTGCCCTTGTGCAAAAGTCCTTTCTATTGTCAACTGCATTAAGGGTTGCTCCGTAGTTTCCTCTTTTGTCACAAAAGCAGCAAAGGTATTTTAAATTTGCAGGAAGTGCCAGTGAAACTCCTGGAATATTTATGGTTCTTCTAGTGTAGGCTGAGTCACATTAGCACCAAGATGCTGGTAAGCCTGAAATGCTCTTATAAATATTATCTCTCTTGGTGAATCAAAGACCAAGTTCTCCAGTTCTGACTAATTGTCTACTTTCTGCAGATCTAGTAGATTCTCTGGCATCCCTCACCATCCAGGGAAGTGTTAAACTGATGAAGCTGCCCAGAATCACAGGAGAGAAAGCAAGAAAGGTTGCTATAGAAAAGAACTGAGTATTTGTATATGATAGATTTTAATGACTACTCTCAAACTCATCTCAGCCATATGCCAGTCATATCCACTCAGTTCAGTTCTCAATTCTAATGTCTTCATGGTTTAGTGGTAGAGTTGGCAGTGTTAGGTGTACTGTTGGACTCAATGATCTTAAAGGTCTTTTCCAAACTAAATGATTCTATGATCTATAGAATACGAAGTGCACACATCTGTTATTATCACGAGTGCTGAAGTTTATGGCAAACCTTCCCAACAGCAGAAGCATCAAGCTAGTATCCAGGCAAACCCTGCATTAGCAACAAATAGCTTGAATCAATATTTACTTCTCTAAGAATCAAAACTAGGATCTTTTGCAGGCAAAGGTAAAATAAGAAATGTTGCTAACAGGTATATCAAAAGGCCAAGGTAACCATACAAGCAGCTTTAAGATCGAGCTTCATTTTCCCATTGGAAAACACACAGGGATAGTCCACCAGTACTTATTGCAGAGTTGCTCATGATTTTGCTAAACTACAACCACAGAAACTAGATGCTGCAAACAGCAGCTCTCATGAATAGACTGCGTAGGTAGCCATCCTACAAGAAGCACAAGGATGTTTTCTTCAGTCAGTGTGAACCCTCCCTCTGCTAGCACTGGTACCATTGGTTTCTTGTTTGGAAGCCCAAGCTCTGCTGAGAGGTGAGCCAGTAGACTCAGTTTTCTCAGGCCCTGGAGTTCTCAGGCCAAAACCTGAGGCATCATTTTAAGCCACACTTCATTTTACAAGATATTTATAGTTGTGAACACTGCTGAGCACTGCCCTCATTTTCCACTTAGTTCAAAAGAGAGGTGAAAATGAGGGACAATTTCTGCCTATTTTTTTTTCTTTTTCCTTCTGCATTCCCAATGATAGAAACAAACCAGAGCAAAAGGAAGGGCTAAGCTGAGCCCCACTCAAATCATCATGCTTACAATTAGCGAACAAACATGTTCATTAACCAAATGCATTGTAGCCTGACATAGAACAGAAGCTGAATCACAGCTGAGCAGGGCTAGATAGAGCCTGGTTTGATGCAATAGGCATTTGTGGAGTCAGTCCAGCGAGAGAAAACCTGTTTTATAACTCTGCATGTCATGAGTTAGCAGTCTGACCAGAGTAACCTGCCAGGTACTAAGCAAACATAGCACCACCAGGGCTCATAATAGGAAACTTGCAAAATCCCTGCTCAGTAAGAAAGAAAATAACCTCAAGGAGTTTTCCCCCTTGATAATTTGTTTTAGAAAATTTTTACTTCATTTTCAGCTAGCTGTTTCTATAGAAAGAAGAGTAAGACCAAAGTTTGCTAGTGTCTTGCCAAAGACACTGAATGAAGGAGGATTTAGAGAAGGATTACAGAGTATGTTGCCCCTCCACAGAACATGAACCATCATTTGAAGTGTTCAAAATGGCTCTGCTGTTATGTTTAATATTTTATCACCTCCCAGTTACAAATTTCTGGATCACTTAGCTACAGGCAAAAATCCTAGAAGCATAAGATAAGTTGTTTATATGCATCATCGTGAAGATGTAATAATTTTCTGATGATACTTTAAATGTTTGGGGTGGACAGTACTGATGTAAAGTAATTCAATGGAGAACAATATAGGAACAGCTAAGATTATTACTTTATATACCCATTGGACACCCTTTACCTCTGAACCACGAAGTGGATTTCTACACAGCTATTTTACCTCCTCTTAACAGTGCTGATTTGTTACAATTTTTACCTGCATGTGCATTGAACATTAAATCACAGTAGTTTGTGCCTCTTCCACAGCCAAGACAAAATGCCAGGTTTGGATGACACTGACCTGCTACAGCTGCTGTCAGGCATTGGCATCATTTGAAAAAACAGGCAACACATGAGGAGCGAGCAAAGCCTCTCTAACCTTGGAGAGCTTTTGCATCAATCACTTCAAAATTTTAAGTGCCAAATGTTTGAAAATCAGAAATGAAAGCATTTACACTGCCAGCCCACTGCAGCCAGTGCCTCTGTGGCAGGGTAAGTAGGAAGAGGCTCTGTATAAAAGGGCTTAGAATACACATGCAAGAAGTGGCAATATTTAATGAAGTGTGGGACTGTGTGGGGCGGCTGACACGCCAGCGAGAAGGGCGGCCATCCAGAGGGACCTTGACAGGCTGGAGAGGTGGGCCCATGCCACCCTCATGGAGTTCAACAAGACCAAGTGCAAGGTCCTCCATCTGGGTCAGGCCAGTCCCAAGCACCGATACAGGCTGGGCAATGGCCGGCTTGAGAGCAGCCCTGAAGAAAAGGACCTGGAGGTGCTGGTGGACAAGAGGCTCAACGTGAGCCGTCAGTGTGCACTTGCAGCCCAGAAAGCCAATTGTATCCTAGGCTTCACGAGAGAAGCGTGGTCAGCAGGTCGAGGGAGGTGATTCTCCCCCTCTACTCTGCTCTCGTGAGACCCCACCTGGAACACTGCGTCCAGTCCTGGAGCATTGCGTGCAGTTCTGGAGCCCCTACTACAAGAAAGATATGGATGTGCTGGAACATGTCTAGAGAAGGGCCACGAGGATGCTCAGAGGGCTCGAGCACCTCTCCTATGAAGACAGACAGAGAGTTGGTATTGTTCAGTCTGGACAAAAGAAGGCTCTGAGGAGACTTTATTGTGGTCTACCAGTACCTTAAGGGGGCCTACAAGAAAGCTGGTGAGGGACTTTTTAGGATGCTGGGTAATGGTAGGACTAGGGGGAATGGATTAAAAGTAGAGATGAGTAGTTTCAGAATGGACATTAGGAAGAAGTTCTTCACCATGAGGGTGGTGAGGCACTGGCACAGGTTGCCCAAAGAGGTGATGGAAGCCCCATCCCTGGAAATGTTGAAGGCCAGGCTGGATGGGGCTCTAAGCAACCTGATCTAGTGGGAGGCATCCCTGCCCTTGGCAGGGGGGTTGGAACTAGATGATCTTTAAGGTCCCTTCCAACCCAAACCATTCCATGATAATGAAGTGAAAATGTTGCCTCAAAATGATGCTGGAACAGCACAGCTGTAGTTTCCAGGGGTGGAGGCAAAATTAAAGTACCACAAAGGTACACTTGGCAAAAGTTTTAGCAGTTCTTGATACCTTGTCTCTGTAACTCATTTGCCCATGGCTAGAAAGAAGAGTTTTTAACACACTTATTAGCTGTTTGTCATTTTCCTGGACCCACTGGTTTGGTGGCATTTGCATTCTATAGCCAAATCATGCTTCTTCCATTAAGAGACTAAGGAAGGAACTTCTGTCTACTTGTTTTATGCAAGATATGCTATTCCTAACATATATGATCTAGTTCAAATAGAAGTAACAGGACTTCCAAGTCCTGCATACCTTGGCATTAGAGATAGGTACTGTCTTAAAATCCCTCTTGGAGCCAGACTTGGAAACTGATGAGAAGATTTAAGAAAACCCTGTCAATAGAAAACCACCCTAAACTCTCAGGGAGGAGTGAGGAGTCAAATTTGGTGACCATGAGGTGAGGTCTGAACTCTATTTGTAATGAAAATGTATCTGGTTCAAATCATAAGAGATTTTAAATTTTGCTCTGGATTCCTCTATGAGAATGAAATATTTTGTCGAGTTTCAAAGGCAGTTCAGATACAGCAGTGGACAGGCAGTGCTGATAGATGGCTCCTGTGGTATCTATTACAGGGCATCTGTCACACATATCCCTGGGCTGTTTCTCACTGCTGTTGTTTTAAAGATGACAGACATGTTTTCATTCAGAAAGGTTGTCTATTTATATCCCCTAGACACAGCTTCTTTCACTGCTCTGTAGAAGCTTTATCCAAACAGAAAGGACGCTTGTGCAATCTGAAGGATGCTCTCCCCATTGAAATGATGTTTACAGGCATGTCTGTCTGGGAAGGCATGGGGGGGTCCCAGTTTGCTTAGCTATGCAGTTTTTAGCCAGGGACACCTGGGACACACATTCACTTACTTTGTCAGAAGCAATGCACAAAAACTAGCACCTATATACCCAATGGTTTATAAGCATGTTTTAAGAAATTATCACTAAGAGGGAGAATTCACTGGGTACCTGCCAGGTGCTGTCAATAAAGGAGTAAGCAGCAGATGGCCTTCTGGAGGCAAAAACATCCCCCGTGTCCCAGCAGCAAGAGGGGATGTGTGCATGACACATCTGAAGATGAACGCTTCACAAGACACCCAGCCACCAGAATAACACCTTAGTTATCTGTCAGGGCTATTGCCCCACTCTGAGCTCCGTGCTGGGTGTGCTTTTTGCTCAGGCCCCTAAATGTTGTTCTGAACTTGTGCCAAAGGCTTCCTGCAGCCTAACCCACTGCTGGAGAAAGGTGTTACCCAGCCAATGTGTCACTCCCCACCGGCTCATCCTGCAGGCACAACAGGACAGACACCGAAGACTGTCCCTGTTGGAAGCCACCTAGAAGATATCCTGGTTTTCTACTAGGACTTAAGTTGGCATGAACTTTTTTCTGATGTTTCTTTTTCTGCTGGAAACTTAGAGGGAAAACTAACATACTCCAAGGGAAAAAAAAACCCCCCACACAAACAACTTCTGATATCAGTTGAAGTCTTGCCAGGATTTTGCAGTGATCTGAGAGTATGAATATAAATAGTGAGGAAAAATTTTGGGTCATCCCTTTTGCATCCATTTCTGGTCTTTCCAGGCCTCATCTACCAGAAAGATCAGTATTACAAATTAATCTAAATGCAGTTGTCTGAGCCCTCAGTTTCAACATAGTTAAATTCTGCCTGGGGAAAGTGATGGGCTTGCTGTTACTTTAGCCTTCCCTAAAATTACAGCTTTAATCGTACAGTTTCACTGCAAGACACTTACTCTTTATAAAGATTCAGCAAATGATAATCTGACTAGGTATTAAAGCACTGGGATAACTTCATTAATTCACTGCAGGGAATGGTGCAGAGGAGACCATCATAGCTTATACTTTAAGCCCAACAGTAATAACACTAAACAGCCAATCTCAGCATGTCCATCCAAGAAAAAAAGGGGAAAAAAAAATCACAACCACCTGTCAAGACTCACTGAATTTCCTGCTGTTCTCATAATTTTTCCCTGAATACATCTGAGGAGTTAAGATATGCTATTAGTGCCTTAAACCAACGTATGTTCACTCATCTAATTATTTCTACATGTTACCTTAAGTAGCATAAGCAGTAGTTAGCCGGTAGATTTAAGGAGTATTGAAGATATTGCTTAGAGCTAAGGCAGCAGTGCACTTTCTCCTTCTCACAGAGGCAAGCTGCAAAAAACACAAACCAACCAAAAGGACACTGATGATCAAGTAATGTTTTCTGCAGAGTGGTGATATAATTTAGCCACAGAACACTCTTCCACATACCATCACACACCATGGCCACTTCACCCTGCAATGAGCAGAAGATCCACAGTAAAAGACAGAAAGCTTTAGAAATCAGTGTGTTATAGAAAGAAAGTAGAAGATACTGAAATAATTGCCAGAGAAACACTTGCCCTTGGAATAAGGATGACCTCTCTTGGTATCAAGTTCTTCACTACCTCTTGCGTCCACATGCACAAATCCTCTGAATGCTTAAACACTGAGACTTTGAGTTCTTGTCACCTCAGGGCTGCCATTAGAGCCTTCTTTTCCCTGTCACTCAGGCTGGGCATGAAAAGTCTCCAGGGGACAAGATCAGGAGCTTTAGCATCCCCAGATCATGCTTCCTTCATAAAGATAAAAACCATGCTGGTGTAAACTGAATACTTTCCCCACTTCCCTGTCTGTTTCAAGTGACTGTACAGGCTGTGCCAGCTCCACAACCGGACTATTTCTTATCAGCCCAGCTGCCTCAAGCTGCTATTAGCTATTATACTACTGATCATTGTTATCTCCCAGGCACATGTTCAGAGAGAAGCTTGAATTTTCAGATGCTCTCTCCCTCCCGAACCATCTCTGTTTGAACTGACCCATAAAATCTGGAATGCCAAATGCCCATTACCATGGACTTTCACTACAGCAGCATGCATAACACACCCAGTCCAGAGAAGGAGATGCTGAAAAATTAGCCAAATACATATCCATCGGAATGTGATTAAAGTGTCATTTGATGGTGATCAGGATCAGCAACACCCCAAACCTTCTGTTTAGTGTTGTTAGCAACTCAGCATATGGTAGCTGCGAGATGTTTCCCGTGGCTTCCTGGCAGATACCACAGCACTGGACTGGGTTTACACAGAGAAGTGCAGGTGTTAACCAGGCACAAGACTGCAGTCAGGCCCGTAGGTAGGACTTGCAGCCTTTCCCAAAACAGAGGGGAAGCAACACGCCTGTGTGGCACAGCCATATGGACACAGCAACCTTCTCAGACCCTGCATGCGGCAGGGAAGGAAACCCCCAGGAGGCTTCAAGGATCAGAGGGAGCTCAGGGCCCGGGCTCTGCCAGCTGTGAAGAACACATCCAGATGTGGAAACAGCTACAGCAAACAAGCAGCTCCCTCCAAATCACTCCTGAATATAAACACTATGATGACTGAATAATTAAATCAAGGGTGCTTCAGTGGATGGACCAAATGTGCTATGGGTAGCACTAACAGCCCTATCAGCATCTTACAAATACTCACTGACTCTATAGTCAAGTAACAGCCAGAAGGTCATTCAGGAGGCAGAGCCCCTTTACACCAGGCACTGCACAGCTTGGGGTGAGGGTAGTTTCCCTACCGCTCTGGGTCTGCAGTCCCATTCCGTGAGGACTGGAATGAAACAGAACAGCAAAACAAAATGACTCAGGGCTGGGAGGTGAAGAAATACTCATTAAACTGGGCTCCAATGACTCTGAACACTGAATTTCTGGCAATGACTCAGTTAAGGTAAACCTCAAAATGTTAGAGTGTAGTATGTCTAACCTCCCACAAAACATGCAAAGCTCAGTCTCACTATCTACAGGGCAGCAGCTGTGAAAGTCAGATTCAGGTCTAAGGTGCACTAGTATATGGAGTTATTCAGAATCAAAGTCAATTCATCAGCTTCTATAAAGTGACTGATGGCTTTGTTGCAGTCGATAGCACTATGTTCATTAACTCCAGCAGATAATCTGGCCCTTGGGGTTTGATTCAGACACAAACCTTTAATCAACTAAACACCGACATGAGAAGCTGCAGATGCATTTGTGGACAGCCCATCGATTAGCACCAGAAGAAAGAAGTGATTTTTTCTGTGTATAACAGCTACGGGGTTTTTTTGTTTCTTTTCAAATCCAGCATCAGTCAGACACAATATGTCTTAGCAGAAGCTACATAAACCAGAGTCCCTGTCCTTATATATAAAAACAACGCAGTGCAGCTGAGAAGTATTATTATTCTTGGTACACTGCAGTCTCATTACATTCCAGGGCAGTTGTCTGAGTAGACTGCAATGCCCAGAGTGCTGGTGATTGCAGTCCAGGGGCTGGCTGAACTAAAAGCTAAATAGGATGCTGGGGAATAGGTAAATGCAGATTCCCTTTGGCTTTCAGAAGGAAATTAAAGTTCTTCATTTTGCTTCCTGGTAAGAGTCTCACCACTGAGCAATGCTGCTGTGCTCTGGTGCCAGAGATCCTCCTGGAGTTCCTACAGTTCAGGAATTTATTTAATCTGATCAACTCTTAGGGTCAAGGAACAGAAGGAGCAATAAGACTTCCAGAGGGGAGTCTTACGAAGAGGTAAAGCAGAGGTGGGATTAAGCCAAAGGAAATCCATTCCCTACAACCCTTGCATGTGATCCTAGGAAGTGGACAGCATTAACATAGCATCCCCCCTGGCCTGGGCAGGAGGGAGCGGGGGCTTCTGGGGTGAGGCGACAGCTCCAGGCAGAGCTGGCTGCTGGGCAGCAGCCAGGCTGTTTCCAGCTTGCACAAGGACGGTTTGGCCTGAGGTCTGACATGAAGGTAACAGGAGGTTGGCTCCAGTGGGCTTCCTGCAACCTTGCCTTCCCTCAAGAGAAGTCCTGGCTGCCTCCTTTCCTAGTGATCCAGGTAAGGTTGCCAGTACTAATCACAGGACTGTGGAGATGACATTGAAGAGTAACTGCTTGAGGGCAGCCTGGGCATTATGAAGCAAACGGAGCAGATGCTGTGCCTTATTCACCCTTCTGCAGAGGCAATACTGTAAGGTGTCCTTACATCACAATATCAGAGACGGCAAGGTGCTGCAGGTGGCACTGAGATGCACCAAGAGTCTGTTAGTGATGCTACTGCAGGTTTGGCTGGAAGGTGCCAGTGCTTGGGCAGATCAAGAGACAAGCATTGATTTACAATTTCTTCCAGGGAGCAGCATTATTTAATTAGCCAAAGTTCCTTATTCATTCTGGCTGCTCAGCAAAGGCTGTCTGCCTCCACTTACTGGGGACCCAGCCTGGAGGCCTTTGCTCCCTGTTGAGCCCTGTGGGAGGTGAGTAGCTCAGCTTCCAGAGCTAACTGTTTTCTGCAAGGTTGTGTCCTTTGGGACATGGAAAGCCCCAGTGCAGAACAGGTCTTTTGCAGGTTTTAATCACCAGAAATGACTGTCCTAATCACCTAAAGAGATTGTTTGTCTAATACATGCCAGAGAAGCATGTTAACCAATTTCTGCTCCCAGCTGACTGAGCTGACTCTTGCCTGAAACACTCCCAAGTGATTCAGTCAGACAACATTCCCATTCCTAGACTCTGGTACTGACACTAGTCCATACTTGCCAGCCAGCATTGCCTCACTATGGCCTCCATATGTTGCACCCTGGTCCAGGCAATGAGCTGATCAGCAGCTAAGTGGCTTGAAAAAAAAAACCACCCAACAAACAGCAAAACCACATCTGAGCACTCTGCACATTGAAGGCAACAGGGTTAAAATGCTTGGGCTCAGTACAGAAGCTGGAAAGTGCCCTGCAGTGTGACTGCAGCATTTTCTGGCTCCCCTGCAATCAGCACATTCTAGAGAAAAATATTCTCTTAAACTGGAGGTAACGGAGGGTGCAGGCATTTATACAAGTGACATGGAAGGAAAGGCTTCCTTTAAATATGGCAGATAATTAGAAGATTAAGGAGCCTCTTTCTCTCAGACATTAAGGTCAAAGCTTAGAAGCCCAGTGCTTGGATGCCCAGTTCACCAGCTGAAACCTACCTACACAGCAGTGCCCAAGATCCCCTATTGCCTGATAGTTTTGGGATAGCCTACAATAAAAGTGTTTAAGTACATAAGAATCGAAATTGCCTCCACAGTTGCCAGGCTGGCCATTCTGATGGCAATTTATACAGGGCAACACAGAGAGGAAAGACTATGGTCCTGAGATTAACAACTCCCTTGCTGGTTCAGTAGACAAAGAGAGAGCTATTTGGGGGTGGGGGGAGTGGTGTCTCGCTGGAATGAGACGTGCAAGAACTAAACCCTGGGCTAACACCTTTGCTCTCTTTACCACAAGTTTGTTGCTCTTGTGAGCAAGAGGCTGTATGCAAGCACTATAGCACCACAACCTAAGAGGTCCTGTTTGGTAGATGCTCCCTTCGGGTTTCAGTGGTTTCCTTGAGAGAGTGTGATCCATTTGCAAAATTCTCCAGAAAGGTCATCTCAGGAGAAGGGGGAGCTCAAACATCGGGCATGCCAGCGGGCACTCAGAAGTGTAAAGACATTTCCTTTACTAATAAGTACACTTACAGGGTGAGATGTTTTGCTGCTTGTAACATGCAGGCTTTACTCTATTTGATGCTTACAATTCCCCTGGGCTTGAAATGCAGTTTAGTCTGTAGTTTGCCGAAACAGTTTATCAAGGAGGATATAAACTTGGTCATTGTGCATTGTATAGCTGTATAGACCTGAGAGCCACTCTCTCCAGAGGGGACAACTAGCTTTGCAGTGCAAGACTCCTGTCAAAAATCATCTATTTCCTCTTGCTTTCTATCAAGGTTTGACAGCTCATTAAAAGTTAGGAGGGAAAAAGATTTTATTTGCTTCACTTCAAAACAAAGCAATGAGTTTTAGCCTTTTGCTCAAGAAAAGAAGAAACAATGACCTTCATTCTTCCCAGTTTTTGTATGCTATGCCATAGCTAACAGCAGGGGAGAACCAAATTCTGTGCATCATTATTGACAACAGTCTTTTTGGTCTTTAAAATAGATTCTTCAGTCAGATATTAATTTGCACTGCAAGAAACAATTTAGCACTACCTGCAGGTTTAAGGCATACAGCTGCATTGATTATGCTGAAGGCACAATTTCAAGGTAATCTTCGCAGCTTGGAGAGCCAAACCTCAGATTCCCCCCCCCGCCCCTGTGAATAGAAATAGAGACTCTGCAAGGCCAGATCCACTTCAGGCCCTGCCTGCCAAAGGCACAGGGTGAGAAAGAGTCAAATATCCATGTGGCACCATGGCTGGTGCTGCTCCTGAGAACTGTTTGGATGTTTGCGTGCAGTGTGTTAGTGCGACATTAAAATCGATGTGTGCTGTGTGTACCTGCAGGCGATGTTTGGTCCCTGGTAAACAAGGCAGGCAGAGCTAGAACGAGAGCTACAAGACAGGGGACTCAATAATTCAGCTCCGTTTAAAAGAGATCACATATAAGGTGAGTAGCAGTCCCATATAACTTGCCAAGAACATTCGAATTATCAGAGTACTTTTTCCTTCTATTGGGAATCTTAATGCTAAGAAAAGACTCTGCTAGTAACGCCTTTATATATAAAAGCTTTCGTATCAATTTCTCTGGTACTCTGGGAGGTTACCCAATCGACCTTCATCTGCCTTTTCTATCTATCAAAACCCAGGCATTTTTCTTCCACTAAAACCAGTGCAAACTTAAGGTAAACAGTCTACCAGGAACTTCATGTTTCTTTTTGCAGCTATGCATCTCTTAGCAAGATAAAAAGAGGGAAACAAGACAACCCTTTGGGTAAAATACTAGCCTGACATGGTTTTGTGTGCCTCTCTGGTAAGTCCAGACATTCACACCATTTTGCACTCACGGGGCTGCCCTGGCTTGTGGGAGACAGGAACACCTGCTGCAGCCTTAGCTCTCTTGGCCTTCTCTTTGGATCTAATTCTACCTGTTCTTAGTCCTGGTATGCAAAGCAAAAGCCATAAACCCAGCCCGGTATCTCAAGCCACTTCATTTCTGTCCAGAGCATCAAAGCCTCTCCCAGAAACTGCACCTTTTCCTTGCTATGGATTAATAGCACTATGCACACCACACAGTGTGATGCCCCATCTCTGAGTCCCTCCTCTCAACCCAGGCTCTCTATCCTCCACTCATAAGATTCAAGTTTCACAGCTCTTTGAACCAACCTTGAAAAAAGTCATCACACAAGCAAGAACTCAATATCGCACCTTACCTGCAGCTCCCCTGATCCTCTCAGCTGTCCTGCAGGATGAACAGTCTTCTCAAGCCACCATCCAAGGCCTTCCCATCTAGCCTGAGAGTGACCCTTGCCCACTTTTATACTTAAGTCTCTGCTGCAACTCACTGGATTGATATCAACTGTCTTTACGCTCTTGCCTCCCACCTCTCCCTGATCACTGGGCTTAAGTAATGAAGAGCACTTGTGTCCCTGCCCTTTTCCCACCCTGCAGAGCCTCTACTGCCTCCTGAGCTTAATGCACACCACCAATACACCTGGTGTTTGCAAAGGTGGGGGTAGATGGGAGTCTCCTTTCTCATTTTCCTCCCTGGCAAGGTCCAGCCTGACAAGACTGCTGCTTAGAAACCAGTCTTATGGGAAAGCTGATGAGAGATTTAAACAGGTATTTTTCTTTTAATGAGCTACTGCTCATTTTCATCCACGTTGCAGCACTTTGGAAAACATGTCAACCACCTGATTTTTGAAAGCCAAACTGAACTGTTTTAACAGCACTGAAATGCCTTTGCAAAATATAATTTGTTCACCTGGAAAGGTGTGGAGCATCTAAAAGGAGCGTTTAAACCAGCCCCTCCCTTCCCCTACAGACTTCTCTCTTTACTGTCATAGCAAAGCTCTGCTTTTTTCATAGCAAAGAAAATGCACAAAAGAAATAGGACAGATTTCTGTAGCATTCTTCCCAGTCACACTTGTTTGTTGCACATGCCACATTCTCAGACAGGGACATGGAAACCAAACCTCTTTTTGCTCCTAAAATCTGGAAAGGTAGTTGGTTTTTTTTTGGTTTTGATTAGGCATATGACCTTTTAAGGAAATAAGCCACAGCACTGAAAGACACAAATAAGTTATTCAAGCAAAACTTGCCAAACAAGTTAAAGAACTATGAAAGCTCTTCTGGAGCTGGTATTGGATGCTTTGCAGCAGTAGAAAAGTGTGTGATCAGAGCAGATTGCCAAGAAAGAGCAACATGTACATTGGGCCACTATACGTGCTTGGACGAATGTAAGAGAGAAGTGTGCCCCAGTGGAGGGAGGCTTCAATGTAGTTTTGTCTTTTTCTTTTTCAACCTGCATTGGACACAGAAGGGACCAGCTGTGCTGAACCTGGACACAACCTCCACATGTGTCGCTAGAAAAAAGGCTGCAAGGTATACCATATAGCTCTTTTTGTTAGGGGCAGGTTCTACAACAGCTCCAGTTTCTGTTTCATCAGAGATTAGGACTGTTTAGTGACTCCTTTCAATTTCGTAGCCTTTCTCTATAGTGCCGTCAATTAGCTTGCACTCGCTATTCCAGCCTGTATATGAGCCAGGCTAGAAAGAAAATGCACAAAAGAAATAGGACAGATTTTCTCCCTGCAAGCAAAGGAGAGGACATTATGAGGTGGTTAACCACAGCTCTGTGCCCGTGGGAAGCATGCCATCTCGGGGAAATATGCAGTGGAGAAAATATGACTACTTTCTGCTCCACCTGTGCTGCCATGGGGGAACGGGCCAGAGAACCTGGCTTTGGCTTTGCAAGGGCAGAGGTAGATGTGAGAGATGCGTAGCACACAGGGAAGAGGCTACTCACCTATATCCACCCGAGGGACAGAAACCATGTCCCGGCTGTATTATTAGCACTCAGTTTGATGATCTCAGGGTATTTCTCCAAAGCACAGGCACTCACGTGAAGAAATGCAAGACCGTTGCTAGTATCACTCATGGCAACATCCAAAAAGTGAATTGCAGATGAGAGCGAGCGGCCAACTGCTTCACTCTTCCAAACAGTCCTTCGACATCAACAGAGCCAGGCTGGAAAGATGGGTGAGTTTGGGAGGAGAGAGAGCACTGCTTAAGATGGGTGGATGAGGGAGCTATAGCCTGCTGTAGCGTAAGCTGTGTGGCAGGGAAGTTAGGGTGATCACTAGGAAAAATTTCCCAGCAGAGAAATATATATGCATGCAGAGCCACGTCAGTAAAGGCAAGGAGATAAACCTGTACTAAAGAATATTTCACATCATTAACCCAAATTGGAGCATATACTGCATTTGCATTTGCCTCAGATGTTTTGTAGGACTCATCTGATTCCAGTGTCCTACCTGAAGTGCCGTATAGCTCTCTGCTTTCTTAGCCAGCATTTCTCCTTTAAATAGCTGCTATACATAAAGATGCAGTCACATTGGGTGTGGGGAGACATCTGGATATGACCTGAACAAGTGTCAGCCCTATTTATTCCCCATTTATTCCCTGCTGGAGCCAGGAAAAAACAGGGAAGCCTGTCCACCAGCCTCCGCCTACAGAGCAGGCGCTCAAAGCATCCAAAACCTAATGGGAGCCCAGGCGTTTCAGAGGGTGAGTAACCCAATGCATGGAGCTGGTGTCTCCCCAGAGGTTTTACCCTTAGCTTAAGACTTACTAAACCTAAGCAATTTCTCTCATTAACTCATAGCTCAGTAACCGTCCTTAAGAAAGGGAGAGACGCAAAGGTGAGGGAAGAAATGTGAGGTGCTCCCAAATCACAGGAGGAGCGGCTTTGTGGATGGCCTCACCTCTGCCGTTTCCCGGGGGGACCTCGTCTCTCCTCCTTCCCGAGCCTGAGGTGACGCAGCCCAGCGGTCCCCGGCTCAGTGCGGATGGGGAGGCTTTGGAGAATGTGGCAGCCATTCCTGCACACCGGCCATGGTCTAGCAGGCGCTGGGAGAATGCGGCCGCCGCAGCTGCCGGGGTGCGTTTCACCAGCCCCTGAGAAACACGTCCTTAACTGCTCAGCTCCCTTATGTCTTCCTGAGGTTATGTAAGTGGATTGAGAGGAAAAGCACTGCCATGAGCAGGTTTCTAATTAGGAAAAGAAATAAATAGAATTATGGAATTAAGGCAGAACCTCAGCATGAATGACCCAAATCCCTTCCTTGTGCCGCAGTCCACAGCAGGCTATTAGAAAACATTTTTTAAAAATAAGTTAATTCATCCCTAAGATGGCACAGCAAAGGCAAATTCCTTTGCAGGCTGGCACCCACTCTCCCCAGCTGCTGATCCCACTTAGTGTGACTCTTGTAAACGCCAAGAACAATGCTTTAGGAAGCAGAGGGCTCTGCAATGCAAGCAGTGGTACCTCACTCCTACAAACACTGCTGAAATATGAGTAGCAATGGGGCATATGCTACCTTTTCCTAATTTGCTCTGACAACTTTCTGCTGGTCGAACATGCAGACTGTCATTGCTGCTCAGAGGTGCCTACTGTGAGGTACCTACTACTGTACAGGCTATAGGTGGCTCATTAACAGTGGCTTTCTTTGTGGAGATATCAAGAATCCATAACCCTCCATGACCTGACCTCAACAGGACTTAAGAGCACTCTACGCTTCTCACAAATGAGGCCATATTTATCTAAATACTCAGCTGCAGATTTAAGTGCCTACTTTTAAAACATTTTGTAGTAAAACTAGCAATTTACAGTGCTCCAAGGAGTAATTTGAAATTTGATGAGGAAATCATAAGTTTTCCGCTCACAATGCTGCCACCTGCACAGAGTGTTTTTGATGGCATTTGAATCCCTAAAGGCATGGCGTTTTCTTTAGCTGGTTAAAGAAATGAAGCAGATACCTCGGGATGTTGTGCTCGGAGAAAGCTCCAGTCCTCATTAAATCAGATGATGCATAAAGGAGAAGCCAGACTTATTCTTTATATATGAAGGCACTATCTCCCTGAAACTGTTATGTTAGATGATATAAAAGCTGTGCGGGCTGCAAAACGTGCACTGGTGATTATTGGTTTGATAGGACGCTAGCTAGTTTTCTCAACTGGTTCTTTTTCTGCTGGGTCAGTCCCCTGGGGGTAGGGGATCGCTAGGCTGTTTCCCTCCTGCAGGGAGACTGCAGGGATGAAGTAGGAAAGGGAGACTCTGTTCTCCTGCCTACAAAGAGAGCTTGCCAACTGCGGCACACAGCTGAAGGAACCCAGCTACCGTAGGGAAACACCTCGCTCCTGGCAGTTTGGGTTCGGGACTAGTCTTCGGCAGCCACTGGCATGTAAGAACCTCAACCATACAACAAGGAATCCAGCAAAGCTCATTAATAAAATACACTGCGCGATTGCCCAAAGCACTGAGCAGTTACTTGAAGTAGCCTGAACCCTAGCAGCCAACCACAAGGAGTACAGAAAGACAGGGATGTAAACAACTATTTTTGGGGAGAGAGCTCCAGCTTGGGGTGAATAACCAGAACATCCCTGGTAATGGAGGCACCGTGCAACCACATTGTCTCAGGGCCTGTTCTGCTCCTCGCCCCTCACCATAGGAAACAGTACGCTGAGGTGGGGTCCTCATGTCCTCTAGCAGTAGACAGGCACATGGAAATACCACACCTGTAACAACGCCAGATCAAAATACTTCCCTGCCATCGTCTGTTATCTTACATTTTTTTTGCACTATGAGATAAAACCTCATTTCTTTTTGGGGAGGAGGAAGGCTTCAGGTTACTCTGATGCTCCCCAGCTTTGTGCAGTGGTGTGCAGGCATGCTGGTGGATGGAGGTGACAATTTGCTGCAGCAGCGGCATCACAGGGTTACAACGCTGCCCTTTCCACCTGGGCTCCGGGGTTGCTGCGCTGGATGAATAACGTGTTGCTGTGTGGCAGCTCAAAGGCTGAGTGAGTTCAAGCGGAAGGGTAGAGCAGCGGCTGTGAAAAGGCAACAGCGCTGACATGGAAGGAAGCAGACGGGTGTCTTCTCTGTCAGGCACAGCACGGGGTGGCTTCCACCACACCAAGCTCTGCAAGGCGCCAGGTCTCAGGCCTGAATTTGGAAAACCCTTTGCAGCTGCTCCATCTTACACACATGCGCAGATTTAGCCAGATTGGCCAGCGACACTTAAAAGTCCTTTCTTTTCCCATGTCAGCCTACAAACAGAGACCCAGAATAATTTAGACAGGTTCATTTTATTGTACTCAGCATGGAAACCAGGAGATGTAAAACAGCAAAACATTAAATTCCTAAGAGACTCAATCGGGTGGGTAACATTGCTTTAGTATCACTGTAAGACTTCTTCACATGCAAACTTCTGTTGGTACATCTCGAATGAATGCCATGGTATACCTGGAAGCTTTACTTCGTACAGTATATCATGTTCAGTCAGTGTAACTATAAAAATAATAAAGCCACAATCGTATTAGTCATCTTTAGAAGCCCCCAAGTTGGTTTTCTGCTGCTGCTGACTGATGCATGGCCATCATTTTCGTGGTGCTTGCAAGAGCCATGAATTCAAAGTTCAACCACTCTCTCTCCCTTTAACTCTGGGTAGAAACTCCCAACGTTTTTCAGTGTGCGACTGAGACCTCAACTGCAGACTGCAGATGTGATTGTATGCACCACAAACACATGGATATTTCTCTTCCATTTTACTGAAATTTTTCAGGGCAGTGTGTAAACTTGCGCTTGACATACTTGAAACTATTGATTATGAACTGGGCTAAGGGAAGTGTGGTCGGGAGGACCCTCCAGCAGAAGATCTGCCTGTTGTAGCAGAGCTGCTGAGAAGCATCTGAGACTTGTATTCTGCAGCAGACAACTGCTGGAGACTTCGCTGCCAGAATTGTAATTTATTTCTATGCCAGAGGTTGTCAGTCTAAGCAGAAAGCTAACAAAAACTTAAGGTCTAGTATTTCAAATGGAACTCGGTTGACGTGATTCAAGTGTAGATTACCACAAAGCTCAAGAGCCAGTGTTCATCTCTCTACACCCCTGCTACTGCACTTTCTGTTGACAGTCTAGACATGGAGGTTGGCCAACAGTTTTTTTTTTAGATATGGCTGTGGAAATGTTTTTAGAGACCAGATAAGGAGAAAATCCTTGTTTCTATATTGCACAGTTATCTAAACTTGCCTCAAACTTGTGGAAAATGCTACACCTGTAGCATTCAATCAGAAGGGCAAAGGGAAAAAATTGTCTTAAGAATATAAGCAATGCATGAGACCTGCATGGATGTACACCATTTTAAACATGGTCACACACACACATAAGCTTACCTACAGCAAACTTTTTCCTAGAGGAAGAAATATTTCCTCTCTGTGTGATTTGGCTCAGTAATAACATAATTTTCTTCTTTAAAGAAGACTGAATGATGAAAGATACGTTTCACATGGCAAAATGTTCCTTGTCAGGATTTGACGTAAAATCTGCATTATAAACTCTCGAAGAGCTGCTCAGGAAAGCACAAAGCAGATAAACCAATAAATCGCAGATTTAAAAAAAAAAAATGGAGGACACTCATTTCAGTTTGGCTCAATTCAGCTGTAATACTTCATTCTTTCTTTTAAACATCTACACTGGCTCAAGTGGGATAATTTAGGCCCGTAAGAGAACATTGCAGCCATTTTAATGTACAAAACCTGACGTTTGGGCCCATGGACCACTGCAGCATCCCGTGACTCCAGAGACATTTGGTAGTGTGCAGCATTTGGGTAAGGATCTACGTGCATCTTTGGGACGACTGAAAATACCGACCACGGGAGGGGGAAGGAGGAAAGGAGGGGAGAGTTTCCTTCAGACTGTAGCCCTTACCTTTCTAACACCATGGAGCCTGACAATTAGGTTTCTCTCACTCAGAGCAGCCATTTCCATAAGCTGGGTACAAAAGACTTATTCTGTCTTGGTAGCCTTTAGCATTCATTTTTAAATTGTGTAGGAGGACAGACACGGAACAAGACAATGGAGCTAACAAGCTAATAAAATTTGTGCTTTCATACAAACCTTGCATAAACTGAGCTAAGTTATGAAACACTGGAATAGTAGATTCCATCAGGTTTCTAAACTGAAAACCAGTGGCAGCCAATTTGAATTTTCCATTAACTTCAACACTGATTTTCATTTGGATTTCCACTTCTAACTTTTAACACGTCAATACAGTCATAAAATTAAAGATAAAAGCTAGTGTTACCTTTAGAGCATATATTCAACTTTTCTGAATGCCTTGAATATACTTCTCCAAACGGTGCATGTTACAAGCTCTTCCGTGGTAGTAGCAGTAATAAACTGAGATTGTTTGCCTAGTGGTTTTGTTGAATCATATTTGTATATATCTATTCATACTAGCAAAATATACAGCCTTTGGAAACCTTCATTTTCCTAAAAGCCATGGGACACCAACAATATGTAAAAATGTGTGAACTCAGAACGAACAAATGGGCAAAACTTAAGCAAAACATTGGCTTTACAGACATAGGAATGGGAATTCCTTGTGAAACACATACATCAACTGTGTTTTACTTGTCTTTTGGTCTCTCCCTCCCAATGTTTCTCAGCAATTCCTTCTTGTATATTCAAAAGAAGGCTTTCTTCCTCTGAAAAGAAGACAGATATTCTCCTCCTTGTCCCTCCAGTTCTTTCTCCACTCTTTTTTCCAAACCAAGTCAGCAGAAACAAGGCAGGACTTCAGCACTTGTGCCCAAGGCAATACAAAGCTGTCAGACACCAACCAAGTGCACACAGACAGTGGTAGATGTCACAGCCTCACATAAGATCCAGGACTATATTGTAAATTGCCTGCAATGAGGTTCTCCTCCAACTCCGGTTTTGTATTGGTAATGTTGAAACACACTTATTCTCATCTTTCCTAGTGGACTCTCCAGAGGTCCCTTCCAACCCCTATCATTCTGTGAAAGCTCCTAAAGTGAAACTAGAAGTAACTCGTCCATTCTCATTCACTGTTTTAATTAATGGTCAACCTTCCCAGAAGATGCTTGTTTCCCAAAATTTCTTATCTTGCAACAAACTGAATTTAAGAGTTACTTCAACTGGCTAGGCTGCAACACTGGTCTTTTTATTGTTTTTCCTAACAGATTTACTCTTGGGAATGACAAAGTACTTGCTGTTTTAAACCCTCTTTTTATTAGCCCAAATGGATTTCCCTGGTTCTTAACCACTCAACCAAAGCAACGTGATTCTGAGTCACAGGGCAGAGAAAAAGAGTGGGGTGATGGCACACAGACCATCTCCCCCTACCCTCTGCCATACTGCTGCTCCAAGCACCCTTTTGTTTTTGACACTGACGTGACACCAAGAACAGTCTTTCTTAGCTGCTACAAGACCACTCACACACATAATATTTGCTAATTGCTACCCAAAACACAGTTCTCTCTTGCTGTTGGTGAAAAGATGCTTCATCGCTACAAGGATTCACATCATCCTCTCGACGTTGTTCGCAGGAGAAAGCATAAATTACCAGTGTTAAACTAGCAGGTTTCCTACAGTCTCCCCTAGCAAGGCAAAGTGAAAACCTAAAATATTTTGCATGAGATGCACTGGTGATTGTCAACTCGGTTTTTGTGTGTTATTGCTTGGCTTCAAATGCATGCTGGCAGGACTTTTGTGCCCACCAGGCAGCATCACCAACATTGTGTAGTTTGTCTTTGCGCTTGTATTTTTCCGGAATACAAAAGCACAGGGCTCTGCTGACCACTACAGTTTTTCCAGTTACGCCATGCAGTTCTTCAGATGCACCCACTTAGTAACTTGCCCGTTGGCTTTTTGTGGTACTTATGTATTGATGAAATTTTCCTGGAAGAAGGTCATTTAGGGTGGGGAGGGAGGTGTGGGTGGACCGGCTGGTGAAGATTCACAGCTGGAAGCAGCTGCAGGGAACCAGGAGAGATCTCCCATTCCTCACAAAAGAGAGTTAATTCCAGTGCTGGGCCAGCACCCTGCTCATTCACTGCCGAGCCCAGTTTGGTCTCAACAAAGCAACTCATACCCATATGCTAGAAATATTTTGCAGAGCTTAAGCCAAAGGATAAAGTTCATAGGAATCGGTGAATGCGCGATAGCCATTTATTCTCCTCTGGAAGAAAAAATAATATAACAATCCATTTGTATATACAGACTGAGCATATTTGTAAAGGGACAGTTCAGAGTAAGCTGGCTCACAACGCTACAGCGAGGGGGACAGTGGAGAGAGGGACACGAGCTGAGCTGAGGGACACCGTTTCACAGGAAGACAGGCTGGGCAGCGGCTGGCAAAGGAGGGGGCAGGAGGGAGGCGAAAGGAGCAGCGCAAAGCCTTCGACCTGGACAGGACACAGCAAACATCGTAGACAACTCTGGGAACCTCTTCAGGGCTGAAATGGGCACAACGTGGGAAGAGACACCGACTTGTCAACTGATCTGACCTATGTTAATCCCACACAAAATTTCACAGGAAACTCACATCTCGAACACTGCTAGGAAGGGGATGGAAAGAGTACTAATGGAAAAAAGGTAGGTGACTTTCCTTATGGTAGGCAGAGGTGGGAAAACACTCTCTAATGTGGTATCTCAGAATTAGCAATTCAGCATCAAGAGGGAGAGGACCTGAAATAACATACAGAAATGGAACGAGGACATGCCGTAAAACCCCCAAATATACACCAGAGGAAAACTAGGAGTCAATTCAGTACTATGCCTCGGGGCAACACCTTTCATTGAGCTAGGTTAAAATACTGTACCTTACAGTATTTTACCTCTCTGCTGGGGAAAAAATGCCCCAAAACAGCTGCTTTGAAGGCTTGGCAGTTGACATACTCAAAAAGTCTGGCCTCCTAAATAAAGGGGGACCACCTCAGGTCTGCTTCACAGAAACAAAGGAAAAAAAAAAAAGATATTAATACTCACTAGCAATTATGTAAACCTGTAAGATTTACAGAGTAAGTCAGGTGTGTGGTACTAGAGACAGAAATAAATCATCATCATGATTCATGAAAAATCTTTAATAGAATAAAAATAACCCCTATTTAACTCTAGTACTCTGCAGGATTACAATATCCAAATCCTCAGTGCTTTGCAAGATTGAAACTAAATTTTCCTACAAACTGCAGGAGTTCCTCAGCCTCCCATCATGAACTCTAGCAGGTAGAATAAAAAGCTAGTGGGAAACACATTTCCCAGGTTGAAAAATATTATTAAAGGTGAGAAACATGACCAACATACATTTGAGGCATTATTGTATATCACACTTCTAGAGAAACAGTCACTACGCTACCTTTTATTAGCAGTTTCTACAACTTTTCTAACATTAGAAATACAGCAAAGATTGTCTCAAGATTTCAGTACTTCTATAAAGTGAGTGTTTCATGTTAACAATATAATGGTTTATAATATAGAGAGTGTTAGGTAAAACAAAATATGCACAGGCTAAATAAATGGCATTTGGCTTATGAAAAGCAGCAAGAAAAGCACCAAAATACTGCAAAAAAGGTAGAGTTGGCTAAGGACTTTAAGGGAAAAAAAAAATAAATCAGCATAACGCACTAGACATGTAGGCTCATTGACCCAGACACACAGGATAGCCTGCTCCTATGGGAAAATGTTACTGTGCATCTCTGTAGAGAGCAAAAAAGATCCTCATCACTTTAAGGAGTGATTGAGAGGAGAGGTGCTCAGCGCCGCGGGAGGCTGGGAGCAGGGGAGGCCCACCCTGGCTGAGGAACGGCTCGCTGCTTTTGAAAGACTTGGCTGGAGCATCACAGCGCGAGTGAGGGCACCGTCCTGTTGGATGTGGGTACGTCTACTAATGTGCTCTCTCGCGCCTCACCCGCTTGTACCTTAAGCATGGCTGATGCAGGGGAGGAAAAGCCCACAGAATAGATCCCTCTCTCACCTCTCCTTCTAGCCATCAAAATCCCATCGACTTGACTTCTCCCAAAGAGAGCCTTGATCCTCACTCTTTGCTTGGTTCTCCATTTCAGCGGGAGGGGAAGACCTGGCTCTCTGGGGCTCACATGAGGATGGTGCCCCACAGCATCAACAGAGGTGAGACTGCTCAGTGATCAGCGTCCATAGCCTTTTCAATGACTTGCCTCAGCGTGGGTACTCACACACCAGGAAAGTTGTCTTGCATTAGGTCCAACAGCTCTTGGACCTTAGTTTTACCTTGCCCAGCTTTCCCTAGCCCACCCCTCCGTATAAGACCTCGTGATGCACACAAATAACTTCCCATAATAATTCTGACAAGCTTCTTGCTTTATCAGAAGGTGCTGCTCTCCCTGCAGCAAGGTGGCAATTTAAATTTGTGCTTTTGCTAAGTGCCTAGCTTTTCATCTGACAGTAGTCGGGATAGGGGCATCATGTGCCAGCTGTGGCAATAGTAACGGCGTGACAGAGCGCATGGCTACTCGGAAAACAAAGGGGAATAATTTTCCACTGTTGCTGCATCACAACCCCAATAACACAACTGAACAGCAGGACTCGAGACTTGAGGGGAGGGATTCTCTCTACCACCGCAGACATCTATGCACCCCTAAAAACCACATCAGTCCAACACAGAAGAGGGAGCGGGTCGGACACAGCAATTAGGACGCCTAAAATTCTGCAGCATGGACTGGAACACATTGTGCTGCCTCCCTTTCAGTTTTTTATTCGAGGATGTATCCGAGGAAATGGATTTCCGAGTCTGACTGTTCTGGGCCCGGATCAGTTTCTCATGTTCCCGTATTTGTCTCTGTAAGTGGTTCTGGATGGCAATTCCCAGGGATTCTGGATCGAGGGAAGCACCGTAAACCTCCCACGTCATGCCCTGCTCGTCCCAAACAACATCCCTGACGTGCTTGGACTGCTTCACCTGCACTTTCGCCTCCATGGCTGGGGTGGGATGCTTTTTGTTTTCCCCCAGGTTTGGCAAGGCCTGAGCTGAAGCAGGAATTGCTGCTGCATGAAGCTCGCGTCTGGGCTCCTTGGCCTGGAGACCTTGCTGCTGGGGAGCTGCTGATGCCTCCAAGGGAGCGGGGAGACATGTCGGGCTCACACTCAACTCAGGTGTCAGTCCTGCCTGCAGGCTTTGGCCACTGACCCTCGGCGCCGGGGCAGCATCTCCCTGGCCTCTGCTCTCCTTTTCAGCTGCACCCTCCGAGCACGTGTTTATGCGGACAGTGGCAGGTTGGCTGCTGACATCCATCCCGTCTTTGGGATCAAGCACCACCAAATTTTCTTCCTTTGGTTTTACCATGGATTGACTAGGAATGGCCTCCCCTTGACTCGCACCCTTACTTTGCACAGGCTTTTGCTCAGAGCTGCTCTGGACCTCCTTCTGCTTGACTTCACTGTCCGGGCTACAGAGTGAAGATAACTGTCTGCTTCCTGCATCCTGGACAAGATCTTGCATGTTGTTCTTGGTTCCTGGGACAGGGGCAGCAGCAGCGGTGCTTGGTTCACCAGCGCCAGACCCAGACTGTGCTGGAGTTTGGTTACTGGAGTCACCTGCAAGCTGCTCAGCTGGGATGGGCTTTGGTGGGACTGGAGCATCCATTGGCAGCTGAGCAGCACCCTTGCTGTCACAGGCTGCACCAATCATTTCGGCATTCCCCACAGATGTCCCCTGGGAGGAAACAGCTGCAGGGGAGATGGGGAGAACAGGTTTTGCATTATCTGCTGGTGCTGGAGACACCATGTCAGATGGGACCCCAGGCAGTTTGACAGGCTGGGTTTGGGCTGAAGCAGTTACAGCCGTACCAACAGTCAATTTTGGCATACCAGGAGAGCACGGGGACTTTTGCTGTGAGGATAAACTGTCCGTAAGTGTAGACTGGCTGAGCCCCATACCTCCTTGGTAAATTATGTGCAGTTCTTCCTTCTCCTCCGGAGGAGGATTCCCTTTTAAGAAGGCAGCAAGAATGCTAGGACTGGTGGAGGCCGATTTGCTCTCCACACTAGCCACGGCCTGAACCTCAGCATCTCGCCATGTCCTGCTTACTGCTTCCTGAGTTAAAGAGCTGCTCTCCGGCTGAACCGTCATTGTACCCGTTTCTCTGAATCTGGAGAGCTGTGTTGGGCCTGGACTCCCCGGCTCAGTGCCCGCGTTGCATACGGGATGCAGACTCTCATGGCTCGACTGGGCTGGTGCCTCCTGTGGCTGGAGAGGCTGGTGCTTCCCGTGGCTAGACTGGGCTGCTGCCTCGCTGCTCTGTGCGGCTTCAGTTTTATCGGTGGGAGGCAACTGCGCGGTGCCCCCAACCCCACATTTTGCTTCCGAAATGGTCTGAGGGTCTGTTCCCAGGCCAGTTTCAGTGTGCCTGGCTGGCGAGGCCGACTGACACACAGCAGAACCAGTTTTTTCTGCTCCCCTGCCTTTTTCCCCTCTTTGCAGAAGGTTTGCCTGAGAAGTATGACAGGACTCATTAGCCCTAATAGGGTCGCCCGGGGAAGAATAATTTAACACCTCAAGTGCTGTCTGATCATCAGTCCCCTGAGGCTTCAAGGCAGAGTCATCCATCTGCGTCAGGGAGCCCGTTTTCGCCTGGCTGCCTTGCACAAACTGACGTGAGCTCTGGGGGGCTGGCATCATCTCTGGCCCCTGCCCCGACGAGGGGGCTCCTGCTGCAGCTGGGGCTGGGGCTGCTGGTCCCTGGTTGCCCACTGGCCGGGAGCAACCAGCAGGCTCTACAGCTGCAGGATGCCCCTCCGCAGCTTTGCTGGCCAGCCCAGGAGGGATGGCTTCCTGCTGGCTAGCATCGTCCTCGTCGCGTTGCTCACACCCCTTCGTGCCAGCAGCCGATGTGCATTTCAGGTCGAACAAGCAAACTCCAGCAGAGCCGACCGGCGTGCACGGGAAGCCATTCCTGGCCCTCTCTCCACTGGGTAGTTGGGGCTGGTGCTTAGCAGGCTGCAGGTCTCCCAGGTGGTCCTCCTTCGCAGAAGCTGTGGCCAGGGAAAGCTTTGCAGGTCTCAGAGGATCTGGGACAGTCCCCATGGACTGTCTCCCAGACGTGGTTCGTCTTCAGGTTCTCCTCAGAGTTTTCTTGCCAGGTGGTGGGTACAACAGGGCAGGCTGCTGGTGACAGGCTTCCTGTATAGCTAATCTGTTAATAAAAGAAACAGAGTGTTAGCAGCAGTCAGACTTAAGAAGAAAAAGCACCCAGAACAGGTTAATTTTCTAGCTTGGAGATAAATACTTGCAGGCGAGGGGGAAAGTGAAGCACCTGATTCTGCCTAAAAGTCACATCAAAGACACGGATTTCAAGAATGTCCCAATTCCAAGCTTCAAATGGAGAAGACAATACTAGGGACAAAGCAACAACAGATGCCCTGTTGTTGATATGTTAATGAAAACATAATGACATGCCAAGAGGGAGGAAAAAAAAAAAGAAATATGAAGTGAAAGCAGGGATGAATGGGAAGGGGTGCAGACTTTGTGTAGAAGTTTGAGGTCACAAAATAAACTCACTGTGATAAAATCCTCTAGCAAGCCACCTGTGTAAGGAAAGGTGCTACCTTGCCTGTTGTGCCTATGGTAAGAAGAGATCCAGTTCCCTCAGGATTCACTCTGTGACCTGTGCAGATCCCACACCTCTGCTGAACACCAGTTCCTCCTTCTTCTCATGGAGAGCCCTTCTCTAACTCCACTACCAACAAGACATGCTCACAGTGGGCAACAGGCCAATTCAGACTAGTGTGGATGAACCCAGACCTCACTGGTGGAAGGAATATGGAGGGACAATAACTTGCTAGGTGGTGCAGATAAACACCATGGGAAGCTCCTGCACCATACAGCACTGGGGCTATGCACATATTTACTGCTTTCACATTTAGATCCTCTGAAATAATTACCAGGAAGCCACCTCGATTGACAAACGGAGGCATAGATGATCTAGAAATCAATTTATGAGCAGGTCGTATGAAACACCTCGGCACCACAGAACAGGAGGGGCCCATGCCTTACCCGGTGAAATACAGGGGAGGGATTTTAAGCAGGTGGAGCAGAGTTCTCCAGGTTGACATATAGCCAGGACTGCAGAGAAGCCATTGCTTCAAATAGGAGGCGATCTCCAAACGTGCTTGTTGGCTGGGCTTTCAAAAGGACTTAGCACTGCCCAACTCGGATCCTGCTTGAGGTCAAAAGCTGGATCCATGTCAATGTCAGCAGGGTGGTGGCGGCCAGTGATGAAATCCCACCCCTGTATTCTTTTAAATTACAGGCTACCTATACTTTTTTTTGAAAAAAAGTTTTCCTGGGCTTACACTGCCAGCAAAGCACGAGTATGAGACCTGTGAAACACTCTGAACATTTATTTTTTTGTTAACTAGAGGGAAGATGCTGGGAAGATTACTGTACCTCTGGGTGCCCATGTGTCTGCAGGCACACGGTGGGGTCTCCTTTGCTACATTACTTGGGAGACACTGCTGGAAGGAGCCGAGCTGTGCTCAGCTGTTCCAGACCCTCCCTGCCTGCTAGCAAAACCAGCAAAAGCCTTTTCCAGCAAACATCCCTACTCTCCTTCCTTCTCTCAGCCTGAATGGCAGCAGCATAACTTCCTTTCTGTAAAATGAATCCTAAATTTCAGCACCTTAGGGTACTGAAAGAGCAACAGGAGAAAAATGTTCAATGCAAGAAAAATAAAACCAAATATGGCCAGCCTATTTTTCTAAGAAAAGGAAAGTGCTGCAACTTATTACTTATTCATTAAGCTTTATGTCTTCCAGATATTAATAATTTATTATTTTTATACTATCTCTCTGGGCTCTGTCCAACCACAGATACACACAGGCTGCTGGGTTAAGCTTTGGAAACTGCAATCCTGGCCCTGAAGCTCCCGAGTTCCTTAGCTGCAATCTGTGACAGCAGCCCTGCATCACTCCAAAATGGCTTTCCAGCAAGGCTAAGGATTGCTCATCTTTTTGAGAGATTTGAGAGTTTATGTAAACCAGACTGCAGATCTGTGGAAGTTTATAACCGCCTACAAGGTATCTCCACTTCATTCTGTGCTCACTTTAAAGGCAGCCAACCTAGTCCTGAAGGAAAGGAGAGCCGTTCCAAGATCACGCTGTTGCGCTATGACTGAACGTCTAATGACCGTGAGGAGAGGAGCAGATGGTTCTGGGCATCTGTTTGTCTAATTTCTATTACTCTCTTCTTTCCTTTTCCAAATGTCGATGCAAACCAAACTAGTATATACAGTTGGGCAGATCACATTTCTTTCTTTAGATTCACAGTTTATTTAAGAACAACTAACCAAACAATGGAACAAAACCAACCTCCTGGTTTAGGATGAGACGTACTATTTGGCGAACCATTTCAGAAGAAATAAAGATGGCAGAGCAAATCTGTTTGGCTTGTCGGTATACAAAAACTGGGAAAGGCAACGTGCATGCCAGAGCACTGTCTTTGACTCATACCCACTCAATGGGGGAACGATTCCTAATTTTTCAATTAAGTGAATTAGTTCAGATCTGAACCCTTACATGAATTCCCCCCAATCTGTTTAGTGCTCTTTACCAGCATCACTAGAAACACAAATTTAAAAGACTGCCACATGTGCTAATTAAAAGTGATTCTGCTACCAAACCCTCAACATATAATGCTGACAGAGGAAATTCTCCTCCCCAAAAGACCCACACTGACCCATCCCCTGGTGTGGGATAACAGGGCATAATCCAGACATTTTGCTTGGCCCTTGAACATGGGCTGGGTCAGTCATTCTACTGCTTAGGATGACTCTGAAAATGAGTTAGTTTATGAGAAAAAGGTTGTTATAAAGACTTTGTTGTCAAAGTCATGGAAGCTATTTCATTAGAATCTTTGCTAAGCCATCCTAATGACAGGAGCCAAAGGCACTGTACTAGTCCAAATGAATGCTGTAATTTTTGACAATGTTCTTTCTTAAAAATTAATAAAAGTCAGAATGAAATATAAGTCTTATGCAAGAGAAAGGCAAGTAAACCCAACTAATTACAGCATTCGAAAGGCATTTTTTTTATTGCTGGACTCTTATTTATGACTATTATCTCATTTTTATTATTGGAGTCCCATTATATAGGAGTGAGAACGACACCAGGACCTGTGGGCAACACCATTCAACTACTAAGGCAGTGAGGATTCAAACCAACAAGAAACACTGACCTAGAAGAAACAGAAATACAAAAAGGCCAAAAAACATGCCAAAGCAAATCAAGATTGCTGATGAATTTTTCAAGTGTTGTATGCCTGACCTGGAGCAATCATCCAAAATTTTCTTTAATCAGGAGGTGAAATGAGCATCTCCACAAAGGTCAAAATTTTAAGTAATAAGAACAGATTATCTGCACCACCACAGTTCTCCTTCACTGTAGTATTTCAGATCAAATTAGTCTGCCTGGCTGTGTCAGTCTTATCTCAACACAGAATTTTTCTGGACCTTTTGCAACAAGAAGTTTCTAATTTTGACAAGGTCTATGTTTGGCTTATATGGTTTGGGAGAGCTCCTGCATGGCCAGCAGGCCTTCATGGACTCTTCCCACTGAGTAGGTCTTCTTTGTGTGCTTTAAAACAAACAAACAATGCCGAAATCCCAAACCTCAAGAAGCTTCCAGGCAACTCAATGCTGAGAATTTAAAAAACACTCCTGTTTATTTCAGCAACACCCATCCCACAAGAAAACAACACCACAAGTTTCCCTCTTGCTGCTTATGAGAATGTCGACAAAACCAGAAAGTCTGTATGTTTAACAAAACAAATGAAGAAATTTCCAGTAAATTCCAGCATAAGATTCTGCCTCCCATTCCCTCTTGAAAAAATTTGAAAAAGCACAAATAAAACTGCCAGCATCTCCATTTACCTTCAATTTTGAAAAGAATTTAAAAGCAAAAAATGAAAAACAGTTAAAAAGCAGTTCCCAAACTAATCAAAGACCCCCTCCCCAATTCTGGATTCTCATCAGCTTTCCATTCCTTGACCCCCCCCCTCTGTTGGAGCCCTCTCTTCACCTTTGTCTCCACAAATGGAAGAACTGAACATCTGCTCTTAACAGTTCTAATCTCAGATCATAACTAAAATCACCGTACAACAGCATGGGTTAAGATAAACAGACAAACACCTGCTGAAGCAGGAATTCAGCCTCCCTTCTCGTCCCCTGATCTGAGGAAAAGGCATTGGTACACTAACTCACATCAGAGCACTGAATAGCTAGATCATGAACACATTTCTTTGAATTTTAAACATACACATGTGCTTGCATCCTTCTAATTCTGCACCCAGCTTTTTTTTTTTTTCCAGCTCATTAAGTTGTTGTTCTCTGTAAACGGTGTGACTTCCTCTTTTTAGTGTCAAAGGCTGTTTGCTATTCTGTTTGTGAAAATTTGCTTCATGGGTTATTTTCTCCTAATTATCTGTGGGACCAAAGACTGGCACTACAAATGAAGGGCAGCACAAACCAAAGACATGTTCCTTAAAATACAAAAGAAGTTGCCCAAAGAGGTAAGATACAAGATACACACAGCTTCCATCTTTTGACACGCTTTGGGATGCCGACGGGAGACAGACTCCTGCACTACAATTGTGAGGAAGCAAGAGGTGACAGAGGATGCCCACAGATACCTTGCATACACGTGGTTCCCACAAGAGATGGGGCTGGCATTTCAAGAAGAAGGTGCACAAAGTCCCCCCTCCCCTCCGACCCCTGGGGACAGCACATGTTATTGCAGGCCACACCTGCAAACACCCCAGGAACCTGCGCCAGAGACAGAGAGGGAGGTGGACGGCAGAAGCAACAAGTGTGACACCGCGGGGCTGCAGCACCCTCTCTGCAGATGTTACGCAAAGCAGGCAACTGTATGCGGTCATTTGCTTTTGACTGGCCTCTGATGATTCAGTGGGCAGAACTGCCGTAACACTTCAGCAGATACTGCAAAATACCTATTTACGCCCTCACTATCCTGTGAACTGATAGGACTTGACTCAGCCCAGATGGATAAGGCCCTATTGCTAAAGTGCTTTCAGTGCAATAAGGTGTTTTCTGCCCTTTTTCGCTATTCACCTTTTCCTGTTGCTTCTTGATGCTCTTCTGCTGCCTTAACCTTCAATTCACCTCACTCCACTCATGAGCTGAGCCCATCCATCACGGTATCTGAGCATCTGGGCTCAGGGACAGCTGTTATAGTGCTGCTCAGTAGTGTGAAGGTCAGGTCCTACAGGGAGCATCCAGCCAGGCACCAAGGGTGACAGGAGGAATCTCCCAGGGACTGGAGAGGACCATGCAGCCTCATGCAGCTCAGGAGCCCCTGTGCTGGCTGCAGCCCTGCCCAGGAGCAAGAGCCTGCCTGCAAGGACTCGTATCTTACCTGCTTATTTTTATTCTTCATTGTATTAAAAATTACATTTCTAATTTGTGCGTTTTTAACTCTAGGTGTGTGAGGGTTTATTTGGAAAGCTTTTCAATTATTCTTGTTATTTTTGGGGGTAGGGACCTTTGCTTTAGAAGCAAATTTTTGCTTCTAAATTTTGGAAGGCTCCGGCCATCCTGAAGTCCTAGTACACACACAGACACAGAGTGCCCTTCCCTCTCCCAGCCATCAGGATTTTAAGAGTTTTCTAAATTGAAGGACACACTTTAATCATCTTTGGAAATGAATGCATATCTATTTATGAAACCCCTCTGCATATTTGGCCTATATGAAACGCTGCAGCAATGCACACATGCACGCCCCATGAGAAGAGGACCTTTATTCGTACAAGCCTGCTCACTGAGAGTCTAGGCCACCGGTTTTAGTATTACAGCAAATCCCAAAGCACCCCCTCCACACACCACCCAACAAAACCCCACAGCCCCTCCCTAAAGCCCTTCCCAGCACCTGCACCAGAAGCACTTTTTTAACCACCCGTGACGCGCGCCACAATACTAAAACAGCTGAAACTACCCACTGAGGCCACACAAACAGCCCCCAAGAAAGCCCAGCTCCTGCCAGGATCCTCACCGCACCTTTTCACTGCTCCTCCTCCTGGATGCTGAGCTGCAGCCCGCAGTGCCCAGCAGGTCTGCTCGCACAGGTGGCAAGACGCAATGATGAAAGATGGCAAAGGCAGTGGGAAAAACGGGAAACAAGCCCAAAAGGGAAAAAAAGAGGGTAAGTACTTGAAGAATGTCAGGCTCTGCTTGTCCTTGCTTTATAATGGTAACAAACCCAAGAAAATTGGGTGAGAAATCAAGGGCAAGATGCGCTGCCATTTTTGACAAAAAAAGAGATGTCTGCCAATCAGCCTGGCGGCTATTGAAGATTTATCTAGCAATATTTTGTACAAGCAGAAGAAATTTACTTTTCTGGTTGTTGACTCCTCTTATTTGCACTTCTCTGCCAGGTACAGGTTTTAACTCTGCAAAGCACAGGGTTTGGGAGCTCCACTTTAGGAGAACAAAGCTCAGCTTAACCTGCTGCCCACAACTTGCAGATGACAAAATGGGTTAAGCCAGACCTACCAAATGGCACAGTGGCCTCTGGGCATAGTCCAAAGCAAACTGCTCTGCATCTTCCTTCATTTCAATGAGCTTTTGACCAAACCTTAAGTACACCTTTCCGAGAGGCCACAGTAACCTTACTGTGAATGATATAATATACTCAACTAGATGTAAAAACAATTCTGATTAATTTCAAATACATTTTTAAATGTAATGTTTACAGTATTTTCCCACTGCTGTGTGCAGACAGCACTGTTAGATTTGTGTTTCTGCAGGTAGCTTTGCACATGTTCTCTTTAAATCTATCCTCCCTCTGCTCCCTACTCTCCTGCTGATTTCCTGGGAGTCCAGAAAGCCCAGTGTCCAGAAGGCTGCAGGAGAGGCTCACCCAGAAAGGATCTCTCTTAAGTACTCTCAGGTACATATCAGTGAGCACAAGGGATAGCCTATCTATAATTCTGGCACTTCAATGTTTATCCTAGTTTAGAAGCAAGCATCAGTCACTCTGATATCTAAAGAACAAAGTTAAATGTGTATCAAGAAGTTTCAGCTGGGACATGGTTGAGGCATCAAGGAATGTTCCTAACCTTGAATAGGATGTGAATAAAAACAGTGCTTCTTATGTTCTTTTGCAGTTGCCGACTTAGACATAAGATAGCAAAATATAACTTCTGGACCAAATTCAAGGCAAAAGTGTACCCCAAACCAAGCTTGCGCAATTATAATGCTAAAATACAAACCCCTTTGTGAATATGGAGCATGCTAATCAGGTAACCTTACCAAATGTTTTAAACATGAGCTTAGATGCATAGGTATATTTAGGAGTGGTAAATGAATCATTATTGACCAGTCAGCTGTATTTTATTGTTATAAATATCAGGTGGTTTGAAACGTGAGGTCTGTTGGCTGTTGTTAAATGCCCAGCACCCACTTCTGCAGAACTGAAATAAAAACAAATGTCTCGACTTCGTGTGTTGATTGGCACCCACACACTGGGTGAAGAACCCTCATTTAGGGACAACAACTCCATCCCTAGCACAACCTCAGGATGGCTAGAAAAAGTGGTACCAGCATGAGCAGCTTTAGACTGGTACAAAAATAGTGCACCCAGGAAGGGCTCGACCAGATTTGGGTACACCTCTGCTCCAGCTTCAGGCTGAAGAGTGCGAACCAGGCTAAGTCCCACGGCTGCCTGAGTGAGGACAGTGCTCATCCAAGAGTCTGGGCTTGTGAGCTTGAGCAGAACCTTGCCCCAGCATGGTCCAGAGACACATGTGCACCTCAGCAGTCACCCAGGGACAGATGTGTGGGAATATCTGCAACCGGCTTTTAATAGGCAGGCCCATAACCATGGAGGAATAAAAACCATACAGTGACCAAGCCTGATTCAGCTTTACTGTCCTGCTGGCAGCAGAACAGTTAGTTACCCTTCACTTAGAAAGATGTCCACCTAAAAGGAAGTACGATTGCAGCTCTGCTCTGAGACGGGATGTTCTAGCCTGTGTCCCATCTGTTCCCTGTGGGCAGTGCCTGTCTCTCCCCAGCCTGGTGACAAGTACCAACCCGTATGTGCGGCTCCAGCGCCTCTTCGCCTCTTCATGGAGCCCTGACGGGAGCCCGAGTGCCGTTAACACCACCACGATGTAAATCTTCTGCATGTATGTAAACTTTACTCCCGCTCCTGTTTTGCTTTTAACCTCTGCCAGCCAGTCATTGTATCAGAAGAGACTGGAGTGTCCTCTTCTATACCCTGATGTGTCCAGCAACCACAGTCACACAGGAGACTTGCACTCAGAGGTTCCCCAGCACCACAGCTGGGATGGCTCTGCTTGAAGATGTTCAAAGCTCACCTCCTTCTCCCAGATTAAAAGGCTTTTCTGGGGGAAGCTAAGATCATCCTTAAGTAATCACAGCCTCTAGAATCTCTCAAAAGAGCCCCACGCATGGTCAGAGGGGGGTGGCGTTGGAAGGAACTGCAGGAGGGCTGGGTGGCAGCCTGAACATGTACCTCCTTTGCTCCCTTCTCCCCACACCTTCCCCTCCTCTATCCCACATCCCTGTCCTACTCCTCTACTTCCCCACTCAGGTCATGCTCCACTGTGCTCCCAAGCATCTTCCCTGCAGGCAGAGAGGGGTCTTGGACAGCAGCACGGAGCTGCAAAGATGCCTCCTCCCAGGGTTACAGCACCCGGTAAAAAGGCTTTCTTTGGCGAGACGTGTAAGTATGAGAAAGGCCCCGCTGAACATCAGGCTTGATGCAGAGCACCGCCAAGAGCCTGTCAGTCTTTCTGCTCCAAGGTGAAAGGGAAGGGTAAACGGCTTCATGAAAACAGCCAAATCAAACACCACCACCACTGGCATGGCAGCCAGCTCTAACAGTTGCATAAGCTACAGCGACATTCCTACCTCATATCCTTGGCCACCCTAGAGGGGACGCGACTTATGGATAAAACCCACAAGGATATATATTTTACCCCCCCCCCTTTTTTTTTTTAAACTTGCATGTTATGCTTAGCCTTGTCATTTATCAGAGCATTTTTTTAATTTCAGTGTCTGACACTGGAAGTGACTTGTAAGGAAACGCAGCCCAACTTCAAGGATAAGCCACATTTCAGGAGGAACGTCTGCGCGCTTGCTCTTGACATGTACACATGAGCGGAAACCAGCAACCTGCTGTCCACATCAGGCAGGTGACTCCATTTCACACAGCTCACTGCCACATTTTTCTTCAGCTTATTATCGAGTGAAAACAAGAAGTGGTGTTTGAGGGATATGAAGAGGAGGGTTGTATCGACCTTTCAAACACCACTTTCATGTTTGATGTTGAAAGCAACAGAATTGCCCATCAACTAAGTGGGAATTTAATTCCTTATCTATCCTGCTATCTTCTTCTGACTGATAAAAGCACGATAAAAAAAAATCTAACCCCTCATTAATGCATTTCATGCAACTGAGTGCATTTGAACATTGACAGCTGACAAACAAATGCTCTGTTTTTCGAGAGAGCAGTTTAACAATAGCCAACAATAAATACCTTTTTCCTGCGCAGCAATGACAACGTGACTTCATTACAAAGCAGAGTTATCATCTTTAGGGATGAAAGCATAATGCTGGCTTAGTGCCCACGCAATTCTTGCTTTCTCCGCTAAGTCAAGGAGCAGCAACCAGGATGGTGATGTTTATGTGGACACCCATCTACTGGGAGCTGGACCAAGACCAAAAATCACATTTTGAGTAGTCAGGAAAACATAACTTCTGCTGAGTAGGTGTGCTTTGGAAAGGTTGTCTCTATGGGACAAAGGATTTTATCTAACATGATTTCAGCTCCTCAAAAGCAAATTTCCTGAATTTCATGATGACCACCTGGCTAAGAAGAGTCCCCCAGCCCACTGAATGCAAACCCCAATCACATGGCTGCAGCAGCCTCAGTAACACCCTACATAGTTAGGCCTGATTTGCTACTGAGTAACCATGTTATGGGAGCCCAAAGAAGTGTATTGCAGCAGCACCTTTTTTTTCCTTAAAAACCAACCTCGCAAGTGAGGAAATTTTGCCTTGGAAGGGCTAGTAGCAGGAGGAATATCTTTTGCATAAGGTAAAACCCAACAATAATGTTTAACTCTCACATACCATCTGAAAAATTAATTTCTCCTCATATATTCTATTATTTTAATGAAGATGCTCGACTCAGTATTAGAGAAGGGAACAGGTCTATACATAACTGGCACCTGGCAAAGGACATATTCATTGTCGTTTACAGGCATAATCCTAACAGAAAAGAACTACTCCAAATAGCATGTAATTAGAGAAGAAGGATGCAGAGCCTAACCAGTCATTACTGTAACAGAAATTTGCCATAGCGTGTGATTAACCTAAGAAAAGCACGATGATGATCTCACCATGTCTGCTCTTGCCTCCTGGCTATCAGAAACACAACTAATGTGAATAAAGAGGCTGGCAGCTGAAACAGCTATCACTGTGGCCTTTTTTTTTAAAAAAAAACCAACCAAAAAACACAACAGGTAAAAATATCTTGCCTTCTTCCTGCCACTACCTCCGCAGTCGCTTCCTGTTTCTTCACATTCTCACTTCACTCCGCTGCTGTCTGCCATTGACAATAAGAGCAGTAAAAAGAACAAGATAATCTCCTTAGTAAACCATCTCCTGCTAAACACCTTCTCAAAAAACCAGGAGAGGAATCGCTGTATGCTGGGCCACTTTTTGTCTGATGTATTGAGGCTCTGCAGGAAAGGAAATGGCTGCAGGTTGGAAGCCTTCAGTGTTCAGAGATAAAATCGGAGCAATTCGGTGTTGTCTTTACAACGGCAGTAAATGCTTTTTTAAGAGCAATGACTCAAACCTGTACATCCAGCTAAGGACTCTAACCTGCTCACTTCGGTCACACGAGCTTACAGTACGACTTCAGTGGGACTCTTACATGAAAAGCTGTCATCTCAGTCTTAGACTCTTTTCTTTTTCTTTACTTGAGGCTGTATGCTTTTTTTCGGTTGAATATTGACCCCCATGGCATGGGACCAAACCAGAGATCGGAGTCTCATTTGGGTTTTTGAGGGTTGGTGGGTTTTTTTTGTTTTGTTTTTAAATTGATGAGGTACTGCATGTGGGACACGGGGAAAGCAGGAGGTGCTAAACAACCAGTGAAAGGACGACGCATCCTAAACGTCACCTTGCAAAGCCAGGAAAAACTACACTTGTACTGTGGATAGTCAGTGACACCATCATTCTTTACATCCAGAAATGACAGAACAGCCTAACCCTATGCACAGCACTGCAGCCATGTGAGGGCTTCCAACCACTTGAGACTAATGAAGGCAAACGCTAGATAGGAACATGTTGGTAAAATATTACACCTCCAAACCACACCATATCTTCTTCAGTCTCCACCCAGAGCTGACAGATGGTGTTGAAAGACACATCCGAGAAACCTCCCAGATGACAGCAACTGCCACCATGGTGGAAGTGATCAGGTCAAACTGAGAGAAACTTATTGGTCTGGCTCTTGACTTGAGAAAATGAGGAGCTGGCACCAATACCAACTCAGCATTGGTAAAAATCAGCTCCTAAACCTTACCTCACTAACTTTGAGTCCTGAAATCCACTCTATAACCAGAGCACTCTTCAGGACAAAGAGAAACTCTTAAGTCTTCTCCATCCACCACGTGGATGTGCTTGACCAAAGAGACTGTAGTGCTGCCCCTGTGTGAAGAAGCCAACTCAGTCACCAAGTCACCCTCTCAACACCTCCGCCTTCCTGCGGCAAAGAAAAACACCAACAGCTGTGCTGTGCGATGGCATATTTTAGGAACAACTCATTATTTGCAGTCTATTCCACAGGTGTCTGATGGTAACAGCTTTTTAGAATTGCCCTTGCAGGCAGCCCAGGGCTGTGAAAATCTCTCGCACTAACAATCGCAGGAACTATCCTCCCTTCCATTAGAATTGTCTCCTAACAATGGCTTATTCAAAACATGTATTTTTATCCTTAGATTCAATGTGCTTCTATCACTCCAGCCCCAACAAGGGGGACCAAGGTACTCAACTGCCTGCAGCTTTTTATACCATGTTTTAAATGTGGATTTTCACAGGCTTAAAACACCTGCATTTTCCGCTTCTGAATTCTTAAAAATCACAATGCTCATAAGACAAATCGCTATTTAGTGTCTGAAACCTGGGAAGCCCCACCTGTGTCAGAACCAATCTAAAACCAGAAGTACTTCCTCAAGACAGCAAATATTAAAGAGAGTGTAATGTAAAATCTGGAACTAGTTCAATAAAACATGGTGGAAACAGAGATACAGCATGTCTTATTTTATAGATCCTTTCAAAGCTAATAATAATATTGGGAGTCAATTAATGGAGTCATCATAAGCCAAAGCTTTGCCTGTTGCGATATGGCGCAGCCATATCCATACCCTGGACCTTATCCATACCAGATGTATGGTCCGTTCCCTGCAAGGCCATAATGGTTTATACCAGCTAATGGGACATCCCCACTCCTGTCGAGGGCCGGTATCTTCCAGAGCTAGAATTCAAGGTTTACACTGAGCCTAATGCTGGGCATACCTCTTATCCTCATTTCTTCTGCATTTAAGCATATTTACATGGCCATTTATCAGGTGACTGAAGCAATGCACACCGTGGGAGAGGCACTGGTAAAAGACATTGACTTGAATTACCATCCCTCAGGATGATTGCCAAATTAGTTAATGAGTATAATTAGCATTAATTAAAATGACGTCTCAAACAAGATATATCACATCTGGGTTTAGCAAAGTCTCAGGTTTACTGAAGCTGGCTGCCTCCACCACCTGGCCAAGCCCAAACCAGACAGCCCCATGGGCAGCGTGACTGGCACGCACCATGGCAGTTATCCCTCCAGCTCACCTTCACAAATGGTGAAGCTACAAGCTCCTCAAGCTACATGCAGCTGTTTCACAGTACAAAATCAAAACATGCCCTCAAGCATTCCAAAAAAAAAAAAGGAAAAAACCCACAACCCCCTCACAAAATGCAGAGGTATAGCAGTTCCAAGCAACTATTGAGCTAAACACCTAATGCCCAGCTCCTCGTATCAGGCTGATTTCCTTTTTACTACTCTTTGGAGCAGTTTTAGGTGCCCTTGCTCAAGCTGCCAGCATATTTAACCTGCAAATCCCAGAAGTGAGGTGAGGTCAGGCTGTACCTTGCTGGAGCACAGCTGTGAGCGAACGGGGCCGCACAATAGCTTTGTCCTTGTTTCTAAGTCAGCTGGAGTGGAAGTTGGCAGAGGGTGAAAAAGGATCATTCACAGCTTAGGGCTTAATTATTGGGCTCACACTGAACACAGATGCCTCACACACAGAGGCATACTTGAAGGAGCGAGAAAACACATGGCAACCTTAGAGCCAGTACAAAATTCCAGGCAAGATGGTTTATTTCTACACAGAACCTTCTTGAAGGTAAGCACTAGGTACTTCAACTAGTCATCTGACAGTTGTGGATGCATGGTAGGCTTCCCACCACCATTTATTTTTACTGACATCCTATTTATGGATACAGTTTTTATTACCACAAACTATGCATACATACGTGACTGCAGACAGACATACATATACGCATAAAATCTGACATACGCTAACATAAAGACAGTCATCTAGCTTAATCTGTGTGATTAAAGCTAGGTGCTGAAATCAAAGAAGTCTGATTCTCAAAAGTGCTAAATAATCACAAGTGCCAGAAAAGGTAGTCAAAAGTTGCTCAGTATCTTTGAAAATACGATCTCTCTTGTTCCTGCTCTTCTCCAAGAAATGCCAGAAGGCACTAACATATTCTGTCACTTCACTGGATGCTACATGTCAGCACAGAGATACTAAACATTCATAGCTTAAGCAGGCAAGATACAGAGCAGAGATAGGAACCGGTACCTTTTTCTGCCTCTTCTTTGGAAGCTAACACAGCTGAATATCACAGAGAAAACTATGCATCAGTCAGTGTCTAATGCCAGTGATTTAACAGCACAAAACCTTTCTCCTACATCTCATCATCTAGTACTAAAAACTCTTTCCAATTATGGGCGCAGGAATCTGGCTTTAGAGATCCACCTCTGAACAGAGATGTCTCCCCTTGCTGCATTACTGCCATACACCAAGTCCTGAATCCATAAAGAGGTGAAGCAGTCTGGTACCTGTTACTGCACAAGCTAGAAAACCAAACAAGTGTACAGAAGATGCTGCTGCCAGCGTTTGTAAAGAAAAAAAACCCACAAAACCCCCAAAGCGCCACCTTAAAGCTGAACAAGCAAAGGATGTTACTGACTTAGGAAGGCTACCCACCCAAGAAAAGTGCTTGCAAGCACTGCAGATCTGTAAGTACTCATACAAGGAGGTAAGCACTTTTGGGAAAGGCTCTGTTAATGCTCCTGCTCTTCAGAAAGCTCGGGCAGGGCATGGAATCAGATAGGGAATGAACGTTTGACAACAGAGAGGAAGACATCCAGTGCGAACAGGGCAGCAGGCAATGAGATACTGAGCAAGAGACTCCCCTCGATTATCTTTTTTTCTTCCTATAGGTGAGCTGCTTCTTTTGCAGAGGGCAAGGCCGGTGATTTGTTCTGAATGACCCTTCCTATAAACCTGTAGCCTGTGTGCTGGAGCAAGGGGACTCAGAGCAGACCAAGAATGAGTGGAAAAAGTACGTAGAGAGAGAGGCGGATTAGATCAGAAGATCAAGTAAGTCCAGGCTACAGAGCTAGGAAACTAAGAGCAATTTATCAGGTCTTCCTTGTATGCCCATATCACCAAAAACTCAGGCTACGCTCCAAGACACTTTCCTGTGTCTAAGGTGAGCAGCCTGCACCTTCCCCTCCATCCCCGCTCAGCTGCTGGTCACAGACTGGTTTGGGTTGGAAGGGACCTTAAAGATCATCTAGTTCCAACCCCCCTGCCCTGGGCAGGGACACCTCCCACTAGACCAGGCTGCTCAAAGCCCCATCCAGCCTGGCCTTGAACACTTCCAGGGATGGGGCAGCCACAACTTCTCTGGGCAACCTGCGCCAGTGCCTCACAACCCTCACGGTAAAGAATTTCTTCCTAATATCCAATCTAAATCTCCCCTCTTTCAGTTTGAAGCCATTACCCCTTGTCCTATCACTGCATTCCCTCATAAAGAGTTCCTCCCCATCTCTCCTATAGGCCCCCCTTAGGTACTGGAAGGCTGCTATAAGGTCAGCACAGCCCAGGTAATTGCTACAGCTTGATCCTCACTACCTCAGCTCTGCTCACTCTGCTCCCTCATCTGTTTATTAACAACTCTAAACCCCAAGCGTGGGCAGCCACAAGAAAACTGCTGGGTTTCTTCTACGCCAAGTCAACAAGAAAACATTTTTGCAAATGCAGATTGCCACAGGAGGTGGTTTGAGAGAGACGGACGTTTGGTTAGCACTGCAGATGGGCTGGAAAATCCCCCATCACCACTTCAAAACTCTCACCCTTTTATTTTCCCAAGAGGACAAAAAAACGTATTCCTTTCCCCCAGTGTGCGGATGCTTTGCCCTTTATTTTAAGGGAAAAGATGCAACCCTTGAAAATTCGTTAGCCTCCTGGTCTTCTCTCTGGGCAGCAACTAGATCGAATTGCTCAGCTGTTGAATTTCAAGGTTAGTGTGCCTCAGTCCTATGTTTCTCCCACAAAATTGGAGAATAAAGCTTGATGCTGATCCTGGGAACACCAGCCTTCTCCCACGTGGACTCAGTGACTTTATTCCATCTGTGAGACTGACCTATGTCCACAACAACTGCTGAGTGAATTCTGGCTGGGTAAGAAGGCAGGAGGAGGTAAGAGGGGAAAGTGAGAGCCGATATTTCAGAAAAAAAGAGGACAGGCAGGAGAAAGTAAGTTGGTTGGTCCACGTGATGCAGAATTTTGTTGGCCCTCTGCCTCCTGGACCTAGGCTTGAATGCTCTTCCAGCACTGATTCCCCATCTGTCTCTTACTCCATGCTCTTTGCCAGGCCATTTTACAGCTTCATATAGCTCAAGGCTAGGAAACTGCTCATAAGATATAGACATTTTAAAATCATGTTCTGCACCATGGTATAGCAGCCTTTTGAAGGACAATTTTAACACTGCTTAAATATTTGTGATGTTCATACCTCTTGCTACCTCACGTTGCGTGCTCAACTTGAACGTCCTAAGCATTGCTTTGTCTTTCTAAGCCTCTGATGGGCATTTCTTCCCATTTTCTGATTATTTTTTTAACGTCTTTTTTGATGGGTGACTAACAGCAAACGCTATTCAAAAAGCCACTCTCCAACTACACAGAAAGTATTTTCTGTGTACAGGGACATAAAAAGCAAAAAGAGGAAAGCAAAGAGACTTAACTAAAAAATGCTTATGTGCGGAAGGGGAAAGCCCATTTTCCTAAAGACTGCCCTCTTTTCAGTCACAAACAGGAAACCCTCTCTCAAGAAAGGCAGAATTAGTCATTAAGTGTATATGACCGATTAACCACTTCAAGCGTCATCAGTGAAGAATTTCAAATCAAGACTAGGTCACTACAGGAGACTTATCCCAGTTGAATTCTCGTCATGGAGCTCAGCTCAGGGGCCATGGATGAAATTCCACATGCAACATACAAAGTCAGCCTTCAACAGGAGGGGCTGGAGAGATGGAAGAATATTGCATTAATTCAAGGGGTAACAGATATTTTCATGCACATTTCTTCTTCAAAATGCTCTCCAAAACTAAGCTAAAGGGTCCACCCCAAAACAAATTTAACTGTGTCTTTAATTCCACTGTGCAAAAGCTTCACAGGAACCACCATATGGTCTGCTAGAAAACAGGTACTTTTACACTGCTGTTCCCATTCAAGATATGAGGAGAAGCTGAATCATTAATCGCTCAGAAAACGGTTCAAAGAAGATCAGGAAGACTGAAAAGTAGTGTTCAGGAAACTCCTTTCTGCAACCAGACATAGAACTGAGAAGGTGATGACAAGATCTATTCAGTGTCTTTTCCTCTGCAAATTGTCTACCACTCGTCTTTCTTAAATCCAGTGCTAGGAAGCTATTGCAACAAGCCATGGCATTCAAAATCTCGGGCTTGTAACCTTCTGCACAGCACACTGCATCCATGCAAACCACATTTGAGATGGATTCTGGATCTGCAGAAGTCCTGGTACAATCAAACTTTTAACTCTTGAGAGTTAAAATCTTGCCATGCTGTTTATGGCAGCAACATCGCCCTGTTCAAGCCAGGAGTATTTCAGAAGCATGACTAAAGACTGTAGAGGAGAAGGATTTTAAAGGGCATGCTACTGGCTGGATGAATGGCTAAATATTCTGTCCATTCATCTATCTGCCCGAAGTTCATTCTGAACCAGCCGCCTAAGATAGGATGACTGAAAGGATGATGTTGTTTGGCTTCATGTCAGAATGGCAGCTAAGGTATTCAGAATGATTCATATCAATTTAATATCTCTGGTTAGATACATCTGGTAAAAGGCCAAATTTATATCTCACATAAACTACAGCAGCTCCATTAATGGGGTTTACATCAAAGGAATTACAGCCTTTAACCACAGGGTCAAATTTCACCCATCTAATTAATGTTTTTTTCCTGAGCACACGTTAGCTACTGACTCTGGCATGATTTTTACAATGACAGGTGTGGCTTTGATTGCCAACTAGTTGAACTTATGCAGTGGTTAAGGACTAATTTCATTGCTGAACTTAGGTTATAAATTACATTGAAAAAAGAAGAAAGGTTTCAACAGACAAAATATGAGACAAACCGAGGCTGAGTAGGTGGGACTCATTAGTCACTAGAAGGCAGGCTCTGCTACTGGAGAAGCAAGAACACATGGGCTGTCTTGGAGCATCCGTGCAGATGGAACTGATGAGTAATAGCAAATAACGCTTGTTACTCAGCTTCCTACTTGGGATCATAGTATTAGAAGTGTAATGTAATTGAAGCTTGCTTTCTTGGTAGGTACTTAACAAAACTATTATTAGCTTTGTCCTCCTTTTGATTTTCTTCTCCTAAGGCTTTTTGAGCAGCAAGCTCAGACAAACATTGTGTGGGCTCTCTCCCTGTCAGCTGCATGTTTGGGTTGGCTGCTGATAGGAACGTCTGCTCACATTCCTGTAGGCATGTTGATTTGGATATAGCAGACACATACAAATAGGCTGCATGTGGGAACCTAGCTGAAAAAGCCCTATCTGTTATATCATTAATACATTCAGTCCACCCACCTTCTCGTTAGGGAGCAAGTGTGAGTGTGCTTATTGTCCATCTCTTTGGCAAGCCTCCTGCCACCTTCCTGCTTCCTCCAGCACAGAAAACTGTAGTTCTAAAACAGGCCATTTTATTACAAAAATACATTTTCCAGGCAATATTCTCCTGAGGCCCTTCATATTAAGAGCATCTTTAGACTGGATAAATACTGTTCTGCTGTTTTCCCCAATATCAACTGCATGATAATGGCCAAGCACAGTCCAGCTGAAAGCAACTCTCAAAGTCAACCATTTAATACAGGAGCATTTCTGAGGGAAGGCTCTCAGGACTTATGATAGGATATTATCTGCTTTTATTGCACTGTGGATCACATAAAGTAGCCCCATGACCTGAGGTTTGGATTGTTCCCTTTAAGTCAAGGTGTACCCTAAACCCAGCCAGGAGGTAAAGGCCCCTCTCCTCACCAAAAGGAAGACCATATCTCTGTTAGTTTCTATGCCTGCTATATGCAGGAGGAAACTGCTTGTCCCCTCCATTTCTTCGTCATGAAGCTAATTGAGACCTAAACAATCAATAAAGGCTGGATTAATTCCTAAGTGCCAAAAGCACAAGCAGCTAAATTAATGAAGTTAATCCCTCTGTAATGCCCATTTTGTTAAAGCTTTCCTCAGCATCTCCTGATGGAGCTTGCTTGACTTCTCAGGAAATGAATGAACAGCTTTAATTCATCATAGTCTGCAGCGCATCCTCATGCATTTCTAGCATCATTAGCACACAACCAAAACTACAAGCTGAATTTAGTCCCATGAACCCTATGGTCTCTGGCATGAGATGAACAGCACAAATTCTGCACAGTCCTGACCTACAGTCACCACGTACAGGTATAGGTCTTCCAAATCTATTCAGCCCTTGGTTGAGGTAGGTGAAAGCACATTTACAATTAGTAGTGTTCATGCTCATGGCAAAAACAGGTTCATTTGAAGGACCAGGAAGCAGGCAGGGGCCAAAATGCCTGGTCACTTCATTCTGCTGTACCATGAAGTGGGGTGACCCTTCAAAATATCACTTACCCTTCCAGTGAAAGTGTCTTTGGTGCTGCAACTAGGAATTGTCAAATATTATCACAGCTGCATTTGTAATTGAGATACCTCTTCCTACAGACTGGATGGAAACCAGTACATTATTTTTCAGAGCGATGAAAAAGGGGGTCCTGTAAGGCTACTGCTTAGCTTGAGCAGAAATCTGGGTTCTGATAAGCTTATGCAGACCTTCACAGCCTGTTTTGCTGGCTTATAACAGATACTCCCTAATCATTAACCTCGAGGGGAGGATTAACATTTTCTTTTAATAAATATGTAGATGCTGTGGCGTGCTGCAGTGTTAGAAAACTTACAGCACTTGTGAGATACCAGCCTTTCAGGGTGGAATAATTCTGTCATCTTGTTTCCATACAGCTCTTCTCAGACTATCATCTTGCTGACAAATATTTTATCACATAACTTCTACCCCTTCCTACACCCCCCAGCATGCTTATTATATTTTATCATTTTCCTAATGACTCATCTTTAAAGCAAAGTCTTTCAACTGTTTGAAGTTTTTTCATGAAACTGATGCTTCAGAGGAAGGGGAGTGACATTAATAAAAGCAACCCTTTAGTTGGTTAAATACTAAAGGCTGATTATCCTTCAGCATCTTCTAGCCTAAGGGCTAACTCCCCAACAGCCAGCCTGCTTCTAGGAAAGCTGAGCTGGGAAGATTTATAGGACTTTTACACCTCTCCGCTTTCTGAACTTGACACCTGGTGATATCTAGTTCATTCCTCAGTGGACATCCTAAAAGCTGCTCTGAATTGTAGCTCCAGTGGTCTAAGACGACAGGGACTTGTTAAAATGCAACAGTGCCCTGCCCACATCATCTTTGCTAGAAGATTTCTATTTAGTCCATTACACTGACTTTCCAGATTTACTCAGCTGTTTGACCCTGCTTTTGGAAATACTCTGTGGTCGGATGGGGCCCTATGGAAGGGGAGGGACCGTTCCCTGAGCACTCAACAGCCACACTACTTGTTGGACTGAGATCACAATGGCAACACACTGTAGGTAAAGCACTGATCCTTGGACTTCAACATGTTTTGCAGTTTCTTTACTCAGGCAAAATGACTGCCCAAGAGTAGAAAATCAGTTCCAGTCAGTCTGGCTTTAGGTTAAGAGATTCTGCTCACCTCTGAGCTGACAGACACCACGTTTCCCTGGTACCAGAGAAATCACACTCCACCTCTACCCTCTACGAACAGTCCGCTCATCTCTTTCCAAAACAATGTAAAGTCACATCAGTAACCACTCTACTGTTCTTTTCCTTTTCTATTCCATCCAGGAAAGGAAAAATGCATCCATCTGAAATTTAAGTCCAAACACGTAACTATTTCTGTTTGATTTGCACATAAATGTTAATTAATTGACTCCTGTTTACACAAATTTAAGGTAACATCAGATCCTTTGTTATCCCACGTTGGAAATTCCCACTTTTTTTATGAGAACACCTTGACTGATTTTCTCAGATTTCTAATGATTTTCCCACGGAGCAGCAGGTCTAGTCTTGCATGTAAAAAGGGGGCCTTGAGCCACTGGAAAATTTCTGAATTAAATCTTGACTGACTTCACTGCCATTGTTGGAGAGAAGCCATTGCTTTTTATAGTATCGTTTTAAGATCAGTCATAATGTAGTATAGTATTCATGTTCTCTATTTGAATTTGTTGTCTTTTTGCATGAAGAACAGTAAAAAGCATAGCACCTTGTTTAATTTTGCCTTTTTCCTTTTTTTTAACTTCCCTTTTCAAAACTGAACTTTTTGTTTGTTTGTACATCAGCATCATTGGGAAAAAGACTCTGACCACTAGAATGCAATCTGGGATGCTGATCACAGTAACCAGTATTTGCCCAATGTTCTCCAAAAGAAAGAAGACCTCAAACATATGCATATAGAAAGCCAGCCTGTTCTCTGGGACAAAACACCAACTGGTGATAATTGCATGATGATTGTGAAGAGCTGACAATATTAACTACCATCACTGAGCTACAGCAGAATCTCAAGATACAGGTGTCACAGAGAGAATTCAAGCAAACATTGATTACTTTTCAAGATTTTTAGAAACATCTGGTCCATTTAGCAAAAAAAAAAAAAAAGGTCAGAAAAAAGGGGCAAACAGTAAGATCTGCCTTTCCAAAGTTGAATGTTTGGTCACTACTTTATGCCCATGATACTGTTTTTTCAGACAGTAAGAATACGTTACTTCTGATTGCAGGCTCTTTTCAAGCAACATTTCCTACACCAGTTAAAATGCTTCAATTGAACATTTATATAGTTGTAGCTAACTGAACTGCTGTGGTAGCTTTGTTAGCTCTTATCAGACTTCGCTAGACTACCAACCCTTCAGGAAACACTGTTCTTCCCCCCTCATTTGTGTGTGTGCATTAATGCTAGGCACACAAATAAAAGTGCATACATTATTACTGTGTGATTACAATCAATCCATAGACAATATAAATTATTTTAAACTTCGCAATGCTGCTGCTTCCTGGATCAGAAGTTCACCAGACCACAGTGAAGATTCCCATCTAGCAACATGCTTCATATCTGTTTTATCACAGTTGAGTTTGGTTCTTTAGCAGTGACTGTAAGGGTTGCCCAAGAGGGGGATGAGAAATAGCTCAGAATACACTCTTCTATTATAAAAAATTGTTTCTCTACTCCCTCAGCAGAGTATTTTCATCTTTGGAGCTAGACAAGGATAGAACTTAGCTTGGAAAATGAATTGTCATAATTTGCCAAGTGACATGAGCTTTGAGTTTCAGCTCAGGGCTGTTAAATACAAATACACTAATAGTTCAGATACTAATAGTTTAACAAGGCACTGAGGTCTGTTTGTGCCCCCCTCAATTAACTCCTTCTTGTCCTAAGAGAACTGCTTTCAGAGGGAGGAAAGCAGGCAAGGAAATGAGCAAACTCAACTGTGTTATTACAACATTTTACTAATGTATAATATAGTAGAATGAACAGTAGACGTAATGGGTGTTGCTAACAATGACAACCACAGAGAGAACAGATACAAACCCTTCTTCCTGGATCATTCAAAAAACCAAGAGTATCAACCAGACAGCCAGGGAGATCCCAGCTGTGATAACAGCTTACTGACCTGCCACTCAGTTTTTTAACACAGGATCATAGCATTAGAGATAGGGGGAAAAAAAAAAAAAAAAGAATTCAATCTGTCCCCTATCGACATACGTGTAGCACCCTGATAGAAGCTTTTACTGCAACTCATTGTAATATTTGTGATTGTTGGCATTCTTCCCTCCACTTAATTATTTTCCCCAAGTACATGTGTCTACTGCTGACAGAAGACAAGTCAGGGCAAAATGACATTACACTGGTTCCTAGTCGTTACTCCTCTGGTCTCCACCTTTCCCCTTGCCTCTCTCCCCCACATCCCGCATGGAGTTGTGCTTTTTCCCCCTATTTACTCAGCAGTGTGCTGACACCTCTCCCTTTCAGATCTGCCGACAATTTACAAGTGTAAACTCTTAGCCATGGACTACAAGAAACAAATCACTGAACTTTAGTAAGTGACTGATCCTCTGCGAATAAACTTTTAATCAGTACAAGTCTTTCTTTCTATAGCACTGTTACTGTGTTCAAAATCCATATATATAATAAAACAGATATACGTAGCCCTTTTCTCTTTTTACTACTTGCAAAAGTAAACCGTGCTCAGAAGTGCTCTCAAAAGCTTTTCCTACTGAAAAGTAATTTAATTTCATTCAGAACATGTCCAGAACTTGTTTTCCCTCAGTAAATATTGTCAATCTTTGTTTTGTTCTGACTGTTAAGAAGGTGATGTTTACCTAAATAACCCAATGTACAAGACCACATACGGGATCAGTTTAGACATCTTGACACATAGTATTGACACTTACAGTTAGGGCATCCAATTTGTATCCAAGGTTAACATAGAAACAATCCCGCGTTTCGTAACATTTCTCATCTTCCATAATAATATCAAAGTACTGCCAGTAACAACGCAACTAATTTTAAAGAATTTTGCAGAAACGGAACCAGTCCATAACCTTGTAGGACAGGTACAAAAGCTTTATCAGCTATGAAGTCATTACCTGCCGTTAGACAATATCAGCTCTGAATTCAGGATTGCTCTTGACTCCACAGAGGAAACAGATTGACCCTGTATCTCACCTCTGCCTTCACTGTGGGGGTTATATATTAAGAAGCTAGAAGCACAGTCATACAAGTTACGGCTACAGACAGCAAAATCTTGTAAGACTACGAGCAGCTTGCTTTTACTCCTACATCAGTGAGGATTTCACAAACAAATCAGAGGCAGGATGTTGCTCTTAATATAATCAGGTTCTCCTTAGCTTCGCCTGCTTCTGATGGAGGTGGTTTATGTTGTTCAAAATAGAGGCGGCAGTAACAGTTGTAGGACTCCAATCTGACAAATTTTACTACTGACAACATATTTTGAGAAGGAAACCTGCCTTATCTAGGACTTCTTGGACAGTCTTCAGCTAACACTAAGTTTGAGACTCAAAAATACTATTGTCTGCCTGTCCCAGCCTTGTAGGATTAACAGCCGCTGTTCTTAATGCTGGGCTGACCCAGGGTGGGTATCATGACTCAAGAATAGATAAATTTTAGGGGGACCAGTCACCCTATGGAAAGATATGCATGATCTTCTGATTGCAAGAAGAGTCAAAGAGAAGATGCAACCATGAGAAGGGAAAGCATGTGTTGAAAAAAATCAGAGAAATTAGCCCAGCTTGGGGGAGAGAAGTCAAGTTTGAATGGACGGGGGAAGCTACCTCCTAGGTAATAAAATGTCAACATTTCATATTGGGGGAGATAGAGATACAATTATCTGCATAATAAAAAATTCCTAAGACGCTGATACCAGCCTGTAGAAAATTCACCACAATTCTAGAGCTCATAGGATCACTCTGTTCAATCAGATGTGATTTCTGAGCTCAGTAATGATTGTCAGACCTCTCAAGGGTACCTCATTCACCCATCACTATTTATACTTATCGCAATCTTTTGTATAGACATTTTTTTCAGGGACTTGAAGAGAAAACCAAAAAGTTCTGTGTGAAATCTCAAGAAAGCTCATTGTCCTGACACTTGAAGCATTACATGATCAGAATGTACTTTTTCTTAATTTTAACGCTTTGGAGACAGTTAGGTGATTCTGAAGGCTGAAACCTGCTATCTCCATGCGAACAAACCTTACAAGGATCATTACCTCATTTAATTCAAGGGATGGTCCGCATGTAGAGGTAAGGTTTGGACCTTTCTTACATCCCCCTCCCTCAGTGTGCGTTAAGCTCTTAGAGTAAGTCGAGGTGGTTACAAAAGACACCCCTACACCTCTCAAAACAACAAAAAAGACCACTTCAAAAAACTTTGTTATTTTGTACCATCTCCCACAGGAGGTGCCTTCAGACTAGTCAATCCTTCCTTTCAGTCCCCTTTTGAGCTGCTGCATGCTACCGGAAAACTTGACAGTATCCTGTCAAAAAAAGAACCCCCACACCCACCTCTGGCCCATACTCTATGACACTGGGCTTTCTAAAGAGAGATATAAATCCAGGTTTAAGCACACTTCAAAGTATGTAAAACTCAGAAAATTCAAGTTAAACATTTGCAACATAATGCCGATATACTCATCAGCCTAGACATCTTACCCAGCAGTGGGATTTACAGTTCTGTAAGACAGGAAAGCAAACCTCCCTCACCAACACTTGGAGGCACAGCCGAACGAAAGCAGTTACAAAACCAATTCCCTGTAATGGGCACTTTCAGTTTGCAGTTTGTATATTACTCAGCATAACTTCTCCCCCAGTAAACTTGAAATAACTTTAAGGTCATCTGGAGCAAACGCTACCGAGAAGAAAGACGGTTTTAGCACAGAAGTCCCAGGAAAAGATTCAGATGACTTCTAGAGGGAGAAACACTAGAGCTCTACTGTCATTCCTGAGGGGCAGACTCCCTGGAAGTGAAGCGATGGAGGGGGGAGAGAAAAAAAATCCATTTAATATTAGCAGATCCAAAGTTATACATGCAGGAGGATTTAATTTAAATTGCCCCTTACGGAAGAGGCCACAGCTTCTGAGAAAACCCTGGCTTGCAAAGAAACACAAGGACTAAGTGATGGAACTAAGTTCCCACCGTGTAGTCGTGGGAAAGAAAAGTTCATACCGTTGGGTGAATAGACAAGGGAATACTGAGCACGTGTCATTATCTCCACACGTGACATTAACAGGAGCCTTCCTGGAATCCACTGTGCAGTTCTGGTGGCCAGTGAGGACAGCGGTGGGGGCTCGGAGAAGAGCATCCCAGCCGTTTCTCCTGGGGAGCATCTGCGTTCCAGGGAGAGACCAAAAGAGCCCAGTCAATTTATCTCATCAGAGACAATGTTAAGTGGCTATTTAATTACTGCCCTTAAGTACTTGAGCAGGGAGAGACAATCTGAAACTAGATAGCTGTTTAATCTGACAAGACATTACGAGATCCAGTAGCTAGAAAATGAAGTCAGAAAAAGTTCAAAGTAGAAAAAGAGATGCAAACGTTTAACGATGAGATTAACAATCGAGCCAATTATCCAGGAATGTAGTCAATTCCCCACCGTTGGAAATCATTCAAGGAAGACCGTTTGAAGAGGCTGGTGGACCTGACCTCAGACTCACTGGGGAACAGTCTCTGCTTTGTATTATGGAAGAGGTTAGACTGTGGGATTGTAATGATTCCTTATGACTAATAAATCCATCAGCATCATTGTTATCATCTGAGAGAAACAGAGGGATGAAGGAAAAGAGTGTTAACAAAGCCAAGGCCTGTACAAGGCACAAAAAGCAGGTTCATCTGTGGACAACACAAATCACTGACCGGGAGCTGGCAAAATCATCTGTAGTTTTGCCACCGACTTCAGCAGGAGGAAGAAGAGGCCCAACAGGGATTTATGGCCACCCCTAACGCCCCAAGCCAGGTTGCCCAACTTGCCTCTAGCGAGCTGGCGGTGCGGCTCCGATGCGGGGGAGCATCACCGGGCACACCGGCACTTGCCTGCAACAGCCCAGCTCGCAGCCCGGCTTGACCACCCTCCAGCACCCCCGGGAGCACAGTTTCGGGGACACCCGGTACCCCCGAACGCCTGATTCCCCCCGGCTTCGCCCCCGGCGAGGCCCCTTCGCCGTGAGCCCCGCGGC
>VXBO01005587.1:145421-340067 GCA_013400135.1 Rhinoptilus africanus
AAAAGGGGAGGGGGGAAGCGCCCGGGCTGCGGCGGGTCGGGGCCGGGCTCCCCCCGGCGGCCGCAGGGAGAGCGGGGCAGCTCCCGGGGGGAGGACGGCACCCCGCCGTCAATCCCTCCCGAAGGCGGAGGGCGCGGGCAGGTACCTGCTTCCAGGGAGGCATCTCCAGCTCACGGCGAGCCCTCCTCAGGCCTCGCCGGGCTTTTATAGCCCGGGAGCTGGAGGCTCCTGCCCTCCATCAGCTGCATGGGGATGAGCAGGCGGCCCCCGGGACCCTCGGCAGCACCCCTCCTTTTCCCCAGGAGAGCCCGGCGGTGCCCCGGGGCTTGCTCTGCGTTGCCTCCTCTGCCAGCCCCTTCTTTCCAGCTCCTAAACCAAAACTACACGCCAAGCGTCTTCGCGGCGGAAGAGCCAGAACTGCACATCCAAAATCCACTCGCAGCGTCCCCCTTTGCCAGCCCCGCGTGTGCCAGCCGGGCAAGCCTGCCCGCAGACGGCTACCTGGGCACCTACTGAGCCGCTGGCTGGCGGAGTTGTACAAACTGGCATGTGGAATTGCAGTGTATGCAAATGCGGATGGGCTCTTGTCACGCTTTCAGTTTGGATTGTTGTTTTTGATAGGCAAATTTGGCTTCCTGCGGGAAGCACTGCCCTCTTTGCCTGCAGCGAGCCTTCAAAAATACAGATCCGCGCACAAATAAATATAGCAAAAGACATTTTGGGTTAGGACTCACAACTGTCTGGACATCTTCGCTCGAATTTCGGTTTATTCCCACCGGTGTGGAATTTTATCTCTCTCTGCAGCAATCACAGGAAATGGTTCTGCAGTGCCCGGAGATTCGAGTCAAGTACAGGTTTTCAACCGGGAAGATTGTAACTCTTTTACCTTCCTTGATGGATACAGAGGAGCAGGATTTCCAAAAAGATAGGACAAGCTGCGAGGAGAATTCTGTTGTAATATGGAAAAGACTGAGGGGTGGGGTGGGGTGGGAAAGAACAGTTGACTGGAGGACCTAAGAAAATAATTTTTCTCTCTTAATACTCATAAATATCAATGAATCACATTCCCTTGATCCATATGAATTGACCCATATTTTATTCACTGCTCTGCAAAACACCCTCAGGCTCAGTTATTGATCCTAAGTCTCTTTGACTCATGGGTTAAGTGATCATAAAAAACATCTTAGATTTCCTGTTGTGGCATATGTAATTTCTTCCCCAACAGTGGCCACTAAGATCAGCACATATTTATGTAATGTGGCTGAATGTGGCTTTCTGACAGTTATTTAACCATGGAAAATTTAAGATATATTTTCAACATTCCCCAACAATAACCACTTTTTCACATGTGCCAAAATAAAGTCAGTGGAACTCTCAAGAGCCTGAACATCCCAAGCAAGAGGCAACCTCACTGGAGGTGTGAGAGCGCGTTAAACTTCATCAGGGAAAGGAAAAGATTTACAGCACTAGTGCAGCCAGGGGCTCCCAGTAGCTCTTATTTACTTCATTCTCTTTACAGTCTTGCAACTTTTTGTGGTGCTCTGGAGGGTTGTATAGAGCACAGTCCTCACCCTGTTCATGTCTGAGTCAGGAATACAAGGTCAGGTTGGCAGAGTCAGTGTTCAACTCCTCTTCGTTATTGTGCTAAATGACCTATTTTTAAAGAAACATTTCCAAACTTCCTAGAATTAATCCTACTGCCATTAACACTACTACAGTGAAACTTCCCCTTTTTTTGAGTTAAAGAAGAAGAAAGGCTGGGTGATGCAATTTCCTTTTGTCAGCAATTGTACTTCTGTGAAGAGGTGGCCGTAGGCACTTACAGACCTTGCTGCTACAAGGACTTCACAGGACCTCAGGGGCTGCTCAGCAAGGGACATTTACAACTACTGTAGATTTCGTAAACTTTCCTAAACATAAGATTCCTCATCTGGATTCTTAAGAGAGGCCCTTTCTGTTAATAAATCCCCCTTAGCCTGAGATACAGAAATCACAGTCTTGGCACTCAGTTAACCAGTTAACTCAATTCATTCTGCAAGCTAGCCAAGCTTCTTGTGTCCTTTAGCATAGCTTTAACACCCACCATCATTTTTTCCTTTCTGCATCTTTCTTATCATGTCCAAGTCACTGAAAAATACTAATGCTACTCCCTTTGACAGCAACCATCCCTGCCCAGGAAGAAATAAGAAAGGTGAGAATCAGATTTGCCTCCAGGCAGCTCTTCTGTGGCTCTGAAACTGTTTGCAAAGCAAGGAATTTCAGCTGGGTTAATATTTATAGCTGATACTTTCCTCTTCTTTGGAAACGTACTTTGAGATTAATCGAAGTGAAAACATGGTAGGATTTTCTAAGGCATGTAAGGGAGGTGGGTGACCATCCAGCCTTGAAAGTCACAGCAATAAGAATCATATGCATGCATCTGGGAAGCTTTTCTATGGGGTATTGTGCCCTTTCTGTTTTAGGTTGTGAAGCACCTTTAGAGCACATGGAGGATCAGTCCCAGAATCTGCCGGAAAGGAACAATTGTAATTCTGAGGCAAAAAAGAGACGGGTTGGGAGCTTTGTTTGCTCCAAGCCCCTCCATCCCCACACACTTAAAAACTAGTGTCTGAATGTTTTCCTGATAAGTTCAGGTAAATATTTCCTTCTGGCTGTACAGTATTTCTGACAATACCTGTGCTGCTCTCAGCAGCCATGGTTGAGCACGAGGTCTACTTATTATCTCCTGATGGACAAGGAAAACCAAGAGGAACGAAGACAGAATACGACAAAAGTACAGCTCAACTAATAATCTCTTCCCCGTGCCCATTAGGACATGAATGCTTTTGTTTCCAAATGCAGCGATGACCTAGGAAAGCTGGGAAGAGACATCAAAGAGGCTCAGATCACTGCAGAAATTGGTTGAGGTGACGAAGTGCACAGATGCACTCAGGGCATGGTCACTTTATTTATGAACTCATGTAGTGTTTTTTCCCCTATGTCCTTTTGTCTTCCCTGAACCACAGACTGTCATAGAACTGTTTCATTTGGTACGTCATCCAATATTGATATTAGAAACCATTTTCTAAACCCTGTTATGAGATCTGAACTCCATTAGCTGCTGTCCTGATAGGCTAAAGTCATCATCATATCTCAACATACCAATATGTCACCGTATCAATGCAAAACACATATTTAGGTTGTTCTGGTTTATTAATCTGGATTTTTAACTAATTGGCTTAATCACCTGTGAATCATGGCCAATTTACTACTGTTTTCCCCTCATCCTTTTGTTTGCTTCCATCTCCAGATATATACATTTGTTTTATGTTAACTTTTTGTAGGTCTTCACGCAGAAAAGCATTCATTCTGAGGGCAGCACATAGATGGTTGCTTAGCTTTAAGCACCGTGCTTAGCACTTGATAAAGTCAACAGACTTTAAACGCTTAAAATTAAATGTGTGCATAAGTATCAGTAATATTGAGAATAATAAAGAATTAAACCTTTTTAACTTGCCAGTATTGACCAGGGTGAAAGAATAAATTTAATTGTAGTGGGATTATCCTTTGATATGTATTAGGTCACAGTTCAGAGCAATAGAAACCTGTCATTTCCAGGAGCTGCCAGAATACAATTACGCATCAGAAATGACAACCACACTTCTACAGTGCCTTTGAAGACTTGTAGAATGTTTTAAAATCTCGTCTTCACACTATACCACTAACTGGCTAAAAGAAAGTTCTTTACTGTAGCTGAAAAAAATAGAGCTGATGACTTTTTGAAACGAGAAGTGGTATAACCTGTGGAGAAGATGCATAGTTGGCCTAAACTAGCATAGTTTCATTTACTTCAGTAGTGACACACAAATTTACTTTGGTGTGGATTAGGGTTGTTTTTTATTGCGCTGCTTCTACCATATTTCTCAATATATTTTCATTTTTTATAACATTGATACCAAATATAAATTCTGTAGGTGCTTGCTTTTTTTTTTTTTTTATGCGGCCTCTTTCATGTCTTCTTTAGGAAGAGGATTTATGAGTACTTCAAAAAGTAAATAAAAGCAAAACTTTTGCTGGGCAAAACTCCAGCTGAAGATTGAGAAGAAAAGAGCATTGAAGAGCAAACTTGCAATGACTGCAATCGTTTAACATTTATAGTTTTGTGAAGCCACGTACACCTTTGCTTCCCATTAATGTAAAAAAACAAGTGAATGACTGGATGAACACGTTCATTTTGGATTGGGAGCTGAGCCAAAAAAGGCAGGAGTCCTCTGGTATGATAGCTGCGGTCAGCAGCTGTGCCATTAGAGACAAATGTATCGAGGAAGAAAACCATACACGAGGTGATGCGATGCCTGTGGTTTTGTGATCATGCACTTTCCGTATAACCAACAGAGCAAAGCAAATATTCGTTCCACATGCTACGCGGCTTCTCCCTCTCCCTTTACCTCTCACATACCTAATGGGCTGTACTAGTCACCTCACAAATGGATGCGCTGTTCTGCCACAGTAATAGCACTCCAGGATCATTAGACTGGGACTGATAACACGGTTTATGGCTAGAAAGAATAGGTTCTCTTGGTGATATTTCCCTTAAGAATGTTTCCCTTACACATTATGGTCTTTATGAAAGAAAAAAAAGGATATACAGAAAACTGCATGGAAAAATAATATACCATTGTGAGCGAAGTCAGTATTTGGGGTGTTTTTCCATTTCACAGTGGTTCTAAAATGCTATGAATTCTACAGCCTTATGAACACATCTTTGTCCCTCACCATGCACCCTCTGACAGTTTTTACTTCTGACTGTGCCGTGAAGGCCCTCATGGGAAACTTCAACCACCCCAATATATACAGTAGGGACAGCACAGCAGGGCATAGGCAGTCCTGGAGGTTCTTGGGGTGCGTCAACTTCTTCACCCAAGTGACAGAGGAGCCAATGAGGAGAAGTGCTCACTGGACCTCATACTTCACCAATAAGAAGGATCTCACTGGAGAGGTGAAAGGCAGCCTTGGCTGCAGTGAGAATGAGATGGTGGAGTTTGGTTAAAAGTTAAAATGGTTAAAAGCAAGCTCACAGCCCTGGACTTCAGGAGAGCAGAGTTTGACATCTTCAACAATCCGGTTGGCAGAGTCCCATGGGATAAAGCCCTGGAGGGAAGAGAGGCCCAAGAAAGCTGGTTAATATTCAAGCATCACCTCCTCTATCCTCAAGAGTGGTCCATCCCAATGAGGAAGGAGTCAGGCAAAATGCCAGGAGGCGTGTATGGATGAACAAGAAACTCCTGGCCAAGCCCAGACACATAAAGGAAGCATACAGAGGGAGAACGCAAGGACAGGTAGCCTGAGATGAATACAGATACACTGTCAGAGCATCCAGGGGCAAAGTTAAGAAAGCTAAAGCCCAAGTGGAATTGAATCTGGCTTTGGAATGTCAAAGACAATATAAAGGGCTTCTATGGGTACATAGGTAACAAAATTTAGACTAGGGAAAGACTAGGAAAAAGGAAGAATAGGGAAAATGTGAGCCCATTTCTGAATGAGATGGGGGACCTGGTTATACAAGACATTGAAAAGGCTTTAAGAATGCTGCCTTCACCTCAGTGTTTACTAGCAAGACCATCCTTCAGAAATCTCGGGTACGAGAGACCAGGGGAAGCCTGGAACAAGGAAGACATAATGTTGGTGGACAAGGGTCAGGTTAGAGAATACTTAAGCAGACTGGACACATACAAGTCCATGGGCCTGGATGGGATGCACCCACAGCTGCTAGGGAAGCTGGCTGTTGTCATTGCAAGGCCACTCTCAGTTATCATCAAATGATCATGGTGACTGGGAGAAGTACCTGAAGACTGAAGGAAAACAAATGTCACTCCTATCTTCAAGAAGAGCAGGAAGAAGGACCCAGGCCAGTCAGCCTCACCTCAACCTTTGGAAGGTGATAGAGCCGTTAATCTCGGAAACTGTTTCCAGGCACATGAAGGATCAGAAAGTCATCAAGAGTAGTCAACATGGCTTCACCAAAGGGACGCTGTGCTTGCCCAACTTTAAAAACTTCTATGATGAAATGACTGGCTTAGTAGCTGAGGAGGGAGCAGTGGTTATTGTCTACCTAGACTTCAGAAAGGCTTTTGACACTGACTTCCCTAAGATCCTTATAGAGGACCTGATGAAGTATGAGCTGGATGAGCAGACAGTGAGGTGCATTGAAAAGTGGCTGAACAGACGTGTTCAGAGGGTGATGATCAGTGGCACAAAATCTTGTTGTAGAACAATGAATAGTGGTATACCCCAGGGTTGAAGACTGGGTCAATACTGCTAAGCATCCTCATTCATGATCTGGTTGATGGGCCAGGGTGCACCTTCAGCACCTTTGCTGATGACACGAATCTGGGAGGAGTGGGTGATACACCAGAGAGTCACGCTGCCATCCACGGGACCTCGACAGGCTGGAGAAATGGCCTGACAGAAACCTCAAACATTTCATCAAGAGAAAATGCAAAGCCCTACACCTGGGGAGGAATAACCTCGGTCACTGGTACATGCTGGGGACTGACCAGGTGGAAGGCAGCTTTGCCGTGAGAGTGACTGAGCACTGGCACAGCTGCCCAGAGAGGTTGTGGAGTCTCCATCCTTGGAGGTATTCAAAAGCCATCTGAATGTGGTCCTGCTTCAGGTGGCCCTACTTTGGCAGGGGGGATGACCTTCAGAGGTCCCTTCCAACCTCTAGTAGTCTGTAATTCTGTGATTCCTTTGGTATGAAGGGAAGCTTTTAGTCAATGTGTTGTGACACTGATTTTCACCCTTAGTGTCTATGTAATATATTTGGGTATGATTAATTTCAGATTCTGCTATTTCCATTTCACATATATTCTATATATTCATTACTATGATTCTAAATGTGAATCAGGCCACACAAAAAACCCAACCTTCCGCCTTCTCAACAAATTAAAACAAACCATTTGATGAGTCAGTAATTTATACTGTTTACCTCCTTTTATGTCAACAAAACTGAGATCTGGAACAACACATAATCATAATGATTATAGACATAATGAGCTGATTTATTACGTACTCACCACATGGTATTCTGGTGCATATTCAACTGTAATGATGTCAAATAATGAGACTGGAAAACCTATCTGCTCAGACAGCCACTGCCTACTGTGAACAATAAATTAAGCTAATGTGGTATCAAGCATGGGGCCTCTGGGTTCAGAGCCTTGTCTCTACTTAAATTATATTGACTGTACATATCAAAAGTCTTTTATATTTTTAGAATTTTAGGAAAAAACAAAATCAGCGAGGGATTCTTTTAGAGAGCGGTTGTGAGTGCTGAAGGTAAACATAAATGTAAATGAAATACTCTCCCAGTACAGTTCTGTGATGTGGGACCACTCTACAGCTTGTACATTTGCACTGAGTTTAAGAACCTGTTTGTTACAATTGTGAGTCTAGTTTTGCCTACTTCCTTGGTCGCGTATTCCAGAGGGAAGCATCCTTTGGCAAGGCCACCGCAGCTACTTTCATACTTTCACACTTTCACATTTTGTTACATGAGATGGGAACTTCTCCTCGTGTTACCTGGACCATTACCAAGGCATTTTATGGCTCACAGTTGCCTTCCCTACAACGTGGATGTTCATGCTGATTCATACAACAGGCAAGATGAAAAGCAGATGTAATAGATGCTGCAAGGTGAGTAGATAAATGATAGACAGGTTTAAGCATGGAGAATAAGTACCACGAGGAGTAGAGAGCGGGGATGAAGAGAAAAGAACTGAAGAGGAGCAGAGGCTCTTGTTTAAATATAAAGAATATAATAAAACCAAGAATAACTACATATACCATAGTTCAGTCTAGAACTAGATTCCCCAAAAGATAAAAAAACCCCCTGGAATTAAATCACCTGTCAATATGATCTCTAAACACATCAGTACTGCATTGGAACAGAAAGCCTTACACTCATTACAGGCAGCTGATAAAATAAAAAATCAGGTGTTTCTGTTTCCTGCGTATATTCACTCATTTTCACCAGAATCCTACTGACATATGCTCTCAATTGTCTGTGATGCAACTGAGTACTGTGAAGCAACATTCCTGATTATCATCTTTAAATTTGCCTGTGCACCCAAGATTCCTGAATTCGATAAAAAACCCCACCTAATTTACTTTCTCTTGTACATCCTTTGTGTTGTTGTATCTATCGTCTATCTATCATCTTCTATCAGTCATCTATCTATTATGTTGTTTTATCTAAAATTACAAAGTTAAATTTTTCCTTTTTTTTTTTCTTTCACTTTTCATGTATCTATTACACCTCTTGCCCAGCCATGGGTCTAGTAACATTACTGGTATCAGAAACAGGTAATAACTACTCTATTTATCAGAAGAAATAGGGAAAAGAATCTTTGGCTAAAAAAAGCTCAGTTGTGCTCAGTGTAGCTGTTTCTAGAAGCTGAGCTTGATCTTTTCGGAAGGCCTCTTTTGCCTTTTTTTGCTCCTTTTCTTACCACAGAAGTAACAATCTCCACTTGATCAAATCAACTGATTTTGCAGTTCCTCCATTTAAATTCTGTTTCTCAGGATTATTTTCCATTTAAGCTTTCACTCATGCTTGTGACCAGCCCAGTCCATTCACATTGGATGGCCTCAAGGAGAGGGTTGGCCAGCCCTGATCAGAGGCTGCCCGAGTGGACGAGCTGCACCTTCCCCGTGGGCTCCTCCAGAGCAGGGTTCACCATGGACCTCACACTGGCTTAGTTTTGTTTGAATGGACAAGGTTTGCCTGGGAATTTCTCTCTCCGTCTTTGTAACTCTTCCTGCTAGGCTGATTTTTCACTGTTCCTGGGTTACTGCCCCTGCCTTGGTTACAGGGACCATTCAAACTCTGTCACTAACACCAAGGACATGACTCATTCAAGCCAGGACTGAACTGATCCATCTGGTAGATGTACAGGGCCCATTCTATATTATTTCAGCATTTTTATGACCTGTGAACCTATGGAAGGCGTTTTGAGATGGGCTTTCTGCAGTACAGACCATCACTGTTTCCCATGCAGGTTCTACCAAAACCCATGTCCATTTTGGCTGCTGATGAATAGCACAGGAGTAGCAGCATGGTTATCATAGGGTGCTTTGCCTGCATGTTCTTTAAAGACGTTTTTTTTCTCTAGAGCTTGGGACATCTTTCCTAAATATGAGCTACTCAAGGGTCAGTGATTCATGGGTAGATTTGGAAGATACCTGCCTCACAGTTGCAGAGCAAGAAGACATTTTCCCATCATTTCTAAGGAAATGTATGGGTACCAAAAATTGTCTTTGAGTTCAACACAACTGACACTGAAATTTCAAGATGATTTCTTACTGATTTCAGAGGACAAGTCAAAAATAATAGAATAAGTGACAGATGGCAGATGAGAAATAGCTGAAACTAATTCTAATCATTTTATATTATCTTGCCTACTGATAACATATTTGAATGGTGTTCAGCACGGAAAAAAAGAAGTCATTTTTGCATCTACATCTAATGGGAATTTAATGTCGCATTGCTTTATGACAGAAGTTTGATTAATTAACAGCATTTTGAACTCAGAAATTGATGGCCTGTGAGTTTAGCTCAACTCTAAAACACTAAGACTTGATATCTTCTTCTTTTCAGTATATTCCTCCAGAATTCACTGTCAAGAAAATCTGCTCAACAGGTATACATCACCAGTAATCACAACCACACATCCTTGGCTTTGACCACGTGTGTTAGAGAGAGCTAAGGAGCCCTCATGCTCACTGTCACTCTGGGACTTGCAATCTTTGTTATCTAAGAATGTATTGGGTAAGTAGCATTAGGAATGAGTGAATGAATGTATGTTTGGGCCAATTTGCAAAGTTAAACTGCAATCCAGCAGTGTGTCTTCCTAGGACTGGGACTACCCGTACCCTGGGTGAAATGTTAGCTGTGACGTTTGACGTGTGCTGTGGAATTTTTCCTTTCCATGAAAGTTCAGTTTAAATACTGCTCTGACAAGACTGGAGGAACAACAAAAAAAGAGAAAGAAAGGCACTTCTCTCTAATATTCCAGGCAGGTGAAAAACATTCAAGACAAGTCAAAATGAGATGGTCAGAGTAGCATCCCCTTCCCTTTTATTCCACATTGGGTCTAAACTACAAAACATCCCACTTCCATAAGCCAACCTTAAGTAATCTCTGTTCTTCCAATTCTGTCCCAACCCATCATTTTCCTGCCTGTGTCCACTTGCGTCCTCTGTCCTTTGCCTCTAGAATTGTTAGAATATGAGGCATCTTCTACTAGGGAAGATGTTCTAACCTCTTGTTTTGAAGGCAGTATTGAAGCTTTTCTCAACAAACGTTAATCTTCTCACCTGGCCATGGATGCAAATGCACTTTACAGTGTAGTTTACCAGATAAAGCTGTTGTAAGAATAATAAAATCTCTCTCCTTTAGATAGCAGAGGTAAGACAATTTTCTTGCTGAAGGTCAGTTGTATATTTTAGGCATATTTTGGTAAAAGTACAAGAAGAAAAAGCATTTCACTCTTGGCTCTGTGAAATAAAGTCAGGCTCTATATCTGACCAAATTACTTCAGTTCTTTTGCCCATAGTGTAAAAGCAAGGCAACAAATATTAATTCTTATGATGTACCTGGCAAAACCCCCACAAGCCTGGATCTGTCTTTCATTTACTCCCTTAATATTGGTATTTGCCGTTCTTCTCAGCTGAATATTTAGTAATACTATGTGTAGCTGAAGACTGTTAAGATCAATGCTGCATGCGTAGCCAAAGATATTAAACAGCACTTGACAACATCAACAACACTGAACCACCAGCACATGAAGAGCAAAATCAACCCCCAAAAAACCAAAACTTCAAAATAGAAACAAATGACCTAGATGGCTATTTCAGAAGCTGCATATTTTAGAACAAATTTGTTAAAGATGCACTCATGGGCCTCACTGCAATTTACAAATTAGTCACCAGAACATTCTCAACTGGCATAGAAGTTGGAGTGTTTTGGAGCTGGGAAACTCTGAATGTCTCATTGTGCATTTGGGTATGAGCCTTTTCTAGCCTAACAAATGACTAAGGCTGGCTCAAGTGCTTTGGGAAAGAGGTTTGTTTTTTTTTTTTACAAATATGAGAAAGACAGAAATGGTTCAGTGGTTGGGGCACTGGATTCTGATATTATTTTATATCCATTTGAGTGTGACCACAGACCTCCTTTGTTATGTTAGTCAGACACTTAGAGCCTTGGTTCTCTTTACTTTACAGGACAGTTGTGAAAAGAAATCCATAAGCACAGGGCAGGTGGTCAAGAATGACAGAATTGGGAGCTATTGGGAGCAAAAGAGAGCGCTCTCTGTAAAACAGGGCTGCTGGGGTTTCAGAGGTTTTTTTTTTCTCCTTGCCGAGCTTGCAGTGGAGTAGGTTGTACCTGAGCACTGTGATCACAAGAGCTGACTCAGTCAGAGAAGGCTCAGTCTAGGTTTGCTTTTTCATAGCTAGTATTGCATGAAATAAAAAGAGGCAGAAAAATCAGTGGTAGCCGTATCGCCAGTCAACTGTTTACGACACCTGCAGGTTTAGATTTGGAAACAGAAACTACCCGAAACCTGCTTCATATACTGAAGAGTACCTTTTTTAACGGATGGGAAGGTCTGACAGATTTTCTTGGGCTTTGATATTGCTGCCCACCAGACACGTGTGGGAGAATCCATGTAATTCAGGCCGTGGACTTCACACATTTCTGTCCCACCAGAGCAGCCTGTTTTCCCTCATTCTCCCCATGAAAGTTTGACCGATCTCCCTACCTGTGATGCTTCTTCACCCATGTTTCTCTGAACATGGTCCTAAGGTGTTAATTTCCACTGTCTCCCAGGAGATAGAAACGGTAAAAGCAAAGTACTACAAGAGTGGCATCGTTTGGGTTTTGTATTGGGAAAATCTTTTTCAGATTCCCGTAACAGCAGCCCTGTAGGCAGCCTTATGCCTTGGGGATTTGCAAAGGGAAATCACCCGTTTGCCCATACAGCAGAACAACCATGGAAAAATCTTGACTGCTGTGCTTTGAAGCAGCAGCAGATGAATTTGAGAAATACATATTGACACTGTGTTCCCTTGTCAAATAGCACAGAGCTGTGTCCCAGCTGGCAAAACCTTCGGGGCATCCCAGTGGCTTTCCCCCAATCCAGTTATGAATTCCTCCCAGTATCCTGCCTCTAGAACGGCCATAAAATCCTCTCTTTACTTTGACCCTGCTATTAAACACACACATAGGTCTCGCCCTTGTGAGTCTCCACCAGATCACATTTCCCCATGCTCCCATTGGGAATGACCTCAGCCCTCATGTGATGGCACCTTTTGCCCTCCCATCTTGTCCCTATTTGTGCTAACTGCTATGAGTCAGCTGCCACTTTTTCCTCCACCATGCTGGCATCCTGATGGGATAACTCCAAAATCTGAGGCCTGGGCCTAGCCCTGCCTTCCTGCCCGTTATCAGATTCAGCTGGCATGAGATCCTGCATGTGGTCACTGAATAGGATGCCAAAGTAACAAGAGAATAAGGCAAATAAAAAGCCTCTTTCCTCTACTGCTTCCATATTGTAGATGAAAAACTGCAAAGCTCTCAGCTGTCAAGGCCAATGTTTTGTGTGGTTATATACAAACAAACACAGATATATATATAAAACCTTCTAGGCTAAGGTGTTGCATGCCTAACTCCTAATGCCATATGACTGGTTACTCCAAAGGAGCTGGATCTGCCCATTTTTTTTAACGCTTAGTCCCCCACATATAACCATGTCGGATTAAAATGAGAGAATTGCACCCGTTTTTCCTGCCAGAGTGCTCTAAGCCAGCATCTTGATCAAAGTGAGCCCAACTGGCGATGCTGTAAGAAGTAATTATTATTAGTAAACTGAAATCAATGGATCTCTGGCAATTTATAATGGGTAAGAATCTGCCTTTGGCAACAGAGAAAGCCTTAAAGCTGATCTAAACCGTCCAGTAAGACACAGCAATCCTCAGCAGTTACAAAGCTGTCAGAACAGGCTGAGAGCTGTGGGTTAAGTGGGCACCCTGGGGACTCTCAGGACAGCACTGCCAGATGTGGTGGCACCCTGGCTGCTGCAAAAAGCCCCGAGAGATGAAGCAGGTGTTTGCAACTTCAAGTAGCCAAGAAATTGCCCCTCTTTTTTGCTGGGTATTGAGAGCTGCAAAGAGCAGGGGAACGAGGTAGTGACATGAACCAGGCTGGATTCTAGGAAGAAACATGGAAGCCCTGCCAGAAAAAGAGATTTCTGAGTTTTCAAAACCAACTGTAAATTTTAACTCTCTCTTGGTGTTGCCTCTTTGAAATACGCAGGGAAGGCATATTTCTTACTTCCAGCAAAACAGTGTATTTTTATGTCACTGGGATAACAAACATTTTAAATTTATAGGGGCCTTTTTATATCAGCTCTTTGACTAAGTATAAATTACTTTTACTTGTTACAGGGGAAAAAAGCATAAATATGACTTGACATTCTTATCACCTACTCAGTTCCCAACCAAAAGATTTACTGCATTGCTCTCTGGGAAATATTCTTGTACTTAAGGGACTCACATAGAAAAACTCAGCTGTGAGTTAACCTCATGTGTATGAGAGATGTAAGTCAAACTGTGGTCATGTCCATAAATCTATAGTATATTAGCTGCCAGATCGCAAAGGATGGATAAGACTCTGCTATTGTTCACTTGACTTTGACATAACTACCATACAACCCATGCTGTTGACAGAGCACCATGATGTTTGAGAGGCTTGTGGCTATTTAAATTTACTAGGAAATGACTTACTATTCAAAACAGAACCATTTAAGGCAGTGAATTCTTTGCTGAGATAATATCTTCAGTATAGTTAAAATTTGATTTCTATTTGGTAAATGTTATTTGCAGCTGTAGTCATTGAAGATTTGCTCTAACTCTTTTTAACCTGCATGTATATGCAGAAGTACCCTGCTCCCAGGAGACACCAATAGCCTGTTTCAGGAGTCACCACAGAGATTTTTTCCACTGGGATGTTCCCAGTTTTATAAGAGTATGCAGTTACTTCACTGCTCTTCTTTGGAAAGGGTTCCATTGCTCATTGGAAAAAGTAGTCTGTGAGCTCTCTTCAGCCTAGGAAATTTGGTTGTGACTAACCTTTAAGTGGATTGTGCTAATGGGGACACAAAGGCAGTAGCCTGTAACAGATCGCATGCAGCCATTTTGACAATACAGTCAGTAATGAAGCCTCATCCTTTGCAGGTCGTCTGGAAGGAAGTCTGCCCTGTGTAACTTCTTTTGAGCTCAGCACAGCATGAACCTTTAACACAGCCAAAGATAAACAGTAACTTTAGTAATTACTGAAGACAGTCAGTGTTGGTCAGTCTTCTTTTTCAGTAAGTCTTACCAAGATTAATTTCCACAAAGGTTAATGAGTTTACTATTGATACTAATGGCAGTAGGATTATCTCCCGCTACCTGCTAACAATTACCTGTTATGCATGTACGTACAAAGAATTCATACTGTCAAGAGGAAAAAGTGTTAAAAATCTACTGATCTTAGCTGAAGAGCAACATGAACTAGTCACCCATGGAGAAAACTTACTTCCGAATCTGTTTATCTGACTCAACCCTTCTTTGTTTTGAGCGAGCTGAATTCTTTGCCTTAGAGTAAATGACAGACTACTGGGAGATTTTCTAAAAGAGCCCTGGAAAGCCTCACTGAGAGACTGGAAGTTACTTTCTCCCGTGGCCAATTCTTCCCAAGAGGAATTGGCATTCCCATGTCTGAGGGAGCAGAGTATGTGATGCTTAAAGCCACCTTTATTGTGATTTTAACAAAAATCTCTGAAGCCTCAGGGGTTAAAAGAGACACTTCTCTGTTTTGACTTTATTCTGCACACAGTAACCTGCAGCACAAGAGCGGAACAGACAGATGCAGAGGTGGAAAAAATAGAGAAAAAGTTAATTCCTGCTTTACTTGCACAAGGGAAAGTCATAAGTCCATTTATAAGTTCCTTGCAAACATTTGTTGGGACTTCACATTGGACCATGCTAAGAGCCCTTGTGCAACTGTTAACGTGGTTCTCTTCTGTTAATGGTAACAAGTCTGTGGCATGAACTTGTTCATTCATTCCTGTCAGACTCAGACACACATCTGTCTATGCTTGTTTTAACGTTGAAAGAATGACAATCTTACTTGTCTTTGACCTTGGTCCCTGTCATGAATGCTGGGGTTTTTTTCACCGTTTCCTGGTTCCTCTTTCTCTTCCTGCATTGACTCTCTGCATTTACTTCTAGTTATGCCAATTACCTCTGCGTGAAGCGGATACTGAATTTATCATCATTGAAGAATACTTCCAAGGAAGTCTTGGGTTGTTAAGATTTCTATCAAAGATCACTGCAATCTATGCCTTTTGCAGAAGACCCTCTTCTCCCCACGATGCCATGCCAGGTTTTGAAGAGTCCATTGCTCTTCCTTCCTTTCTTAGCCTAGGTTAACCTTTCCCTATCCCATTGTGTTCTAATCATATGATGCTGACAAGTCTTTTGACCCACAAGCAAGCATCACTGTCACAGCAAGATGATGCTGACAAGAACTTCCTATTTCGCTTGCTTTCTCAGGAACGTGGCCTTCTGAGGCATCTCAACCAACACATAAGCAGAGCACGTCCTGTACTTTCCCTTAGACACTGGTGACTTCAGCATCACTGCCCATGAGCTTGTACACATCTACCACTAGCTAAATAATTCAATGGCTGCTGAGGGATATATTGGAAAAATTCAATTAGTCTTCTAGAAAGTGTATATTAATGAAGTGTGTCTATTTATGAAACCGCTTTAACAGGCAGCAGGAGAGTTGTTGAGAATTCTGCCAAGGGCAACGAGTGCAATTTATACTGCTAACAGAGGTTATCACTCACAAGTAGAAGAATAGATTGCATATCACCAAGACTGAATGGCTCTCCTGAAACAGGGGTGGGGAATAGAAGAAAAAGTAGCATCTTGATAGCATTAAAGAATCCATCAAAGAGTTTGAGGCTTTTTATTAAAAACTGTAATCAAAGCTGGATCCCATTGTGCTCTCACTCTAGCTCAATGGTTGGCAATGCCTCTCTGATCTCAGTGGCATTGCTAAGAAGGGACTTGGGCTCTGCTGAGTGCAGTCAGAAGCATGTTCTTAATAGGCTCATTTACTTAAGTTGAGAAAAGTGGAGTGAGGAGAAAAACCTGTTTATTTACCAAGATTGATGAGAAGTGGCTGGAGAAATGAAAGCAATATTCTCCTCTGTGTTCATTTGTGTTGCACAACTACGCAGATTAACCATACCATCTCCAGAGGCAATCCCCTCCATGACATGGATATGAACCATTGAAGTGGCAGGGAACAGGATAATTTGCACTATATGTGGTTGCCCGTTTGCCCCGTGCTGCTGTATGACCTCTGTTAAGGGGCATCACAGTGTTGATGAGGACTTCTCTTAGATGACAAGGGTCTCGACACACATACCCTTTACTCTTGGGTATGTACAACTGGGTCAAGTCAGTACCACCCATCTGGGCTTCCTCAACAAGGCCAACTTCGCTTAGAAAGGCTTGGTTTCTCCATCAGTTTGGGAGGCTTCTCCCTGCAGGTTTGTTCTGGGTGGTCCTACCTTTTCTGCCCCTCCAGGCCTGGATGCACCTCTGCATCTTGTGCATGTGTGTGAAAATGGTCCCCCCGTCTCAGGGTACCAAGGTGGGCCTGCCACAGGTCTGCACCCCAGAGTGACTCAGCCACCACGTTTTGCAGCCATTCTAACTCCTAGGTATTAGTTCTGATGACGTGCTTCTGCTCGGTTTTCCTTTATAACATTTGGACCTGGTTTTCTACTGGGTGAAGGCAGGGTCAGGGAGCAGGTCCCGGGGCTAGGCATTTCAAGCAGTGCCTTAAGTCACATTGTACCTCGTTTTTCAAAGAAAATGGCACGGATGGCCTAAACTCAGTCAAAGTGACTGTGAAGGATTTGGCACCTTTAACATGACAGACTGAGACATCTCTGACATTAGGGTTGCTCCTATAAGATAAATGAGTCTTTACAGAATTAGGCTAGATATACTGCCCTTTGAAACATTGTCCAAAGTTGTAGGTCAGATTTTTTAAAAGTTTTCTTAACTGCTTGGCATAGGTTAGCCTTGTGTAAGGGAAGAGTATTCAAGGGGAAAGAAGATGCAAGAAGATGCATCTCATACTAGGGAGAGATAAGACAAAGTCAGCTCCTTTTCTGAAACTCACTGGGAGTTTTGTAGTATTCCAGGAGGAGCAGAACTGAGTCCTTAATAAAAAAACCTCAGCACTCCACCCTCCGGGAAAAAACCCAACCAGTAGAAATATCTCACAACAACATTAGAGCCCATACAGTTTTCAAAGGTTTAAACTTCTGGAAAATACTGAGCATCCTGACACGTCCCTAGTGAGACCTCTCCTATATAGTCAACTACTTTTGGTTGAGAAAATGTCATACCTGTATATGGGAGAGTAAGGGGGAAACACTTACATGGGCAGTTCTGCCATAGAGCTTCTCGCATGTGCTGAGCCTTGATGTGCCAGCTTGAACTTACTGACTCTTCAGAAGTTAAAGAAAATTCTGAGGTGAATGGAAACAAATGAGTTAATTTCAAGTCTTTCATACAAAAGAGATGTGATGTGTTTGTAGAGTAATCAACATGTTGCTTTTCCATATAAGTCAGCAGTGTGTGGATTTTTTTCTTGAGCTGTATGTGCTGCTTACTGACTCGTTTTAATCATGTTTCCACAGAGCATAGCAATATTTCCACAGCCACTGAGCTCAGACTTAGCCGTCTCCTCTAGGACTTTTCCCTGCCTGTATGATGCAGGAGAGCAAGGACAGCCATTTCAGACACATGAAATAAAGGTACAGAGGGAATTGAACACAGGGGAAAAAAGACAGTTACCTAAGATGGTTTTCTCCCTTTATATGGATTTTCTGATTGTCATGCAACCCAGAGGGCTCATACGATAGAGGACTGGACTATGATTTTTCTGGAGAACTAGTGCTGATCTAGCGAAGTTCGAGCTCCTGGGGGCCCAGGGGGCAAGCTGACGTAACCTCCTAGACTAGAACATCATGCTCTCATGTATTTCATGATTTTATCAGTGCCAGGTAGCACTCTCCCAAGCAATTCCTGGGCATGGCTGGCTGGTAGGTAGGATGCTCCAGGTTCATGCCCAACAGCACTTTGGATGCAATCATCCCATTGTGGAGGATATGTGAATTAACAACATTTGATGGGGTTCGCTCCATGACATCTAGCCTCATCCTTCGGCAGAGGGGCCACAGACAAAGTCTTTGCCTGGGGGCTGCCAGAAGGATGTATGGGAGCGTAGTTTCAGAGCGGTTTGCACTGTCCACAGCCCTGCTTGCCTCTTCTTCCCCAGCTGCATGCTCCTGCCTCTCCCCAGACCGGCATAAACACTCCCTTGCCTCCACCATGAGGTAGACCAGAGGGCTAATCCAGGCAAAAACTACCACTCTCCAAATTTAATTTTATTTTACATATATTTTAGCTATACCAACTCTCCAAACCATCTCACCACAGCTATGTAGGGAACCCCTGCCACCTCAAGTGAGGGGGGGGGGAGAGGAATGAAACTTCCAGATCATTGACTTGGCCTAAGCTGTTGTGGAACCGTACCTAAGTCATAGATAAGGTCCCAGTGCTTCTCTAACACTTCTCTTTTCAACGCTGATATGAAAACCAATTGTTTCTCAGTTCTGGTTCAGAAACAAGAAGTAGGCCTTTCAGTTCCTATAAATAAAAACCACGTCCTTCTTACAATAAGACTTTATACTCAAGGTTTAACTCAAAAGGAAGGGTGGCTTTTTCAAGGTTTGAAAGATCAAATATTTTCATGGATTTTAGCACATAGTAGTTACTACTGAAGCAGGGAACTTATGAAAACTAGCGGCTCTAGAAAAACAGATTGTCCAGGAAAGGCTGAGTGGTCCCATACACGAGAATGACTTGTGATGGAGACTGTAAACTCATTTGGCACATATTGTTCCTTATTCCATATTTACATATTTGCACAAGGCTTTACCAATGCAATTCTGTTGCCACACAGGTAATAACACAACATGTCACTGAGCAGCTGAACAGGCAAAGTGGGAAGTTTTCCTGCAGAACCCAGGCAGATGGCTCCAGGGCCCTGCCTAATTTTCTTCAGACTCACTGGAGGGAAAGTGTCTTTACAAGATACACCAAAACCTTTCCCAGCTGAGAACTTCAAGTGGGTCTAGCATCCCTGCAGGACAACCTGATAGCTTGAACATACCATTCAAATTTTACCCACAACAGAGAAAGCTTGGAGGATTCTTCCCTTGAGAGGAACTTCAGGTGATGCCTGGTTGGCAGCCCTTTAGAATTTAACCTTAGAAGCCCTTAAATTTCCAATTCCACAAGCAGTACATCTGTAAAGCATGACCATTATTCACTGCTGTGCTACTCCAACTGAATTCCAAAGCAGCTCTGTAACTGGTGCAAAGTCTGACTAATGAAGTGCTAAATCAAGCCCAGCAAGTGGAAGGATTCAATTCTTTTTTAGTTCAAAGCTTTTGCAATTAGGGATAATTACGATCCAACATTTATACTGCGTCTGTTTCAGTTTTCCTGCAGATGAGATTTGGGTTTTGCACACATAATACTGTTTAGTTTCAGTAAATATTTCAGTAATAGTATAAGTGCTCTATTATCATGTAGTAAAATTCTGTCGCAACATTTATTTACTAATAGCTCTGAACTGTTCAGAAATGGCCAAAAAAAAAAAAAAAAAAAAGGCCCAGTCTGGAAATGCATGAATGGGTTTGCAAGAGCGCTGTTTGCTTTTCCCTGTAAGCTTCTATTGCTGCAGGGAAATTTGATTTATGAAGCCTTGATTCCATGTCTGCTTCAGACCCTGGCCTGTTGCTTAATTTAGCAACAAGGCAGCGGCTGTGGATTGGCTGCCCTGGAGCCGCACAGTGGTTGGGCTCACTCTCGCTTTCCCTTGTGTAAGGTCACTTTCTCCACGAGCACAAACGTGTGATGTGTTGCATACAAATGGACAGGAAAAGGTAAAGCCTGTTGTGAAAACTGTCTGGCTTTTTGGTATTCATCAACAGTATTCAGCCTGTTGCAACTGAAGTGATACTCCTTTACTCCTCCAGCCTTGTACCTTAAATCTCCCTTTAACCCCACTCTGTTTCTGCAAGTCTTTCCCCTCCAACCCCCTGTGCATACTCTTTTATAGCACCTTTATCCAAAAGGCTTCATCTTGCAGCCATTTTGGAGTAGACACAGACCATCTGAGCTCCACACTGTTCAGTTCAATAGACCAAGAGGAAGGTGATACGACAGCTGGTGTAAGCACCACATCATTAAGCACGTATAGCGAGATGCAAGGGAGTCTTAAGTCTTACAATTTCACATGCTGAGTGGCTGGAAAAGAGAGGTGTATTAAGTAAAAAACAAGTAACAGAAGACTTAAAGGGTTCAGCATCTACACTTTAGCTTTATTTTTTCCAGTGCGTCTCTCTATGCTTTCAGAACATCAAGTAAAGTTCCTTCCTATTTTTACCTTCTAGCCCCTTAAGCATATATCCTTTATAGCCTGTGTCAGTTTAGGTCTCGAGTAGCAGCAGTCATTCCTAGGAATCAAATGGGGAATATGGTCCATTGTAAAAATTTGCATTTATCAGATGGCAGAGAACAAAGATAAAGCAATTTTTAATGTCCTTTTCCAGCAAGTGCAGAGCTTACATCTCTCTGAAAGTTGCTGACAAGTTTGGTTGGATTAACAGTTTGGTTACTGACTTCTAGAGGTGGGCTGTTTGACTCTGCACCTCTCTGGATATACACATTGTTCGCTGGGACAAAAGCCGTATGGAGCTCCATAAGCAAAGCAGATGGATTCTACAGCCATGGGTCAGTCCTTCTGTCAAGCATCAGGCTTATTCAAGCAAAGAAAAAGTCTCAAGAAGCGTTATAATGAAATCTCTCACAGAATCTAAATATAGACATTTCTGTCAGTTCCCTCATTAATAAATCACAAAGAAGAAAACACAATTGCTGTTTACACAGGAGTCAAATCAAATCACCTAACCTTTATTTAGCATTAGTTTCTGCTACGACTTTTTCCATAGCTGACCTTTTCTACTCCAAGAGACATCTTTATAAAGAATAGGCAGGGATAGGGGGAAAAAAGAAATCAAATTATCTTGCTGAAGAGATAATTAAGCAAGACAAGGGCCTTGAAAAGAATGTCTTTTCATGCAGCTTGCAAAGGTCTGTGCCTACTCAGTCGCCTTGGGCAACAAGACAAACTACGTGATGCTCTGCCCCTCCTACAGCCCTTCCCGTCCCTGACATCAGCACGGCACTGTCATTAAAACTGTCGTAAAGAAATAGATGGGGCTGATGTGTTGGCTAAGAGAAGCTGTGACAGCTGCATCGTGTGTGTCACTGTGTTTTATCACTCCATTACGGGGTAATAATAATGATTAGCCTTGCCTTGCTCTCAGAATGGAAAGAGGTATTTTTGATGGAAGGAAATAAAAACTTGGTTCAGGCATCATGGCAAGATTTCAAGAATCAACAAGCATCTGTCAGCACAACCCCAAAGTAGTTATTCTAACCTGCGTTACAATAATCCCCAGCTGGCAAATGTGTGAGACAACCCTAGACCTGAAGGGCTCATAGTTTAAAAGAAATGAGGTACATGGTGTGGAGGAAGAAGCCATTTTGGGGTATGTTAATGTGCAGTCCTAGATGAAATACACGCATACACATGTGCATTTCATATACAAACACAGGGCAAGCTGGTTTCTAACACTGCTTGTCAGAGAGCTCTTGCTTGCAGGATGCTACCTTTTACATGTGGCAGGTTGGTTGCTGGCTCAGCAGGGGACGTGGCATCTCACACAGGTTTTCTGAGCCATGTGGTGGGGACCAAACTCTTCCTGTTATCTGTATGTGAAACCAGAGTGTCCCAGGTTAGCTCCCCTGATTCAGTCTGTGGTGTCTGTGATGTCAAAACTGCCAACGTAACCGACTCCCCCATTGATCACCTCTTAGGCTGATCAGAAATATTGGTGGGGTGTACCCAACCATTTCTCTGCAATAACACGCTTACGGCTTTAGCGGCCTTCTTCAGATTCCTCCTGCTGCCTTTCCCGTCTGCTGGAATGCTTACAGACAAGTGTAGCTTCGACATCGTTACCATCACCCCCCTAACAGTGCACTGAAGTGTATATAAAACACTTACTTGACATCTTCAATAAGGCAACTGAATAAGAGGCACTAAACATCTCGTTCATAATGTAACCTGTCACGCAGCACCCATTGCTGTTGTTGGCACTGCCCTTCCTTGCATTAAGAGACAAATTGTTCAGGGATAAGGTCTCTTCTCTCAAGAACTTTGCATCAGCGAGCATCTGCTGCCTTCTGCGAGAACTTCTCCAGTAACTTATACAGCATTTTTAAAGATTGTGTTAAACCATAAACACAAATGCTGGACAAACCGGTCTGGATAAGGAAGCCAGATAACTGCTGAACTACTCCACCAAAGCAAAACCGCTATCTAAAGCTTTTTCTTTTCTTTTTTTTTCCTTCAGCTCTGAAGTGAACCTCCCAAGCGTATTTAGGGAACTATGCCCATAGTTCTTTAACATAGCAGCTCTGATCTCTGCCATGGCACCATGCTGCAGATGGCTGGAGATTGTGCACTGGAAGGATCACTTATATATCAGCCCCTAGTAGGTAATCTACATAAGCCAAAAACTGTTGCCTTGTTATTTCTTTTCTACTAGTTATTTCCGTAATGTAAATGTAAGCAGTCTGCGTGAGAGATCTAAATGCTTTCTTTCCAGTAATACACCAACATGGTCTTTATTTTCTCACTAGAGGCCCTGGAAGATTGTTAGCTCATGGAGTGCATAGCACTGCATGAGGAACAGAACTGCAGGAAAAGATAGGCTTGGGGTTTTTTTTGTTTTGTTTTGGGTTTTTTTTGGGGGTGTGTGGGGCCTTAAAGTATTAGAAAATGAGTCAAAAGTTCTGGGTCAGTTGCAGGCTTCCTATTTGATGCTAAGGGTTTAACACAAGAGACATACACAGGGACCTAAATAAAGATCGCATGGATAATCTCAATTCCTGTATTTTCTGAGAGCTCAAAGTTTCAGTCCTTGTGCTCATTAATATTGTGTTTTAAGCTTTCAGACAAACGTGAAATGTTCCAGAGAGTTATATCTGGCAACTGCATATACTGGTAGGCATTCTCAAAATTCCTACAATCCCTCTCTTTGCTCTTTCACTTACAGAGGAAGCAGAGATGTGGCTGCAAACACACCAATAATAAATGACCTGAAAGTATATGCTACACTGACATGTATTTTGTGGCTCCTCTTGGGCCAGGGTCTGCCATCTTTATTTAATTCAGGGTGTATATTACTCAGGAGAGAGTCCAAATGTAATTAGGTTTTCCTCTGATGTAAGCATAGGGGAAAACAGACTCATGCCTTTAATGGATTATTCTTCTCCACGAAGGTGAAAGCAGAAATTCTCAGCAATGCAAGCACTTTAAGCCATACCGTGGGATCACGGTTTCTGGTAATTATTCATATCAGATTCTCAGCTTTCTTCACAGAGAGTGCCAGTGTAGGCTGGCTTTCCCATAGCAGTTATCTCTAAGCAAGCTTTATTTTTTTCTGTTTTTAGAATTTTGTCTCTTGCTTCAGTGAGAAGCTCCTTGTGAGTGAAGTATTTTTGCCGTCTCATGAAACGTCAAGATTTCAGGAATCCTGTCTATTGCACATGCAACAAAACTATGGGCTGTTTAAAGAAACAGTACTTTTTGGAACAAAACAAAGCTAGTAAAAATAGCAAACAGAAACACCGACAGCTCTCCCTTTAATCAAATGAGGTACAAATCTGAGACTGCTCTATGGTGCAAGAGGCCCAGCTCTTCCTCTATCAGATTAAAAAAGGCTTTAAGCTTTGCTCACCTCCTTTGCTATTTGGTTTTCCTGCTCCTCAGCAGGAGCTCTGTCCTGTTCTGCCAGCTAACTCTTCACTGACCACAGAGATCAGGAGTAAGATGGACCCCCAGCCCTGTGGTTGTATCACTTGCTGGTATGTAAGGCATCTGAACTTCTAGCTTTTATCTCGCCTGATTCAAACCAGGTAGCAGTGATGATTGAACCACCTGGGGTTTTTTTGGTTTTGGGACAATGGATATTGTCTCAGTATCTGCTGATGGAGTTTTTTCCTTCTGTATTGTAAGTTATTGCTCCAGAAGAACTTTAGTCTTTGTTTCCCAGACTCCTACACATATTCCAGGGTTGTTATGTCATATAATCACCATATATAGGTCACAGCAAGATAAATCTACAGGACTGGCTCTTCTGAAGTGTTCATTTCCTACCAAATATAACCCACTCCTTTCCAGCCAAGAGAGAACCGTGGGTGGTTTAAGCCCCGAAGCAGGTAACTTGAGAGAAAGAGAAGATTATAACTTCAAAATATACTAGCAATTAATTCAGGATCCTAGAAAGCCCTGCCTGTGATCCACATGATCAGCATAGGATCTGACTGCACATGCCTGGTACCAGTGGGAGCAACAGCAGTCATTCCTCTGTGGGTGTGCAATGAAGTCAAATACAGTTTGGGAGTAATCCAAAGATATCAAGTTAATTGCTTAGTACAACGTCTGTGTGCCATGCAGAGGAAGGAAGTGGCAATTTCATTAAGCTTTTTGTGCAAACAACACACCTCTTTGTCTTGCTTAGTTCTTAAACGTTACTCAAAATTTGTTGCCTTCTTCATATTTCATTTGTACAAACTGAACTGTCATTTTGCAAAAGGGGCACTAGCTTCCATTTTACAATCATTAGCGTTAACTGGCACGTTCTGGTTTTATTCCTAACAAGATAAAATGTATGTGGTCCTCATAATTCACCCTTCAGCTTACAAGATAACAGCATGAAGTGCAACTGTACAAGTTCCGGATTGTAACAGTCTTCATAAAGCATCAGCAAAAAAAATAACATGAGATACTGACCTATAATTACTTTAAAATGACATAATTTGTGGTAGAATTGCAGAAGGTTTTGCAGTTCTTTTGTGTATGCTTTGAGAAGCATAATTTTTAACAGCCAGATTCTCCCACTGACAGAGAAGGCAGATGGTTCTGTCACAGGGAGATGCGGTGGAGGAGGGACAGCAGAGGGACAGCCTGGACGTTCGGACAGAGTCTGCTTGGTTCAAGAGTGATGTAAACACCACCACTGTTTCATCTGAGATCAAGGCTGCCCCTCTTTGCCTTCCTCAGTTAAAGGAATGAAGCTCTTTTTTAAGTCCCAGCTACTGCTTGAAGACTCCATGAACTTCTTTTGACCTTTAGATGTATAGGTACGACCCATCTGCTTCTTGTCTGTGGTGTTTCTCTGCAACATCAGGTCCTTTACTGTCCTTTCCAGGCCGATTATCTCAGGGTGTCTCTACCTGCCAAAGCCCATCTCCCCACTCCACTCAGTGCTGCATACCTGCAGTTCTTCCGAGTCTTTGCTGCCTCCATCAAGAGACCCACTTCGTCCCTTTGCTTGGTTACTCCTGCCAAGGCATTGAAGGGCTTCAAGATCACCTTAACTTTTGTCCAACGCTGACACTCTGTGTTTATCATTTATTTCATCTTCCCATGCAATGGCAGCCGTGCACCATATTTGTTTGGAGAGCTGGAGAAAAGCCTAATGCAAAACTGTAAAAGCTGCCTTAGGGATTCCCAGTGTCTATTAGGATGGAAGCAGACACCCCTATCTCCTAGACATTTTAAAATCTGCTTTAAGTGCCTAATCTGTCATGATTTCATGCATTTGCACAGTCAAGAACAGCATTAGAAGAGAAAACTGAAATGGGTTTCTAACCTGAGAATATTTTTCACAGTTTCCAATGGTATTATGAGTTGTGACTATACGGAATGTGCTGCAATTTCCCTTTTCCCTGTATTTATGGGATTTCTTACTCCTTGAATCTTCATAACAATTTTTAATGGAAACCACAGATTTTCCATGCTTTTGAGTAGAGTTTTATTCATTCATGAAAATGAGAATCTTTTGATGCTTCCTGGGATTAGTCAAAATTTAAAAATATTGCACATTAATGCCATTTGTTTTCAAAATTGTGAATTTTGGTGACAAAAAGACCTTTGCAAAAGTTTTTTTGCTAACAACACTTCTAGTGGCTAACAAAGATGGTCAGTATTTCAGTGCTCAATAAAAGATGTAAAGAAAAGAAAATAATATGCCTTCTTTGACTACCTCTACAAGGTGCTAAAGGAAATCTTTAGCAAAGAGCACATGAACATTGATTCGGAAAACAAAGTGTATCTACATGCTCTACTGATGCAGTTAGCACCATATCACTCCTGGGGTTTGCCTACCTGTTTTCAGAGCTGGACTCTTGTTTGGCAATTTGCCGTTTACATAATTACCTTACAAGAGACCCTTGAAAAAAGAGGCCTAAATGGAAGATTTTTTTTTTTTCATTTTTACTCAAACTGATTCCTAGACTGTGGTTGCATGATCTTGATGGCATAGTTGTACAAATAGAAACCAGCTGAAAGACCTTAAACTGCATCAAGACTTTACATGCGGTTGTGGCATTTTAAAATCTGATTTAAGATTGAGAGTTCCTTCAAAATTAGGCTTAATTCATTCCAGCCAAACTAGTTTGAAACAAAATAGTCTCATTGCCAGACACAACAGTTCAACCAAATGAGTAAAATTATGCCTTAACCAGGCTGTTGGTCCATGATAGGTTTTTCTAGCAAAAAACATGGGTTGAGAAGACCTCAGAAAAACTGGATATGCAAATCGTGGGGCACCCAGATCTTTGTGCTGACCCTTTACAGTCTTTCTTAGTTCATCCATCCCCCTGCCCTCTCCTAGCTAATCCTGTGCCCAGCTGCTACCTAGTTAACAGGTAAGTTCACCCAATATAACCAAGGGAGAGGGGACTGTAGGGCAGCTCCAGGCCAGCAGCACTCTTTATGCCAGCTTCACTGTGTTGCAGATCAGCCAAGGCAGGCCTGGGCACAGTCAGAGGGCACCCCCTGCAGCAAGCAGAGCCTGCACGACCAGCCAGGTGGGGAGGTGAGGACACTCATCTCTCTGCATGCCCACACAAGCTGGCTGCAGCCCCCGCTGGCCACTTAGATTTGGGCCAGATGTGATTTCAACAGCTGGCTTTTAAGGGACACTGGGGAAAGGAACGCAACGGGTGACTTTGTGTCTTGTTTCTATTGTATTTCACCTCCTTTAGCCCAAGGAATGTGAAGATGTTTTGTGATGTCCTTCATCACTGTGGGCAAATGAAATAGAAAACACAATAATGTGTCTGATTGCAGTTTTAAAAGGAAACTGTGGAATGTTTCCAGTCATACTAGATTTAATATCACTGTTTGGTTTTGTTGTTGGAGGTTTTGTTTTGTTTTCTTTTCCAAAAGCTAGCAGGCAACATCCCTTTTTCCTACTTTAATGTGAAAATAGATCACTGCTGAAATACATAACACTTGGTAACATTCACCTGCAGTAGCTCCATAACCCTGCTAAGCAATACATGAAAACATGATGCTGAAGATCAATGTAAGACAATAGATGCTAAATATACACATCACAGATGCAATCTCTCCAAAAAGTGGTCCAGCCTTTACATGCCATGAACTAACACCCAGTTGCCAGCCTTCCTCCCATCGCTAGGCATAATAAGGGATATAAACAAGGGCATGTTAGTTTTATAAAAGCCATGTCAGGTATAAGGCTTACACTTTGGCTCCACACCAGCTGCCTGTTATTATTCTGGCTTTGCACCAGGGTCTGTTAGAACAGAAGAAGAAAAACCTTTCAGTCCTAAAGGTTTACAGGGAGGAAGGTCTTAGTTTGGTCCCATTTTCCTTTTAACACTAATTGCATGTTTAGTTTTGATGGGCAGTGGTCCAAAAAGCAAAATAACAGCTTCTACCATGAGAACAAATAGGGCCAAGCAACAGAATTTAAGGCCATCAAGTTCTTATTGCTTCTGGCAGTGAAAATCCCTGACCCTAGCTCAATCCTTCTCTCATTGTCTTGGACCTGTGTTACAGAATGCAGTATGAAACAAGGGTGTAGATGCCCATAGTGCTTGGGACTATCTACACAAACGTAGCAGTTTGTAAATACTGCAGCTTACTCTCATTACTGCTCTGCTCTCTCTTCCCCTTACCACTTGAGATGCACCGACCTCAGTCTCCAACTAGGAAAGGGCAGTAAAAACTTGATATGCATATTTTTTATTTGAAAATATTTGTTCTTACCCTTTGCACATTCCAACAAATATAACCACTCCACTCAAAAAGTGACCAAGTTATTTTAAAGAGAATACAGAGGAAACATGGGCACATTTTCATTTGTTTATCTCTCAGCAGAAAAGGGATTTAGTTTCCAGTTGGGGGCTGCATGTGGTACAATACAAGCTGACACCGGGAATCAAACCTTCACACTTCAGAGAGAGGCAAGCTTAATACCACAGCTTGATGCAGCCCCAGTTACAGAGAGGAGCCCTGATACAAGATAGCCCAGGAGAGCAGTTGATGAGGAAAGGGTGGTGGGCTGGAGAAGAAAGTAAAAAGTGACAATGAAATAATATAGCTATTGTCCTTCCTCCCCAAAACTGACCTGAGTCTTCCAGAGTCCAGTGTGCTTCCCCTCAGAGGCTTGACAAGAACTAGAAGATGCCCCATCATTGCTCTCCTCACACTGATTTTACAGCACCCCCAGAGAGATTCTGTTGCTCGCAGATCAGCTCACCATGACGCCCAGGCAGTTCAGGAGGACCTTATGCCTCCACCTGTGTCTTCAAAACAGGACACAGCTGGGCCATTTGCAAAGAACCTGAGTTCACCTTGGTGTGCCACAACCACAACCCCTAATGCAAGCAGGAACAAGCTTATTCAGAGTTGCATTTTTCTTTCTCAGCATATTTTGGATATACTTATTACAGGATAAGCTCTTTTCCCTGCCACAAGCATTATAATAATTTAATCGGCAGTCATCTACTATATAATTTCCTTCCTTCCACCAACACTATCATCCTAAGGTCCAAAGTAATTAGAAAAGCAATTAGCCACAAACTTTGTTTATCTAACTGAAATGGGATGAGATATTTTTGTTTGTTTGTATTTGTTACTGCAACAGTAGTAACAATTTTGCTTGTTTGTTTTTGCAACGACTTAAGGGGAAACAAACAAGTTCTTTCAAACCTGTAATAAATACCTAGAGAAAAAATAATAATAATTACACTTTCAATGTTAAATAAGTATTAGCTCCCCATATCCTGTATTTCACTTTCTTAAAGTGTTTCCATTTTAAAAGACTGTTGTTAAAATAAATGTGGGTAAGTAGTTCCTAGAAAATACTGTATTTGATGACATATTTTTTTTCTTCTGTGCATAAATGGCATAGGGCCAACTGTTGAGTTTTCAGCTGTAAATGCAAAGGTAAACCTACCCCAGCCGTCACTTTGAACGTGTGCTATTTGCTCCACCTGTTCTGTGTTTGCAAGGTGTGATTCAATCCCCTCTGTCAAATGACCCTGTTTAGGTTCTCCGGTTGTCTAGCAAAAACGCTGAAAGGTGAAGAAAAAGAAAATGATTTCAAGGTAGTGAAACATCCTTTCTCCTGATTAGATGTGTAGGTAAACCACTGCCTGCCAAAAAGGTTTTACAGAGTTTTTGAACAACACGTTTTAGAGAATAGAAAGAAAACATAATAGGGGTCTTGATCCCAATGAGAATTCTTTCATCTATGGGAGAATGGACTCGGGGAGATTTGAGGGCCTGCTTCTACGTTTTCTGGGAAGCTCCAGGTCTTTGGTTTTTCCTGGCCACTCTACCAGGGAGAAGTGCGTCTCTTTTTCATGCCAAGAGTAAGCATGTCCATCCAGCACGCTGAGCCTCCCAGGCTGCTTGGAGTATACAGTCAAGGACTGAAGGCATTCACTGTGGGAGTACGTATCTTAGCATTTTTGCAGTCTGAGAAATCCTGGTAGAAGAAGGGATCATAATGCTGAAAAATAAATTCCCCAACTGGTGAAGCTCAACGTTAAACAAGGCATTTACATGCTGGAGACAGGAATGTAGTGGCAAGCTTTGAAGGAACCTCCTGATGATCTGTGAAGAATTGCATGGTCTTTGTGGGAGGGAACGGTTTTCTTCCTGGCTGTGCTTGTATGACATCCGTCTCCTGTCAGATGATCTGTAATACTGCAATATGGCTATATGAGAGCAGCGCCAAGGTTGGCAGAAGGGGTCTGACATGCAGAGCATGGATCCTGCTCTGAACCTGCCCCAGGTTCCCTGAGGTTTTGATTCATGCTCATCCCAAAGCGTTTCATCATTTTGTTTACCTCTTCAGCTTGGTGCTGTTAATGTTATTGCCACAGCACTGTACATCTTGAGTTGCACAATTGTCTAGTTCTCCTAACATATCAGTTTGAATTATGGAGGTCTCAGTCACTTTGGAGAGCCTGTTTATTTGAAATGCTGCCCAGTCTGTGCTCGGTCCACATTAAGGTTACTCAACCAATACGAAAAAATACATGCAAATTGCTCTAAATGCCAGTTTACTCGGAAGCATAAATTAAATCTGGATACATGCACTGTCAGATTGATAGGCTCTGCTGCAGGAAAGAATAACTTTTATTTTATGGCAGCATTTGCTTATGAATCTACTGGGATATTATTTCTTTGTAGCACAGTCTCTGCTGGCAGCCTTGTGAAGTGAAGCTTTGACATTCCCAAAGTTCTTCATCTTTCTGGTCAAGTGCAGAGACCAGCCAGGACTCAGGAGGCTGAGTTTCTGTTCCCAGCTCTGCAGCAGGCAGGGCTAGACACAACCTCAGGCGACTGCAGCTGTATCCTCTGCAGAATTGGGCAAACTCTACTGCCCTTCCCCTCCTCTTTGTCTGATGTGACTTTACATAGGTGGGGTTAGGAACAACCTCCAAAGGTATATCCATGCTGCATCGTTGCAGGAGAGCTGGGAGGGAGACAGCCAGGTTGCCCTGAGCAAGCGAAGTCAAGCAGCTCAGCTGAGATGGCGCCAAGTCACACACCTTGCTTGGCCACGTGCAGCCAGAAGCACAGCTCACTTCTGCAGCTAACTACTTGCCAGCGAGGATCCCATCTAGCTCATTTTTCTACACATCATGCAGTGTGTACACACCTTTCCTATGTTTCTGCAGCCCAGTTTCACAAAGGACTGACCTTTTATAGTGGCTTTGTGGCCTGCGGAGCAAGTTACTCCGGAATGTCATGCTCTGTTTTAATTTTTTTGAGGTCAGGTTCAAGCCATGGGAACAAGCTACAGTTCGGGTCAGCGACACAAGCAAGAGAGGGAGCAGCTTAAAAGCTTTGAAAGCTGAAGAAAAAAGCGTGTATAAGCAGTTACACCCTTTGGCAGCTGTTGTAATGGTAGGCAAAAACCGACTGTCCTCAACAAGCTCCTTTCCCAGCAATGGGAACCATGCCCCCACCCCAAAATAGCCCCTAGTAAAAAAAGAACCAAACAAAAACCAGAGATCGTTTTCAGTCACTTAATTCTGGCACTCCTTTTATCTCAGAAACATAGGAAGAACCAGCAATGCTCCTCCACGAACCCCTTGCTTCCGCAACAGGCAGCATTAAAGCAAGGAAGGCAAGGGAAAGAGGTCAAAATTTCCTGCCGGAAGCCAGCCCACTGTCTGAAGTGGTGCTCCCCGCTTCCCTCCCCGGAGCTTGTTTCTTCTGCCAGCGTACCGTATGGCTGAGGAACTCTGCAAATGGTGAGAGCAAAAAAATGTTTCCTTATAGCTGTGTCAGGCTGTCACTCCTCTGCCTCCCCCACTGTTAGGAGCTGCTAGACTCTCTCAGCCATCTGGTGCAGGATTCGAGACGTCCTGCTGATAACCCCAGCCAATCCTGGCATTGCTGTGCACTTGGTGTATGCAGCTGAGACAGGTTTTGAAGTGTTTGTACAAAGCTGGAAAAGCCGTGGAAGGGCTGGAGGCAAACGAGTGGGAAAGCGCGAGGTGGAAACAAGACACGCTGGTGATGCAGGAGGCCTCAGCACACATTTCCCTTTTGTAGGGCATGAAAGAAAGGGCTTTGCCCTTGGACGTGAGCTGTCATGGGACGCAGCCACGGGAGAATAGGCTGGTAGATGTCACGCTCCTATATTCCCTGTTGGGGAATGGAAATGGAGATAGATTTACAGAAATACACACGGACTTGAAGCCCTTTGGATGAAGAAGGGTCTGAGAAGCCATCTGCCTCAATTTCCTCTGCCAGCTCCTCACCGTTGGATGGTACTCACGTGTGACAGTTCAGAAGCTAAAGAAACTCTGATATGGTGTATTTAGACTAGTGTGCCAGCAACTGGCATCAAAACCAAGCTGTGCCTGCATAGTTTACACGGGCAAGAGAGGAAGTCACTGCTGCTCTCGTGGCTTTCCCTGCTGCAATCTGCTCTGACCCCAAGTTACGCTGCTTTACTAATGCAACGCACTGTGAGGCAGGTGTTAGACTACATTGTTTATACAATTTTTTTTTTTCATCCTGCGGGCAACCAGAAACCTATCCCAGTGAATAAATGATTAATTTGACCATGTTAGAAGATGTAATTCTTCCCACAGACTCAGTGCTAGCAGTGCTAGCAAAAGCACAGAACATCCCTTTCCCTGAGAGATGTGTGACAGCCGTCGCCATCCCAGATCAGGCTCTGTCATCCCAAACCACATACTCATCGCTGTGGATGGCTGTGCACAGGCCCCCTTGTAGTCACTGGTATGAGATCTTAGCCGGTCTTAGAAAGCCCTGCAGATTCCTAGAAAACCATACAGAGATTTTTTAGTATTATTCCAAAAAAAGAAGTGCCACAACTTCAATAGATGTTTTACCTGGGTAAGGGTCCCACGAGCATGCAGCCCCTGGTTGGGTTGGGGTGGGTGTGTTAGGATATCAATAGCCCACATGAAGAAGCAAATAAATATTGCCTTGAGTGAGACATGGGCTGGGCTTTCTTCTGAACATTATTACTAAGCAGATACAGTTTTCATGCAAAGTGACTTGACTTCTTCCTACTGGGAAAGATAGGGTGTCAAACAGTTATTTATTTTGTTATCAGCATCTGAATTTTGCAAAATTGTTAGCTCCAGGTAGAGGGAGAAATATCTTAGAGTTTATAGAAAAACTTGAAGTTAGACAGTTTTAAACAACTCTCTTGAATATTTCCTGTAATATTTGCAGTGTGTGTAGTGGGTGTAATAGTTATCACTACCATGGGACTCCAAAGAGAAATAACCCATCTTTCCATAGGCCGCCGTGCAAGTGCTTGAAAACAGTCAGTCGGAGGTATGATTTTCTATTTCCCAGTGAAATGTTGATGAAATTATTCAGTGTTCTCATAGTTCCAATTATTTCCTTACAGGCTGTCTCCCTGTGTAAGGCGTTTTATTCCTGTATCTCCACACAGAGAGATGAGCTCATCGGCACAAGCTGGCACAGCCCTGCTGACTTTAGTTATCTGCAGTGACTTAGATGGCAGAAGCTGAGGATGTGTCCCACAGCACATGCATCTTTGCAGCGCCCAACTGCATGCCCTTGGAAGTCAACTAAAGGGTGCCTGTTAATTTGAACATCATTTCAGTCAGACTCTAACAAACCTTCTACCTTGGTCCTATTCAGGGCAACATCACACGGACTTCAGTGTGAATTCACTTCCTGAATAAGGAACAAACAATATCTGCCCCATTAAAGCTGCAGTCACAGCAGCTCTGAGAGGAGTACACAGAAACATTAACAGCACAGGGGTATGAGGGCTGCATGATGTGACAAAGCTACAAGATGCAGTACAAAGTCTCCTCAGGCATGAATCAGGTTTACAGTTTGAGCTACCCAAGTCTTTCACTTTTCACCAGCCGCTTCACACAAGAAGCAACAGAATGTTGCTTTTAAAGGTATCCTTGGAAAATCATGAGAGAGAGTCAATAGATAAAGAAATGTGTTTTGCCTTTCTTTGCTGCTGTTCCATCTATTTTCATATTACTTTTATAACTCAGTTAGCTATTGCTAGAAAAATAACGACGACTGTTGTTACTACCTTCAACCCCATCTCATGCCTGGTGGGTGAGACCAGAGGATCCAAAAACACGTGTTGAATTGATCAAAGCGCACATTTCACACCTGAACAAATGCAGGTCAAGGCAGCAGAGCTGGTTCTGGCCCAGGGATCCACCACAGAAGTGCTGCATCAATAGATCAGCCAGTAGTTACACACCGAAAAACTAAGATCTCTTTCTGCATAACATTCTAAATTGGAAGAATAAAGAGCCCATCTCTTGCAAAAGAGCAACTGCTTCTTAGAGCATGGTGAACTCAAATGAGTTTTGCACTAGCAAAAGAGTAGGGAAAATAATTTTAGTACAGAGGAAAATAAGACATCTTTTCTGTGACGTGAAAATTAATTTTATTACTTCCTACAGTTAATGCATAGGGAGTAGCTACCCTATCATAGTGAGTAAGAGTAAATACAGAGAAACATTTCTCTGTATGTGAGATCTGCAGATTGCTATGCTCAGTCTTTTTGTTAGGCCATATTTCTTGCTAATATTTTACCATCTCAATAGTCAATTGTCAATTTCGCCACGAAATTATAAAAATCAGCCATACACTCAGCACCTTTAGAAGTCGCCTGCTTTGCCAAAGACATTTCCACTACAAAACAGAGTGCTGTGGCGGTTCTAGCATTGTCCCTGTAATGCTATAACAAGCACTTGCATATTATTATCAGCTAAGGAGTTATTCAAGATTACGGAAAAGCTTTCAGATCTTGCAGAATTGTGTGTTTGGAGATGAACTTATAAAAAAACCTGCACGATTTACAGAGATGAAAGAGAAACCTGGTGATTTCAAGTCATTTTTGCATTGCAAGAGCTTGTCTGCACTTAATTCCCTAAATATCTTTTTATTTACTTTAGAAGGAGGGGACAGAGTCTAACTTGGTGATATTTTGTATTTCTTAAAATTAAAACCCCAGACTGACAGTGCCAGGATGAAACCTCCTGGAATCCAGGGTAGGTGGGAAAAGGAGACTGCTCATTTGTCCCAGTGAGGCTCAGTTCCAGCTTCCATTCCCAAGCTCTCTCCAGTGCCATGGCGGGTCAGACCCTGACCCAGAAATCCTTATTCATGCCCAGTTTAGATTAGCTACTATTTTTTCCCTCTGAGAACTAAAAATACATCTAGATATAGGTGCATTTACTTTATTATTTCTGGAACTAGGTTTTATTTATTTTGAGAGCAGAAAGAAGATCAAGAAGTATCTGAACTTCAAAGAGAAATCTGACATTTCCTTTAAAGAACTTCCATTTCCTAACAGTCCACGGAGATGGTGCTTTTACAGATGTGGGTTTGGGTCAACATGTTCTCACTTTTCATCTTCCTGCGCATATAAAAGCTCATGGTTTGACAGGCAGCTCAGTACCTGTAAATGGCTATTTGTTATTTATGGTGATTGTTAAGTGTCGGTGTTTTCAGATCTATTACGTATGCAGTGATGTAAGGTTTCTATTTTAAAGGTAATATTTATTTATCACACCAGAAGTGTCCAATGTCTGGAAAGGTTATATCGGTAAAGTAAACATGAAGCACTACTGAACAAAGTATAACCTAAATGGTCTGTTTGCATTCAGTATTGAATTTTTAATCTCATTTTCCCATTTTGTTACAAACAGTAATGGGAAAAAACGATACAGAATTCATAGGAAAAAAATCCAGAGCACTGTACGACTGTATATGAGAAAAAAGGTCCTTCTCGTACCCTTTTGCTTTGTTATTGACAACAGTTTGTTCCCTGTCAATAATGTTAGTAAGAGCAGCAGGGCTTGCTTTGACTTCTTTTTTTTCCTGTTTGCAGGAAGTTCATTAAGGGTGAAAAAAAAGGTGGAAAAGAGGACAGGAAGGAAAGAAGGCCTTTATGGTGTGTAGGTTGCACATTATGCAATAAATCTTTAACACCCCGGTACCCCATAAAGTCTGCGTTCCCAGGCAGCTCTGCTCTCTTGGGATGCAGCCAACAGATATGGGAACGTACTTCACTTTCAAGTCCTTTCTTACTATGGCCCTGAAGGTCAGGGTAAATGAGAATTGGAAAAGCCAAGCAAAGTATTGATAGAAAAGTAACAAGAGATTAGCTGATCTGGAAAGGCAAGGGAAGTCAGACTAAATTTCTGAGTCCTCCATGGACTATCTGAGGTAGCTATCTGAGGAAGAGTCCTATTTTCTCAGAAGATGTATGAAAAGAGAGCTACAAGCCACGCTGACCCTACCAGGCAGCTAGAAGATTAAAATGATCATGTGCTTAAGGTCAGGAGAAAACACTGTGTGCACCTAGTCTAACCTCCTTCATAACACTGGCCAGAGAAATTTATCCAGTGATTTCCACATCAGGCCCACAGCTTTTGTGTTATCTGTGATAAAACTTCCATAAGACCACCCAATCTGGCTTAAACACCCACTTAGTAGAGAATCTGTCACCTTTCTTGCACAATTCCTCTTTTGCAAGAATATCCTCATTTCAATAAATGTCTGTCTGCTCCATCTTCCCTGTTTGATAAAATGTGTACATTTAGCTACGTGATTAGTAGGTCTCATTATTTGTGATTCTTTGAATCTCCTCCAGGTTTCTAAAGCTTTTCCAGATGATCCTAGAGGGAGCCAAGTCTGCGTGCACAACTATAGAAACATCTCCATCTTCCACTTTGCCACTGGTTTTATCACTAAATCTTCTTGTGTTTAGGGCTGCTGCACTTCAGTCGACACAACCCTCTTTTCCAATGTAAGTCCAGCAGCCAGACCCACAAACATTTTTATAAACAGTGAAAGCAGCACAGAGTAAAGAAGAACAAGGCAAATCAGACCTGACTACTATTGATTTTGTGATAAAGGCTCCATGGAGACCAGCTGTTAATTACCTTTCCAGAGGAGAGACTTGTTTAGCTTAGAGCCAAGGTTGGTTGGGGTGTTTTTTCCCCTCTTTCCTCTCAGATACAAAGGACTGTACTGCTAGGATTAGCACAGGATTTAAACTATAAATGTGCATTGGGACAGATTTATTATTATTCATCCATTTTATTATGGTACTGCTAAAGACCAGGCAAGAATGAGGCAATACACAAAACAGACACTCCCTGTCCCAAACACTTTTCTGGCGAGCAACCTTTCCCGCAGAGCTTAGCATCACTTTCTTTCCTCTCTACTGTGTCCATCTTGTTTTCCTTTCCGCTGCTGCATTTACATACATTAATGACTTCACCCTGCCAGATACAGAGCATTAATGACTTCACCCTGCCAGGTACAGCGCTCTCTTGACACCCACCACCTTCAGTGTGGGGGCAGAGGGCAGACACAGTGCTGTGTCGCAGTGCTCAGCTCCTTTCAAATAAAACCGCCAAGCCCCGGCCGTACGATCTGTCTGAGCTGCGCGTGGTGGCAGACTAGCAAGTAGGGGCAAAGGAGGTTTGAAACCCATCTGTTCGCTCACCAGAGCCCGACATGGGCTGATTCAGTGCATGACATGGCTGCTGCAGCGTATGCTGGCCCGCCCGGCTGATGCGAGCTGTGACTTACGGCAATAACAAGTGCAAAGCTTCCTGACAGAAGTGCTGTTTTTAAATCCCCGAGCCCCTTTAGTAACCCAGAGAGGTGGCAGGCTGAGCTCTCCAAAGCCATAGACCGGCTTCGTACATGCAACCTGGGCAATTACGGATGCAAAACAAAGCGTGCAAGCAAAGTCGCGCTGTTCCTCGCTTCTCAGAATTATTGGGGGTAGTGCACAGAAGGCAGGGGCATACACAACAGGAGGATGACATTGATAAACTTTGCAAACACTCATGCTTTTCCCTGAAACCCTCTCTGCTGTTGCTAAGGCTGATGCAGTTTTGCTGGAAGCCCTGGTGCAGAGATCTTCCATTTTTTTTTAGCTACCTTGAGAAAGAAGATTAAAGAGCAGGGACTTTGGTGGCCATAAAGCACAAAGAAGACGAGCACTTAAATGACACATTTTGTACAAAATCTCCCTGCACAGGATTTCGAACAGGCAGCGCCTGAACGACAGCCCATAGCTGTTTTCTGATTACCAGTAGTCACACCATCATTATCTGTGGCATAAGGAAACAAGCTATAGCAGATGCAGCTCCATTCAACTAGACAGCAGTAGGCCATACAGGAAAATGCATGACTCCACTTTAACTTACAAACTCTAAGCACATATGGAATATATGCTTTTGACCCAAATGGAGGACTATGCACAGTAAAACTAGGGAGTCTTCAAATGCAGCAACTGCTCAAAGTAGACAGACCCTTTGGTTAGTCGCTCTCCTCCTGCCTAACATGCATTTCTTTATTTTCTTTGTGCTTATATAGCAGCACACCTAGTGTAAATTAAGTGAACAGTGTAAACTAGAAACAACCAGCTTGATGATCTTGGTTCACACTTCAGCTCGCGCGTAAACAATCTCTCTACCTTAACAAGCTGCTGCTCACAAGGAAGCCAGCGCACTCAGAAATTAAACATCTCTGCTCGGTTTTGATTCCAGATCTATCGTGCCTTGAGAAATATTACATCTAAAAATAAATCTCTTTTAAGATCCCCCATGCGCTTCAAGCACGGTGTTGTAGAAATGATCTATAATATTTCACAAGTTAAAGAATGGCAGTGGCCTTGGTGAAGAACAGTTTGCTCATTTGTATTTATACACGGTCCCAGCCCAGCAAAGTGGCCAAGGTGACTTTGAGGGGAAACGCTGCTTGAGTACAGCTGGTGCAATCTGGGCCCACAACTTTCCATGCATGTCAAAAGTCGTTTGCATATTCATTATCTTTTGATGAGCGCTGTGTGGTCAAGGGAAAAGTACTTTCCCCTTTGCTGTGTATCTCAATTTGCTCAGCCTTCTGTAAATCTCCTGTGCTCTGTATCAGTGTGGGTATAATTTAATCCATTTACAGTATGGATTAGGTCCTTCCTCCCAGATTAGTGTTTTTAACTGTAAACAAAATATTTGAGGAGGCAGAGATCCTGGTGGGGCAAATATATAACTACCAACTGTTTAATTAGGACTTCTCTAGGAGATAAAAGGAGCTGCTTGCTCACCGGGGTGGAGTGGCAGAGGGGCTGACCAAGGGTTAGAAACAAACCCGAGAAATTCTGGCATCAGAATCTGTCCTTGGCTGCGGGTAAAAACCCCACAGCTCTTCTGTCCTCACAAGGAAAACGCGCGTTGTAGGAAGGTGAGTGTTGAAGCAATTTGTCATCCCCTCCTAAAAATGAGACAAAAGCTGCAGAAGAAAGAGATGGGACTCACCAGATGAGGAAACACTGCAAGTGGATTTGGCCCTGGAGAGGCCGTGTTACTGCAAGCTGGCTGGGCTTGGTCAGAGTGCTTTCCAGTAGTAACTCCAGGAGCAGCCTGGGTTGTAGCTCTGCAGGAACCCCCCCTGTGTGGCTCTCTCTCAGGGCGGCTCTTACAGGACGGCAATGCCACTTAGTGGCTTCGTGAAAGCTATTTCACAAAAAAATTTGCCTGTGTTAGAGAGCAAGGGATTCAATTGAATAGCAGCTCACTGCTGAATCACGAGCGTGTGGTTACTTGTTTAGAAAGTAAAAAAAAAATCCCAGCATGCTGCAGAATAAGAAGAATCAGACAACACACAAAATTTCCTTCTTCATTTTTCCCAGCCCTTAGACAAGATCCGCCCCATGCCTGTGTAAGTGCCCGGAGCAGACAGGCTGATGGGCAAGACAAGGCTTTGAACACAAAAGCCCACCTTGACTTAAGAAGGAGCTCCAGCGTAATGGTGGAATTAGAACAATTAACCACAATTAAGAAAGAAAAGCATGCTCAAGAGACAAATGGAGGCTGTCTGGCTCTCACATGTTCATTCCCAGATTTGTCAAGGTGTTGTGCCATCTAGAGGAATTAGACACACATTTTCCCGTGCCTCTCCCAGGAGCTCCCGGCTCCGTTGGCGCTGCCTGGCAAAGCTGCACAGGGTCAGTGCCCAAGCGCCCAAGCAGCAAGCCCTGCTCCTGGGCCAAAAGCACTTCTGGCAGTTCCCTGTGTCTGGTGGCCCCTCTCCAAAACAGCAACAAGGCACAGCACCAAGTGTATTTGCATGAGCTACAGTAAATGCCTTCAAAATGCGCTGCCTTAACAGTTTGAATGTGCTGATTGTGGCTTTCCTTACTGCTTCAGTTTACATCCAGGTCTGATTTACAGAAACATCTTTACCAAAAACCCAGGCTACCACTGGCAGAGACACCTGGATGAAACTGGATGAAACAAGGGCTTAGTCTCTCTTTTGCTTTGTCACATACAGCATCACAAAGGGAACCACTGTAGTTTCCAGATACTGTTGTCTATGGGCAGAGAAGGCCCTTGTGGTTTTTGGTGTGACGTAATTACAGAGCACACTGATTAACAATGAAATGGAAGCTGTGGCATACAACCAGAGGCACTGGGTACATGGTTGGCGAATGCTGCTATTGACTGAAAAAGGTTATTTGATCTTTAAAAATGTTAAGTTGCTGCAAAATCTTGCCTTCATTCCTTTCCTGATCAATAGCACCTCAGGTTTCATCTGCCATCTGAACTGGCCAGATGAGCTGGACGTCCTCAGCTCTGTCCTGCCTGGTCTGCCTGTCCTGGCCCACCTCTGTCTTCTCTGACTGACCGCCATCCAAAGCTGATGACCCGCCCATGGCTTTCCTTTGCATTAACAGAGTAATCTTGTGCATTCATCCCTCCACAGCTGCTCTAAGCATCCAAATGCAACGATGCATCCTATGCAACGATGCCTAGAAGAGATATGCACCATAAATTAATAGAAAACATGAAGTCTGTCCTATTTTCTGCAGGAAAAATGCAGGAATTCCCCATGGTCTCACCATTTTGAAATCATCAGACGACACTTCTACAGCCTCCTTCCTTTTTGACTTGTCTCCAGTTTTAATGACCTCTGCTCCTGATTTTCTCCCCACTGACCAGCTGGGCGTTGCTGGGTGGCTCCGAGAAAAAGAGGCAATCTCTTCTGTCAGGAGATGACTGTTACCAAGTGACTACCAGAGTGCAATGTTGTTATCTGAGCCGTCACCTCCCACTGTTTGGAGTCTAGGTACAACAAAAATAAAATAATAAAATAGGGTGCAAATGAAGTGTTATTGCTACAAGAAGTAATCCATTAGCATCATTTCATTCTGCAGTTTTAAATTAGCATGTGTTCGGCAGACCACTTAGTAAACTTTACTCTGCTTTCTGAGAAGTCATCAAAGGACACCAGCTGCAAGCTCTAGCTGATGGTGAGCTAAGGGCAGTTGGTGCAATTAAAATAAGAAAGAATTTAAAGCTTCATCTGTCACTTAAAATGATCTTTACTGGAAGTTTAAGTGGGCTTTGCTGGAAGTTTTAAACCTTCTCAACTCCAGGTGTTGAAAATATTTGCTCTGTTCTTAGGGTCTGAAATGCTGAAAACGGAAGCACCAAGGTAACAGAAAAATTGTCCTCATGTTTGGCTTTTCAGTTGGTTTAGGTGGTGACCTTCAAATATGGTGTCTCCAAAAGTTAAATACCAAGGGGAATATTATTAAGCAGGTTTGGATTTCACAAGAAAAACTAACAATAGCAGCTTAAAGGAGTTGCTCGTCTGGTCTGCGGTGCAATAGTTTAGAAACCACAGCTCTGTTGTATCTATGGGAGGAGCCCAACTAAGCTGAGTCCTTTCTTTCCTGCCATGAACTCCTGACAATTCAAGGTAGTTGTGCTGATCAGTACCAACTGGGTATCAGCCATGGCATTTTTATTTAAGAAATGGCAAGCATTCCTGTTACAGAAACAAATACATGGCTGAATCTGAATTGAACAGTTCAGGTGAATTTTGTCAATTTATTTTAAAACAAAACCAAAATTCTAGAGTGAGAGATGTTGGCAAAACTCCTCAGAGTTTATATCTTGTTTGATATTTATGGAAGAAAAATAGCTTTACCTTTGCTCTATTGCTGGTTACTGGAGTTTTTAGTCTACGTGTCATTGCATCAATGAGAGGCAGCTGCACAGACTGCTCTTTTCTGATGCTTCACATTTGGTTAGCAAGTTCACCCCAAATCTGGAGATCTCTTTATGTCATACTTTCAAAAAGGAAGGTGATCTTTCAGATCCAGAATGAATTTACTTTCTCCTGGTTATCCAGCAGGTGAGGTCAGGGTCTCACAGGCTTGCATTTGAGGGACAGACAACCCCACTGTGCCCAAGTGCTCTAGGCACTGGGCTGAGATCTGTTCCTATCTGTCATTAACTTGCTGAGTAACTCAGAAGAGCCACTTTCCTACTACTGTCTTTTTATCCATGTCCTGAGCCTGTAAGGGCACAGAGCACATGATGAGCTTTCACTGCATTTTCTTCCCTTCTGGGACTTCCACAACGTACTCAGAATGAATGATTCGTTTTCGCAATGAGCAGCACAAACCCTTGTCCTCTCAACTTGCCCAGTTCCTCATCTCAGCCTCCACAGGAGAATAGAAATAATTATTTCAGGGAGTAAGTGATGACCTTAGAAACACCGCTTAAGCATCAAAGCCTTTCACATTTTATTCTAATCTCATAGTATCCGAGGCCTGCAGAACAAAGCAGAGCATGTTTTAAGGTATAAAGGATTAGATTAGGCAAGTGCTCCAACCACTATCATTTCAGAACCAAAGGGCAGATAGCTTATACACCTTCAGCTGAGTTCAGCCCTGGAAAAGATGATACAGCTCCTCTGACTGCAGCTCTTTCTGCCCTCCCCAAGCCAAACACAGTTGTGCTTATTCACTAGAGTAGTAAAGCAGGTTCAGTCAGTGCCTGGTAAGAAACAGCACCACTCTCTTGAAAGTCGAATTAGTAGACAAGGATAAGATATATACACATTTTGATAGGTGATATATTTATCAAAATTAGCCTGTATTCTCGGAAAGAAGAATATGTAGAACAGAGGGACTGTACATAGGGAAACAAGAAATTAAATTTAGCGAAGTAGCTGGTTCCCTCCTAGAGAAGAACAGATAAGGCACAAAGGACTTTCAAGCCCTGGAATATAAAATTTCTGCCCAAACACACGGAAATTAGCAGACAGGTAATCAGGATCACATGTCAGATCAAACCTGTGCTATTTTAGTCAGCCAGTTGCTCACTTGCCGGCTGTCTGTAAGTAGGTAAGGAGAACCATACGCAAAACACAGGAGCAAGTCTTGCAGAGGGAAGAGGCCTCGCACCTCAGATCTGGAGTTTGCTTGCAGATAGTCCAGCTCCAACACATCTGACACAGCCCTGTGGAAAAATCACATTGCTTTTGCTTCCTCCTGTGCTGGAGTCCCACACATTCTCTTGTGGTTTATCTCACAGGAGTGTAGGAAAATAAATTACTCACCTGGGCTAAGGGAAGCAGTGCAGCGCTTGTTCAGGTGCTAAGGACCCGAACGCCTGGGCCAGGGTGCCTGTGTGGGTAACAGCTGTCCTTTAGGCTGGTGAGCTAGGCACATACTGCCCTGGGGGAGGTGGGAGGATGTACAGATGTGTGGATAGGAAGCAGGTGGCGTTACCATTTAGGAGAGCTGGTTACCAGCAGGTAGCCATATAACCTTTCTTTGTTCCCCTCTCTGCCCTGCTCTGAAGCTCAGAGCTGGGCTTGCAAGCCTATTTCTGCCGTGATGTAGGGATTAGTGATGGACCAAGGTCCCTCCCAGCTCCATGTACAGCAGTGCAATGTTCCCAGCAGCAGCTTTCTCTTACCTGAGCTGGAGGATACTCTGAAGAAATTACATCTCCTTTCAGCTGGCGGTTTTCCAGAAAGGAAGTTTCATAAAAACCAATTACCTCTGGAATTTCTTCCTTTAGCTGAGTGCTTGGCAGACAAATTAATAACTAAGGCAAGATTAGGCTAAAGATACCGTGATAAATGGCCTGCTGCTTTGTTTGTGAGACTGTGTTGTGCAATTCTTTACCAACCATAGTATTAATTGCTTATCTGCAAATACTTTTTGAGAGCACTTTAGGCAAATGTATACTTCTACTAGGTGTTAAAGGGCCAGGTTTAACAGCGATTTGTAAGAATTCTCTTCTTCATAGAATCACAGAGTAGTTTTGGTTGGAAGGCATCTTTAAAGGTCATCTAGTACAACCACCCTGCAGTGAGCAGGGACATCTTCAACTAGATCAGGTTGCTCAGAGCCCCATCCAACCTGACCTGTAATGTTTACAGGGCTAAGGCATCTACCACCTCTCTGGGCAATCCGTGCCAGTGTTTTACCACCCTCAGCATAATAAATTTCCTTATACTAAGTCTGAATCTACCCTTTTTTTAGTTTAAAATCATGACCCCTTTTTCTATCACAGCAGACCCGACTGAAACATTTCTCCCTGTCTTTCCTATAAGCCCACTTTAAGCACTGAAAGGCTGCAATAAGGTCTCCCCAGAGGCTTCTCTTCTTCAGGTTAAGCAACCCCAACTCTCTCAGCCTCTCCTCAAAGCAGAGGTGCTCCAGCCCTCAGATCATTTTTATGGCCCTCCTCTGGATTCACTCCAACAGGTCCATGTCTTTCCTGTGCTGAGGGCTCCAGAGCTGGATGCAATACCCCAGGTGGGATCTCACCAGAGCAGAGTAGAGAGGTAGAGTCACCTCCCTCGCCCTGCTGGCTATGCTTCTTTTGATGCAGCCCAGGATGCGGTCGGCTTCTGGGTTGCGAGTGTACATTGCCAGTTCATGTTGAGCTTCTCATCCACCAACACCCCCAAGTCCTTCTTGGCAGGGCTGCTCTCAATCCCTTTGTCCCCTGGCCTGTATGAATGCCAGGGGTTGCCCCAACCCATGTGCAGGCCCTTGTTGAACTTCATGAGGTTCACACGGGCCCACTTGTCAAGTTTGTCCAGGTCATTCTGGATGGCATCCCTTCCCTCAGGTGTGCCAACTGCACCACTCAGCTTGATGTCATCTGCAAACAGACTATTACTTCAAACAGATACAAGCTATTACTGCAAGCAGGCAGTTTGATCAGTTGTTTAAGGTTTTCAAAGCTGTATTCTAAATAAGGGTGGCATCTCCAAGTCCTGCAGTTAGGTCTGATGATGCATTTGCTGTGTGACTCAAAGAATGAACTCTTTTAACATTCCTTAACATTTTTACATTCACCAATAAAGCCCAGAAATCCTTCCCACCTTGTGTTCCCACTGCAATAACTTCCCTATGCTATCCCCTACAAGGACCATTTTCACCTTGTGTTGTCGTTGCCTATTCTTTTCTAGATTATTATTATTGTTACTCTCTTTATATTGTTATTATTATTACTTAGCCTGGCACCTAGAAACCCAGACGGAGATAAGGGCTCCAGCATGCTGAGTGCTGTGCAAGCATGCAAGACATCATTGACCTTGAAGGTTTTCAGGCTGATCAGGCAGTGGAGATAAAAGGTGAGGCAAGCAGCAGCAAGAAAGGCATTATTCAATGAAATGAAAGAGATTACCAGTAAAGTGAGGAATAGTGACCGAGCTTTTACAATCCCTGCCCACGACCCTATCCCCTTGGTCAAACTTCCTTTGGCTTATATGAAAGAGTCTTCCTGCTTTGTGGAAGAAAATGCTCATGGAAGAAAATCATAGGAAGGAATCGTCACAGCAACAACACGAATATTACAAAACAAGACTATCCCTCAAGAGAAATTTGGTCAACTGCATAATGTAAATTGCATGTTCTATCCTGAAGCATCAGTTTTCATGTCATGATCTCTCCTGAGGACTTAGGATTGTTATATCTCTATTCTAGTTGTCTTTACATACTGGATTGTGGCCCTCTTGTAGAGACATACCCATGTTTCCTCTTACGCAGGTCTGGTGTTTAAATCAAGTAATGTGGCCAGAACATAATTCATACACACGCACTCTCAAGCATTGCTCAGCTGCTGCTCCAAAACCCCTCCCCTCTATAGACAGTAGCCGAACACTAACAACATGTAGGGGAATGACAAAAGAGAAATGGGCCAGGACCTACTCCCACTAACAAGAGCTGGCTCAGCTTCCCTATCACAAGTTCTCAGTTGAAGCAATCCAACTTTCACCATAAAAAGTACATATCTTTTAACATGGTCACCTTGTAGCTGTTCTCTTTCTATGCGGTCCCTTTGTATTAATATAATTGGTCTGGCAGATGAAAAATTAGCATGACATCTGGATCCTTTGTGGATGAGTGGGAACAGTGGGGCTCCCCTGTCATGAGCATCTCTGCACACAGAGGGCTGGATCATTACACCAAACAGGACTTTCTAAAAAGGTGTATTAAAAGCTTAAAGTAGCAAGACAGACAGTGTAAAAAGAAAACACACCTTCAGATAGAGGTGATCAATATCTATGCCCACACACAAATCTGTGACTTTCCCAAGGCCTCAGAGCAGTCACAAGGATGAGGGTAAAACTTTCACTTTCCAAATTGTAAAGTGCTTCACCTGAGACACCTCCATGTGCCATTAATTGCTCTCTCATCAGAAACAGGAGCATGGAAGTAGTGACAGGTGAAGATCTGCAAATATACATTTATTTCTTTAGTGTATCGTAGCTATATAAGTTTTGGTGTTAGGTTTCCTCAATTCCAGTCCTTTAAACCCTTGTCTCATTCTTCTACTTCCAAGAGGAATACCAGCACTAGAAGCAAAACAAAAATAAAAAATTAAAAATCCTCATTCCTGTTCCAATATATACTTGCATATATTTCTACTTCTGTGCACAAATTATGACGTATATGTAAGCAGTGAAATTAGAATTCTTTAGGCATGCATTTTAACAAGCATCCAATATAGCCATCAGCTCCTTCTGGGAAGCTAAACTCAATGCCTCTCTCCTTTGAACATGCAAGAAATTTTTTCATATATCGTCTTCTAAGAAACATTCTCTTTCCTCAGAGGAACTGGTCATTACTATTGACAGTCTGTACATTAAAACTTCTGTGGTTTACTGCAGGGTGGCTACTACTGCATACACCCGAATCTTTTTAGGAGTTGTAGGTCTGTTAATGGTAACACTGATGGTTAAACCTGTAGAAAGAACTAGTGAATATAACCAAATAGAGTATTAGTAAGAACGTAGCATGCAGCGTTTTTTTGGCAGCAGCTGCATGTATCTGATGAGATTACCCACAGCAGCTCAGTGGTTTCAACACAAATGGCAGAGTTACATCTGGGGGACAATATAGAAACATATTCTGAACCATAGCTGCTTGAGGAGAGGGACATTTTGTCACAAACCTAGTAATAAGCCTCACAAACAAACTCCGTCCTGGTTTTAGTCTATGACAAAGGCTGCCAGCACATGCTTATCAGAGTTCAGGGCTGAATCTAGTTAGGAAAAAAACAAACCAAACCAAACCAGAAAGAAAACAGAATTGCCATCTTTTAAAATTTGAGAACTCTCAGAAAGATCACCAGAGATATAAAAATAATGGTGTGTGTGGAATTCCTCATAATTCATGCCTAGGATGTAGACAGCAAAGTCAGTCCCTGAATTTAAATTCCTCAACACACAGGATGGACTGTACAGTAGGTTTTCAACAGCTGCTTATTTTCCCCGACTACCTTTCAAACATCATCTTGTTTAAGGACACAGAAATCATATGTAGTCATTATAACTAAAAATCTGAAGGGTGGAATCCAAGGAAGGCTTGGAAGCTACCACTGCTTCAAAAGCAGATGTGATTTCACCCTACCGTAGGGAGTGGAGAGGAGAAATCCCATTTTGCTTCGTAACAGCGAGCAATCAGTCCTTGCTCTTAATCAAGCCTTAATCAAAGATAAATGGCAGACCTGCCCTCTTTGGGAAGTATCTTCCAAGGCTGACAGCGTGTTCTGCTGCTTCATAGCCTGCCCTCAAAGCTCATCGGCAGGTGTCCTAATGTGAAAGGGCTGAACAGCACTGCTCTTGCTAGCGGCACTTTCCTCCTAACACTGCAGGTGTCACTGTGAAATAGAAAATCTGCACTTAACAGATTCTGTTCTGGTGACTTTGCAGGGGGATGGACACAACTAGGGTTTACATGAAAATATTCGTCCTCTGATGGTAGATTAGAAGCTATCCTCTATTCTAAAACTGCTGCTTGAACCGTATTTGGTGGTCACGGTTCTCACAGGATGAACGAAGTGTTGATGTTATAAAGGCAGATTTTTCCCTCTCCTATGATGTTGCCGTTTGTGAGAGAAAGGCATAGCATTCCTGGTCTGCAAAGCCAAGGTGTCACTTTGTACGAGCGGAGTGCAGTGGTGACAGTTCAGTGATGTAAAAAAGCAATTTGTTTCTGTCTCCATGGGGATATGATTGCCCACAGAGTTGCATCTTTCAGGGATGCCTGAGTAATTCTGTGCAGAATGAGGTTCAAATGCTTTAATTAGGGTGGGTATACCCAGTCCACCAAGTTATTAGGACAATATAATAGAGTAAATTCACAACAGGCTCCTGTCTAGTAAATGTGACGGGTATTTTTAACTTCGCTGCAGCACAGTTCCATAAGATAGGGAGATTGTCTACTGTGACAAAGGTTCATTGTGAGCATAAATGTATGAAATAATGTGAATCGCTTAGATATTTTTGATGTGAGGGTCAGGTCAGACACCAAATGAGATTCACATCTCACTCAGGATTACTGGTTTTTGCTTGTTGTCTTGCTGTTCTCACTATCTGATGAAAAGGCCAAAAAACCCACCAACCTGCCACATTCCCTCATTGCAAGCAAAATTATCTAATTTATCCACAATCAACCTCACGTGTCCCATAGTATTATTGCTGCCCAGAACCCCAGATCTGACGTGCAGGATTGAATTATAAACCATAGTCCAAAGAAACCGTCTACTGCAAGCGTGGGTTGAGCCACAAATCTGAACTCAAGAATTAGCCTTCTCACTTTGTATAACCACCCCTCTTACATTTGTCTCCTCTTTTTCTAGGTGGCTCTCGCTTTTTGTTTCTGCTTTCAAAGCAAAGCACAGGCACGGTTGCTAGTGAAAACCAATAGCAGGCTTGTTCCTAGTTTGCTTAGACATTTTTGAAAGTATTCTTGTTGTACTGATATGCACATTCTGGAGGCTAAACACCCTCTAAAAATCCAGTCCAGGATCTTGTAGTCTGCCCTCCAAAGCCTAGCTTCCCACAGTCAACAGGGGTGTTTATAAAGGAAACAGAAAGCAAAATCCTGATTATTTTTTTTTCATTGATTGCAATGAAAATTCAAATTCAGGTCAAATGCCTTTGAAACTTCCCTGGGGTTATATTTTAGTAATATGAATTTTTGATATATAAATGGCTTAAGTGACTCATATAACTTTGAATCCTAGCTCCAGCTCCTAGAACTGCTGCTGGTGGCAGGTGCCACAGAGAGATAGGATTAGGACTTATGTTTCAGCCATTTAATTGCCTTTATTCCTTTTGTTCTTTTTCTTCTAACATGAACATGTTCTTTGCAATCTTATGTGTAACAAAAACCACAGGAAGTATTAAAGCAGTGGGTCTATTTTTTGCCCTTGGGTGTGCTTGTGCTGCTCTCACTAATGTCTGCGGGGATCCTATGCCTGTGTGCTGGGCAGAAATTTAGTCTTCAGGAGCGCTAATGAGCTGGAATTCAACCCAGAGCTAAAGTCATGTATCTGTGTCAGCTATAACCCTACTTAGTCGCCTCAGGGGAAAACCCAGGCTAGACCTCTCCGAGCAATGCGCTACCTTACCCTTTCTCTTGCTGCTGATAGTTGGCATGGAAGCAAAGAAAACCTAGGCTGAAAGAGCTGGTCCACCTGCGGCCTCAAGTCAGGAACAGTTGTACCTGTGTCACTGTGTCTGGCATTTGTCTTGTGATGTAAAACTGGCCCTGTGCTCCAGTTATACCCAATGCTACTGTGCTGTGTGCTAGTGATAACTCCTGCCTAGGTAGGAATGATCACTTCTCTTTGTTGAATAGCATCCTGTTTTTCCAATACGTTGCTCCAAGTTGTCAAGATTGTTTTCACCATCTAAGGAGGTCCACTAAACTCTATTTGCATATCTTTCCAGACTGGTTTTGTTTGAAAATGTGATACATATTGTCTCTATTACAGAAAATACAGACAATAACCAGAATCCTGCTTATTCCAGCCTTTCACCTCGGTGATGAACTCACGGGTGAGTATTCTCCCGTGCAGAATTTCCCAAAGACTTTGTATGTTTTGTGGTACTTTCCCTTGCCAGCTACTGATAATGTCAGGTGAGGCAGAGTCAAAAGCCTTATTATCTGTGACATCTCTCCATGGAAATTCAATTAGAGCAGCAGATAAAGTAAAAGCTATGCATGAGCCATAGACATTTGGTTCCAAATTCTGTGCACCAACCCATGTGAAAATTTCACATCTCCTCCATGTCCAGCAATTCTCTAGCGGGATAACCCACTAAAAGTGCAAGGTGTTAGATGGTGACACTTGTAGCATCTTTAAATACTGAGAATTTCCTCCCTCTTTTTAATTTTCCATCTTTCTCTAAGATCAAGGAAGTTCTAGGAATCCATTCAAGCAATTCTGGTTGAGCACTTGAAGACAGGGCAAGGGGGGGTGGCCTAATTTTCAAAGGTGCTGAGCATCCCAGGGTTCCTGTAGAGACCGTAAGTAGGTTATAGGCATCTAACTACATGAAATGAAATGTAAGAGTGTTGGCCCATGGTGGCGTTCTGTGCCTGCAGCAGAGAAAACACCTAGCAGAGACCGCTGTGCAGAGCGCTTTTCCCTGTGATTAAATCACACCGTTTCACTGCATACAGATCTCTGGCAAGAAATCTAACTGCTACAGTTGAGGCTACCTCAGCTGCAGAGTAGTCTCATAAAACAAAGGATGGGCTGCAGTCAGGTTTCAGGCACCTGTGAGCTCCTCAAGATCACTGCTTCTTTCTCAGACATTTAAAATTTTATCAGATCATTTCCAAGCTGTCTCTTTTGTTCTGAGTTTGTGTCTGTCATTTCTGCGTGCAGCAATTCTTGTCTGACAGACAAGCCTTCAAACAAGAGGGAAACCCCCAAACCATTAATTGTTACTTCTCCATGCACACTTTGAATTGAGAGCTGCTGAGCCAAGTCTGACCTTCTAGCAAGCAGAAGATGATACTACGGATCTCTGCTGGGTCCTGAGACACGGCACGGGAGCCCAGCTTTTGCTAGTTGCCAGGTCAGACGGATCTATGCTGGTCTAAAGACAGACATAATGTGTAAGGCATGGTACAGGATATAGGTACCTAAGCTGTGGCAAGTGTTTTCACGTACCAGTAGATGGTGATCTTATCATTAACTGTCAGCGCTCACACAGATATCTCCAAAGGCATCTTCTTCACCTGGTGCTCTGGTAACAAGGCTCACTGTGCACCATCCTTAGCCCAGCCTCTCACCTATTAGCCCAGCCTCTCAGTCTGCTTTCAGAATTGCATGAGCATTTGCAAGGCAAGAAAAGGAATTTTTTAAATAAAATTTCATAACAATTTTTCCCCCAACTCTCAATCAACTTGAGGTGCAAGTCAGGGCAAGCTGGGTGATAAATGCAGAAAGAGAAGATAGTGCTATACCACACTACTCTTTTCCTTGATAGGTGTAAATGCGCACTTTCCTGAAGTCAATCAGGGATTGGAGCCTCTGAGAAATGCTGCTGTAAAAAGAGCATCATTAATATCAGCTGCTTTCCTGCTGTCTAAGGGTACTCACAGCATTGCAAACTGCATTTTTTCTACTGCTCATCCTTATTTTATCTTTAAGATAAACACTCTTAGATGAGAGGTACTTCTTTTCCAGTTCCTAGTAAGGAGGACCCTCTTGGCAACCACTCTCAGAGGAAAGAGAAGAGGTGATGATGAACTTGGGATAATGAATTTAAAACCTAGAACAGCAGTGGGAAAGACTAGACTGGAAAGACCAGGCCTCGCTCTCTGGTGCTCACACATTTTGCTGATAGTGCCCTTGAGCGCTCGGCCCGTAGAGGTGCTGCTAGCACCGCTGCAAAAATTAATCACAGAGTGTGCCTCTGAGCTGGCTCAAAGGCACTCTTGTAACACATTTTTCAAATGGTTGCACTTAAGCCTGAAATTTAGGATTGCAAAACTGTTCCTATGAGGCATTTTGAAGTTTTCTTAATCACGTGATAGCTGGACCACACCAGATTAATGTAGAGNTTCTGTGCCCTGAGCTCTGACTGCGCTCCAGTAAAATCTGGCCCACCTGAGTTCCGCCGCTGCGCTGCTCAGTACGGCAAGGATGCCAAGACGCTAGGCTAGGGGAGTAATTTCACTCACTTGTCAGCTGCGTGTGGGAGTAACAACAGGGTGTGCACAGGATCTGGGAACAACGTGCCTGCGAACCTGCAGGAAAAGAGACAATGTGCAGCCACAGTCTATTGTGCCGGTATTTAAATAATGTATCTATGCAGGACAAAATTTCTCACCTCTCCTGGTATTTCACGTGATTCTATCGCTATGGCCAGGAACAGGGAAAACTATTGTTGCTGGTTTTCCACACTTCAAAGAAAATGGTTGCTCCATGTAGATTTTTACTTTCAACTTGCCCTGGCTAGTATTTTACATTAACAGACAGGTTCTGAGAGAACGAAAATGGTGCTGATTTTATTATCATTCCTGTGTAGGGATCCCTTCCGCTGCTAGTGTGGATAAAGCATACCACTCCAAATACTGTAGACATCTAATATAATATTTTGTTCCCTTTACTCCTGCACTGTTGGACAGATGGATAGATTATTTTAATTTGGTTTATTTTTGATAATTCCTAGATACTACGGTAGAAAATTTTTGATGATTTAAATTTACATTTAAGTTCTCTTAAGTAGCATATTCTTATAAGCCTGTGAAACAGCAACGGTTTTTAGAGATTGCCTATTATTACTATACTATTATTATTATTGTTACTTAGGTTGGTACTTAGAAGCCCAGATGGATATATATTAAAATAATTTATTAAATTGTCTTTTTTTTTGACTTATAGCATTAGAAGTCAATCACAATTTGTATGCATTAGCGCGTTGAAGAAATAAATGTGAAACTGGATGCTAAATATGAGCATATAGACTATGCAGTTACTTCGAGGTCACAAACTTCAAAACTAATTATTTTCACCATATATTTGGTGCTTCCAGTGTCATGAAATGACAGCCTTGGTTCCGAACCATGGTTTTGGAGCAAGCAAATAAATTCCCAGGTTATAAGGTAAGTAGCTCTTTTGTATTCCTGAATGACTTTTGATCCCCACAGTTCAAGAAGAATTTATAGATCTCCAATGCAGTGCCAGGAAATTTCTGTGGTTAGAGAAAGTTTATTATCTATTTCCATCTCTGCACCTGTTCTAACAAGAGTTAGTGAAAAATCCATGACAGGAATATGTAAAATTCAGAAATTGTGGATGACAGCTATTCTTCTGTGCCCATATTAGAATTATTTACTGATAGTATGAGGTGGGTTTGAAAGCAAGAGAAAGAGTAAAGGAAAAAAAATAGCGTGTTTTTTTTAAGAGCTCTGGGTGACTTAAATCTTTTATGAAGGAGAATGGAAAGCTCACGGTCCTCTTTCTGGTAGTCTCAATGGGTCCTCACCCATTTGGAAACCATGTACTTACTAAAAATGTCAGTAAGTAGCTGCTCCTATTTCACCTGAGACAGCCAAGACTTCATCACTGCTGTAGAAAGCGGTGCAAATCTCAAGAAAGGTTTTCTTTGCCATTAGCTCTCAGAAAAGAACCCCTCCTGTTATCTGGGCAAACACCTGGGGCTGCTGCTTAAACACAGATCAACCCTCTGCATCTTAGTGTGCTGTATGGTCCTCTGAAAACAACCCAATTCCTCTGACTGCTCTTGAGTGAATGTCCTAAACCTGAAATTTCAATGTTCTTTCACTGGACCGGGGACTTTGTTCTCTTTTGTACAGCAGAATGCTGCTAACTCCACCCCTGATACTGTGAAACTATTAAATGCATCCTTAAACTTCTCTGTGCACGTGCTTGGCTGCAGAGCAGCCAGTGCTCAGCAGTTTGCTGGTACGTTATCCAGAGGAAAAGGGTTTTGAAATATTTCATGAAAACTGCAGAAAACAAAATTTTTTTCAAGCAGACCAGCAGAGAAGAAAATATTTTCTTTTGTTTTCTTGGACAGGAAGGAAATGGAGTGGAAAGACAGTAAAATCTAAGCATGCTTGATTCAAAAGGTACATCATGGCTGTCAGCGTGTTCTCTGTGTTAGCAGTGATTATGAATAGCCCGCTGAAAGAGCGGCCAGTGGAAAGAGCTGGAGCAGATTTAGCTCAGCTATTTTCCTCACATTTCATGAACACAGTACTGAAATGACGCTGGACTGGGAGAGATCAACAAGAATGACAATGAGGGTCAAATATGAACTGAAGAGGAAGTATGTCGCCCTGACGCGGACGGTAATTACTCATGGGATATGAATCAGATCTATAGCTTGGTTTCTGTACAGTCCGTCTTCGTGCTCAACAGGTAATGAATCATCACCATTCCTGATAGCCAGCTGACACTGGAAGAGGAAGGTAACTGCCTGGTCTTGGGCCCTGTGGATGTGTTCCATAGAAATAAAGACGTACTCTAGCTGATTTTTTTACTCTGAAACCACAACACGGTTTAAAAAACTGAATTAATTTTGGCCAACCCGGCTAGATTCCCTGCATCACTAGGGGAACACAGGAGTCCTGCAAGATCGGAAGCACAACCAATATTTCTATTCCTTACGAGCATAGCAAACTTAGGACTCACATTCAGGTAATGAAGTATCCTGCACTATTATCTTCTCTTTATATATTCAGATTCAGCACATAGTTATTTGAAAAGCAGAAAACTGTAAGACTAGTAGAAAAGGAGAACTCACACACACATTTTATTTTTTCCATCTTATAGAGGCCAAGAAAGTGGTAGAGTTTACAACAGGATTGGATAGTTATTTCAGAAGTGCTCAGAAATGTAAATCTTTCCTCAGAATCTGTATAAGAAAATATACAGACAAACCTGATATACAGACTTACCTGATATACAGGGAAATATGCAAAGATAAATATTACAGAAGAAAAAGATAAAATAGATTATAGAGAAATATTACTAGGACATTACTTAGGAATGTACTGGTTTACCGCCATAGAAAATTTAGTTGAATTAGAAGGACATATGTTTTTCTGTCTACTGTATGTAGAAATACGTAATTTTGTCCAGTTTCATTATGGGAGGTAATTGGTCTCCTGTTCATATGCACAGGCATGTACCAACAGAATGTCATATTAATCTCTGCCTTTTTTTTTCTTCCTGGGGTAGAATTATTGATTGTGAACTTTTCCTCTGATATTTTTTTAAATGAAGTAGAGGTTGCCTAACTCATTTAATTAGAAAAGTACATGTATTTACTTTCCTTGTTTGGTAACCTTGTTTTAAAAACGCCAAATTAAATAAATTTTTTTCACATCCTCCTAAGGTAGGTAGAGGTAAGGTACCAATTTGCAGACCTTACACACAGAGTGGCAGACAGCATTTAGTATTAAGGGCTGTAGCTTCCCTAAAGCAATTCTAACTATGTCTCTATTATTCAAATATGAGTAAGAAACCATTTATAATACACTAATAATATTTAATGAAGGACTATATCTATAAAAGCATTTAGAAACTTTAGCACTGCCTAAAGGCCCAGTGTAAAGTTGAAAAGTTAACTCTTCATTCTCCTGCTTGTTTGCCACGTCCCTTCTGTAGGTGCGTAGAGTTCCTGTAGATCAGGGTCTTCACCATTGAAACCCCAGTGCAATAAAGACTAAAGTACAGTGCAGTAAGGTGCCCTGAATCCACTAAACATTTCATTTCCATCTGCCTAGTTTTCGTGTACAAACTGGCTTGTATGCTGGCAAGGTACATTTTCTATTAAGGCAGTATGATGATCCTCCTGCAACACTTTGCTCTTCCAGCTACTGACTTAATAGTCTGGGCTGAGAGAAGCTCAGAGTCATCTCCTTCCCCTCCTCAAAGCAGTTTCACTCTACGTATTTCCCTATTGCACCCTATAGCAGAATTGTCTTAAATTCTCTCGGCTGCATTTGGTATATGGTAATTACACAGTCGCTGGACAGAAAGACTTACCATGTTCATGCCTTACTCAGGCATTAGACAGGACATAGGAATTACATGGTGACAGCAAGTTACAGTGCCGGGAATGAATCATGTTTCTTAGTAACTCTGCATCAACAAGGAATCCAATTGCAGTATACGTCCTTCTTGTCCCACCCCAACGGGAACGCAGCAGCCAGTTGTCTACAAAGTCATTCTTACTCTCGCCAGCCATTTAAAAAAAAAAAAAAAAATCAGTGCTAATCAGCATCTTCAGAAGTTGCCAAAGATCTTGAAGGCTCAGCACCTAAAGGACTGTATTAGATACAACTATTTGCATTTTCAATAATTCCCCTTTAAAATTCTTGAGTTTTCATCTTGTACTGAGTTGGCATGACTTCATTTGGTTTTCTCACTATTAAATGTTGCTGTTATCAAAAAAGCTTTGTTAAAAATACTGATTAGCACAACTGTAGACAGAAAGCAACAAGAAAGAGAAATTATTTCTCCTTGAAGTGAATGCTGCCTGTGAACTCGAGAATTTGATCATTTTGGCTATAATTAATCTAGTGCAGAGACAGAAGGGCTAAATTGTAGTGCTTCTTCATGCTTTCTTTCCATTAAATGAAAGAGAATAGCTATTGACCTTTTGCCAGCAGCTAAAATAAATTGGTATGTTCAGCCCACTGTTTATATGTAGGAGAGAAAAGAAGTGCCCTATAAAACATGCTCACTAGCAGGGCCATCCATTTGGAGACTCTTGCTGACTTCTGCCTTTAAATGCTAAGCTTATCCAAAGCCCCTACAGTGATAGGACTCTTCCACTAACTTTTCTAAAGTTCGGAGCTGGCTCTAATGATTACACCAGTAAAATAATGTCCAGCTTCCGGGACTTAGAGTCTCAGCTTTGGGGCCTGTTCCTGTGAGTACGTGAAAGAATTAGGATGAGAGCTGTCAATTGGATGGTCCAGCCCCTCCAAGGCACCTGGAGGAAATCTGAACTGTTGGAGCTGGAGACACACATCAGATGCAAACTGCAGGTAGGAATGGCACCCATGCAAGCAGGGGTATGCCTGCACCCTCTTTCAATAGAAAGAACAGCCTGAAGGAGAGACTTGGGCCACAGAGGACGGCTCATGGCCCTGATAGATTAGTCTTTGATTTAGACATCAGAGGACACAGCTCCCAGTTATGGGGTATGATATCATTCCTGGTTTGTTCTTTTCTCTGGATTTCTATGCTAGACATGGCCATGACTGAAATACATGTCTAGTTTTATACTCAGTAAGCATTCTCTACTAGTTTACTAGGAATTTCATTTTGGCTCATGGAGGGGTTTTGATTTATTTACCTTTGCTTTCCTTGACAGGAAGGGAGAATAAATGTTGCTGTCATGATATTGCTGCAAATCTAAGGTTAGAAACCGGTACATCCTGTGGACACGTCCACCTCAAGACTGAGTATCATGTAAAGGAATAGCACAGCCAGCTATGCACTGACAAAGTGCATAGCTCTGCTAGGCCAGCAGCTGATTAACATTTAAGATGTAAGTTATACATGACCTTTTAAGGAAAAAATCGTTCTTCTCTCCTCCCCACAAAGAAAAAATTGTCAGGATTTGGATCAAATTTTACAAAAGACAACATTGATTTTTGGTAGTGTTGAAAATTAGTGGTTTATACCAAATTATTTACTTGTTTCTACATTAGCTTAAATGATGAATGCACTTTCAGCAAGATCTATGGGGGCAAGGCAGGTAGGGCTCATAGAAAAACTCTCACAGCACCTTCCCTTCCTTCGATCTCTAGCGAACAAATGGCTACAAGGTTGGTGACTCCTGACAGAAAAGTTCATGTCAGAACCTATTTAAAATTTATTGTGTAGAGCCTTTAAGCTATGGAAAAAGTGAGGAGATGGTATGGGAATTAGAATGTGACGTCTCAGGTTTACAATTTGTACTTTCTTTTTAGATCTTACAGTTTGCCACAAATATAACCATAGGTCATTTTATGCAATTCCCAAGTCACTGTAACATTACACTGGGGGGTGCGTATACATGAGATATACACATATATATTATTAAAAAAAATAATATATAGTCTTTCTATATATACTGTCTGTATATGTACACCTAAAATCAAAATATCTATGGAAAAGATATATATTCCAAAGGAAGGAACAGAAGAAAACTAAATAGGGAAAGAAATCTATTCACTGTAGGCAAACATGTTCAATCTTGATTTTTAAAGGTTGGCTGGTTGCTTGTAAGGAAACCTAGACACATACTGATGTCACCAAACAATAACCTCTCTGAAATGCCAGAAAAATGAACAAAAGTTCTGCACTACAACTCCGATAAGAGGCACTGCAAAGACTCATCTAAACTAAGACCCGAGTGTCTCAAAACAGGTTTTTCTCCATCAGCATGTTTGTCCCACATTTGTATCTGATGACTACAGTATTACTCTCTTTTACAAACTGTGTGGGGTTCCTGTTTCTAGAATGGGATGACATGCAATCTGTTCCATTTCAACTACCAAAATTATCACCTAAATCATGGAATATTACTTTTCAAAGTTGTATCTGTGGAATCTCATTGAAAGCTATGCGTCATCTGAGCAACAGGAGTGCCAGCTGTAGTTAATATCTAGGTGTGGTCAGCAGAAAAATAAATTTGGCAGCCAGTGAAAGAAATTCGTACCAGTTCTGAAGAGCTGACAGAGAAAATATGGCCCGCTTCATAATCACTAAAACCCATTTTCCCTAAAACACCTCTCCCTGTAGATCACTGGGAAAAGCTGTGGCAAGCTGCGGTTCCGACTCACGGATAAAAGGGTGGGAACAGGTGCTGTAATGACAGGTATTATCCCTCAGAAGAGTGAATTACTGTTTGATGCTCTTACTCCATACATCTCAAAATATTTTTAAAAAAGGTAGAGAGTACTTTACTGTCATTCTTTAGCAGAATACTAACGGACCCAAGAATAGTTAAAATTCATTTATCTGAGTTAATAATCACATGACAGTAGAGAAAGAAACATAATTTAGAATATGCTTTTTTTTTTTTTTTCCCGATGGCTAACTCCACGTTTGCTGGTAATGATGGAGAGATAATAACGACAGAACAGAACAAATCAGAATTTAAAGAACCAAACACCAGTATTTACAGTCAACAGCAAGAAAGACAGATTGGTATAAAATAGTGAACTATTCTGTCCATTCTCACAAGCTGATTTAAGACAGATTTTAATTCCTACTTCTCATTGAGATACATCTATAGACCAAATGGTTTTTCTTTTTATAAAGCAAAATTATGCACGGCTGGTTGCTGTCTCTCTGAATTTTATTTTCTGTCATTCCATTTCATAGCTTTAGTCCGAGCCAGTGGCGGTGGCAATCCACATTCATCAGCCTCCTCCAAAGGCTTTATTTACTGCCAGTTGTCTGCTTTTCCTCTCCATTCTCTTTGCTCCCCAGTAAGGTACGTGAGCTAAATCCTGCTCCCAGTCCTAGTTCTGTAACTATTCAGTGGCCCCCTAGAGAGACAATTTAAACTGTCTATGCAGTTGCAGCAATCTGTCCCCCGCTGCTTGTCCAGGTTGGTTATGAATAACATTGAAAACCCCTAAACAAATGAGTTGCAAGCACCAAGACCTTGTTAGACTCTAGAGGTTTTCATAGACATCTTTCCCTGCAGGTCAAATTCCCACATGACTCCATTGTCTTTTCCTTTTTTCTTTTTTCCAGTGCTGACGTGGTGCTATGAGTGTTGTGGACACACCAGGAGGTTACTTTGAAGACAGGAGGCTCAGCTGAAGAGCAGTTTAACAACATGAAAACTTCTTCACTGACGCAGGACACTGTACTGGCCCAAACTCATGGCATTTTAATCATTAATTGCCTGACCATGCCAGCAACTTCCAAGGTTATACTGGGCAGCTTTTCCCCTGCTGAATTTACACCTCTGCTTCAATTTCATTACTGGGAACCTCTGTAAAGTGCCACAATGGCACAGACACAGTTGTCAACTTACCGCTGGCCAGACACTGAGGTCGCCGTAGAAGGTAAGAACTAGGACTTGCAGTACTTCATTTTCCCATCAGGCCATTCTCTGCCTCGGTAGCACACCTCCAGGGGACCTCGGATGTATCTTGCTGGTGTCCTCACAATGTCTTCTTCTGACCTGGGACTCAGGTGTTAAACTTGGAGTTAAAAGCTTTCCAAAGTCCATCAGCTTTGTAACATGTAGTACTGAATCTGGATTTAATGCTAAACCTAGGAGCATGTGCGCTCTTGCCAAGTTACTGGCATCGTGTCATACCCGTATTTTGTGAACGGTAAGGATCTTCTGAGTTCTGTGTGCATGCAATTTCGTTCTTGCTTTCCAACTGAGTCACAGCACAAGGCAGTGTAATTATAAACACCACTGATATTACTTGAACACATAATTTAACTTTTAAAGCCTCCAGCCCTGAGATGTGAAGTACGAGCTCACAGCTTCTGTCAGTGAAAAAAAATCACTCACAGGTCACACAAGTTCCTCTTCCCAGTGGCACCACATCAGCTGCAGCCTGGAATTACCTAGAGAGCCTGGACACTTGTAACAGCTTGCTGAACACAGAGGCTTCAGCAGATGGCTCTGAGATGAAGCAGAAGTCAGGGATTGCTTGGGATGCATTTAAATTAAACTGTCTATTGGCTTCCTGACAAAGGCCAGTTTTCTCTCTGTATTCCTCAAACACAAAGGATTATACTATGTAGGACCTAGGAGAGAGAAAACTGGTTAAGTAGGACTTCATTAGGAGACATCACTGTCTCAAGAGTGTGAACTCGAGACACTGTCTCAAAACAGTTATCTTAAAAGGCTGTAGAAAGCTCTTTCTGTGTAAACTGTCTGCTAATTCAGACTATTACCGTCATGGGCTTCTGCACTGGCAGTACTCTATGGTGGATGTGACATGCCACACTGTCAATTAACAGCAATTGATTAACATTGCATGGAATTCATAACAGCAACATGTGCAGGATTATAGGTGCATGTTTTTCAAATATAAGTTTTCAGAGGAAAGACAGGAGAAGGTCTTAGTCTGACTTACACCCATCACTGTCACATTTTCACAAAATTGCTGTTACAGTTCCCAGTCTATGTAATTTTTCAGTATTAGGTACACATTTTACCTCACCACTGAAGCATGGGCATAGCTATAAACTGTGTGCCTATTGTTTTTTGTTTGCTGGCTACCATGATCTAACAACATAAAAAAGTAATAAATAAAATCGCCAAGAGAAACATCCACTGTCCCAATTTAAAAAAAACCCCAAACTACTTGAAAACAGCTTTAGCTGTAGTAACAGATAACTTGCAGCATTCCAGCCATTTTAGCTTTGAGTTTCTCAGGGGCCTCAGTCCAGCTGGTGTCATTTCAATACAGGCATCCGTTACATTTGGTTCACTCCTGTTGGGTACCCCTGGTCCTTCTAGCAGGCTTGTAACCCTGTGAATCAGGTCAGGAAAACTGAATACCATTGAAATCAGAAACTGTGTTTTAAGCTGTTGATAAACAGCATTGCTGTAGGGCGACAAAACTGTGATTAAAATCTTCCTGTTGTCTTTCTCACAGCAGTTACAAGAGGTAATAAAAGGAATCCAGGTAAGTGCACACAGTTTACTTCTCTACATCAGCTGCTGAGCATCACTGAGCCATCTCAAAGCTCTGACATGCTGTTGCCTTTTGAACAAACACCCCCATTAGCAGCCAAGGTCACAGGAATGGCAGAGATTTCTCTACTGAAATCTCTGCAGTAGAAGTGACATAAGAGCCATCAAGCTGTCTGTCAGGATCATTCCTTTCAGCACACATTCCTCATTATTAAAGGCGTCTCAGAAGAAACAATCTCCCTCTTTCCTGTCCACATCTGATAGACCACAGGATTTCAGAATTCTTTAGAGAACGAAGCTATGGCTTGCTTTCTCATAGCAGCTACTCCTGGGCCACACTTTATCCATGCTGCTGTGAGAAGCTTCTACAGTAATGCAGACCCATGCTTCCTTTTGCTTAAGTCAGAAAATTCCTTTTAGGTTAAACAGGCCTATAAACACCATTCAAAGCATTACTGTCAGTTCGCAACCTCATGCTGTACCAGAAACCTCAGAAATACTGACCTGGCAAGAGCAAGTCAGGTCTCACAGCCATGGCATGAGACTTTCCTTGCTCCTGTTTTTCAACTGCTCCATTATATGGATATACTTATAGACATATCAAATGGTCGTCTTTACACAGGAATTAAATTTCAGTATGGATTCCCATCCCAAGTGTGAGCAATGGTTGTCCTAAAGAAATTTAAAGTCATTTTGAATACGGAGCTTTGTTGTCAGCCATGCAAATGTCTCAAAAGCTTGAAAATAATCTAATCTAAGATTGTTACAAGGTGAAAACAATCAGATTTATTATCAGGTCATTGGCTACATTAATGGTAATTCTGATAATCCTTGCTCTATTTAGTGTTTTAGAGGTATTAGATGCTCTTTGCTGTTCCCCATTCATGAAGGTCTCAGTCTACTTCACAAATAAAGCATATTTATTTATTTTCCCACATGGTAGCAGGATTTTCAGTACACCAAGCTACTAAATATTATCTTGTGATGACACTGATTTCCCTTCATGGAGCAGATTTCCAGCATAACATCAAATATAAAATCACCTAATAGCATTGCAGGAAAATCTCTCCTGGCTGGCAAAAGAACATTGCAGCAGCTTGTCCACGCGTAACTGAGGAAATTTATCATCTTGACAGGCAGACTCAAGGGAAGGTCTATAGTTTCTCTTCCAGTTACATACCTGTGGAGCATGTAGAATCATAGAATGGTTTGGGTTGGAAGGCACCTATAAAGGTCATTTAGTCCAACTACCCTGCAATGAGCAACCTGACCTGGAATTTTTCCAGGAATGGGGCAACTACCACCTCTCTGGGCAACCTGTGCCAGTGTTTTACCACCTTTATTGTAAAAAATATCTTCCTTAAATCTAGCCTGATTTTATATCCTTATATTTAGCCTCTTTTATTTAAAATCATTACCCTTGTGCTATTGCAACAGACCCTGCTAAAAAGTTTCTCCTCATCTTTTTTACAAGCTTCCTTTAAGTACTGAAAGGCCACAATAAAATCTCCCCTGGGTCTTCTCTTCTCCAGGCTGAACAACCCCAACTCTCTCAGCCTGTCCTCACAGCAGAGCTGCTCCAGTTCTCTTGATCATTTTTGTGGCCCTCCGCTGGACACATTCCAACATGTCTTTCCTGTGCTGAGGGCTCCAGAGCTGGATGCAGCACTCCAGGTGGAGTCTCACCAGAGAGGAGTAGAGGGCCAGAAGCATCTCCTCCGACTGTCTGGCCACACTTCTTTTGATGCAGCCCAGGATGCAGTTGACTTTCTGGGCTGCGAGCGCACATTATCAGCTCACGTCCGGCTTTTCATCCACCAGTACGCCCAAGTCCTTCTTGGCAGGGCTGCTCTCAATCCCTTTACCCCCCCCAGCCTGTATTGGTACCAGGGGTTGCCCCAACCCATGTGCAGGACCATGTACTTGGCCGTGCTGAACCTCATGAGGTTCACACAGGCCCACTTTGAAGGTTGTTCAGTTCCTTCTGGATGGCCCCTGGCTCATCTCTGTAAGACTTCACTGCCATCAGTTACTGATGGAAGGCTCTGGCACTCCCTGCAGTCCGAGACCTGGATGGCTGCATGTTTTCACGGGAACCCTGTCTGGGTTGCCACATCCATTCTGGTGAGTGCAGAGGACATGGCTTTCTGCTGGCTGGTTACCATAGCTAAGCTCTTTCTGGGACAGTGATGACCACTGATTGAATGGAGCAGCTCGCCTAGGTGACTGACACGTATTAGCTTGCCCAGCCCCATTCCCCACAAATTTATAGTTGTTATCTGACATTCAAAGCACAGGCAGCAGAACTGTCTGTGGATCTGACAGCATACACATGATGTTCTTTCTTCTTCTTTCTGCTCTGGGTGAACACTCTGAAATGGTTTCTTCTAAAGCAAAATGTTTTCACCAGCATCTGACATGCCTCCTCCACTGCTATGTGACAAAGTGAAACGCTTTGCATGGCGGCTTTTCTCTAGCTCTAGAAATTATTCAATATTTTATTAATCTGAAGAATGTCTTTATGCTCCTTAAAAATGACCTACCAATGAGTTGTTCCACTTTTTCTAAGGGTATTCAGGCACTCACAAGCCTACTTTCTTCTTGCACTAGAAGCCTCACATTTCCTGAAGTTAAAATACTTCATGTTACTTTACGAGTTGAAATAATTCAATATTGTGCTTTGACAGAGTGTTTTGTACTCAAAATTATGATAACCTTTGATTATCTGCTGAACATGCTTGTCAAACAGACTCACTTAGAGGGCCTTGGACAGCACAAGGGGGACTGTAATCTGCTGAAGGCAGGCTGTTGTTCAATGTACAGCTACAAACAAAACAACCCAAACAAGCAGCCTGGAAATGAGACGACAGTGAATATTAGAGAGAGCAGTGTGAGGATATTGATGTAACTCCAGGCAAAGTGCTTCCAGTTGTAGTGGCACCATCTGACACTAGTATTGAACCAAGCTTGAAAGGGGCCCTGCAAGTCATCACGAATCTAGCAAACATGTTGCGTGAAAGGAGATTAAGAAACAGCCTGGGAATTTCTTGGGAAAGGCAAGGGACAAGGAAGAGGAGACCTAATGATTACATATAAAAATACAATTGCCACAAAACTTCTGTCACCCCATTACACAACCCTAAAACAAGAGGCCGGCCAATAAAGGTGATAAGAGGGAGTGAGTGAAAACTGATAAAGCAACACAGTTTTCTGCACCACACATGGCTGCAGAGCAGATCTCTACCCCACACCAAGAACTTCCAGAAAAGGCTGAAAACAGACACAAATTTCAACGATGTTCATGTTCATACTGGGCAAGGAATAAGAGCCTTTTTTTTCTGTCTGCAACACACCTCTGACTAGTAGAGAATAGGATGAGAAAAATTACACCATATTTGTTTGCTGCGATGATTTGTAGGGGTTTTTTTTTTTGGATATACTAAGAACTTCTAGACAGTATGTATAGCGTGACCTAGGAGGGCAATTCCCCTGGCTTCAGTACATTTTCAGAGCAAATTGTCTTGTGGCTTTTCTATTAGGCACCTGCTCAGCACACGAAATCCATGCAGAAACCTCTGTGACACCTCTCTGCAAGTGCTGGCTCCAGCTGTGTTCTTGCACCCTTGCATATTTGGCAAAGACATCTGGGTTATGCTGGTGTACAATGAGTGCAAGTCCTCCATGTCATTCCGAGTGGTAGTGCACACTAAGCATTTATGCTGTTTATGGATGAGCAGCGGGTTCCTTAACTCAGGTTTTACTGAAAATGTTTTCAGAAACCAATTTCACATGTCAAATCTGTTGCAAAACGTATATAATATGTTCAACATTTAAAACATGCATGTAGCAGAATCTTCACCTCCCTTCCTCCTTGTGTATACATGGTTTTTTACAGCCCAGAAAAGGCCAGATCCTGCCTGGATTTTTTTTCTGTTATTTTTAGTGCAGTTTCTGTTGGTCACCCTGTTGTCATGGGGCACGTTCATGCTGTTCTCTGCCCACACTGGAAATAACTATTGCGTTATACTTGAACTGCCCAGGCAAATTTCAGCCAAACAAATATTTCTGCTACTGAGGCTTGTCAGAATTGCCATGTTTCAGTAAAGGCTCAGAAAACACCTGACTGAGCAGGGCTTTCATGCCTTCAATAGAAAATCAGGGGTTTTAAACTTTTGAACATGTCCAGACTCTTCTGAGTGCATCACCTTCAAAACTTGCAGCCATCCCCAAAGGCCCAGGTGGGCTCTGTGAGCTGAAGACATAAGAGATGTGTCTTGCTAATAGCTGTGTTGCTCTACACAGCAACATCCAGGCCAGCCCTTAGGCACCACGAATCCGCTAGGATATTATAGCCACGTGGAATTGATGGGCACATTTAACCCGATGGCTACTCCACTAAAAAACTCTCACATCTTCTCTCCCTGCTTTATCCAGGGTGTTTCTAAAGATGGGGGTTTTGCAGAAAGAAAGGAGGGGTACATGTGTCCGTATTGCACAGGGAGTATACCAAAAATACAAGTATTTACAGGGCTGGAGCTGAAACTTTCCCAGAGGGAGGACTTAGGTCATGTTTTCATTATAACCACAGAAAAAATCCATGGACATGCTCAGCTCATAAAAAACATCAGTTCAGGAAGGGCTGGATGATAAGTGATCAAGGAACTTAATTTTCCCTTAAAAAATGTGTCTTCCTTAAAACTGAATTTAGTGAAATTTTACTGATTTGGCAAAACATTGTCTCAGAGGACAATACAAGGCAAAGAATTTTCATGATACTGTAACATACCATTTTTCATGATAGCCCACTTTTCATAAGAATTTAGTTCTAAGTGTTTTATTTAGTGATTTCCAAATATATAGTGGAATACAGACTATTTAAATTGACTCTTTCAGAGTTATTTTTCTGTTTAGTATGAATCTTAATTTGGAAATCTGAAAATCCACAGCCAATCAGACTTTCCATTCTCTGCCTCACTTCTGCCCAGATGATTTGTGTAATGTTTTTTTAAGCTACCAGCTTTTCTCACGTTGAGTGGTGAAAGCAAGAATTTATAGAAATCATCCTTGTCATAGCTGATAGAAATCATTGTGCATAAGGTGTTTAAAAGCCTTTGAAAAAATCTGACTCCAAGTCTCTATGGCGTAACGTGGAGATACATGTAGATAAGATTAATGAACACAAGTTGAGTAGTGAGAAAAACATAATTAGGCTGTTGCTGATGTTTATCAGAGTGGAAGGGGCCATGAATAAAAAGCAGGCATTTAATCAGAGTGGAGAGACGTGACGTGCTCATAGCTGTATGCCTGTTGCAAGCAGGCTTCCTCTAGCTCCTTTATGAAGATGTTTGGATGCACTGTGCAGCCTGTGGAAAGCCGTGGCGGAAGAAGGCACGTGCAGAGCACACCTCCGCTCCCCTGGCTGCCGTGCAAATGCTCAGCACTTCAGTGTCGGGGCCGTCATAGGGCAATAAATCAAACCAGAGGTATATTCCTGGCTGTGCTCCTCTCTCCTGCGGAGCGTGCTTGGAAAGAGAATATGGGAGCTGCAGTACGGTCATGAACTATTGTCCTTTCGACTCGCTGGTGGCACCCGTGGGAGTTAGCACGAAGCTGAATGTCGGGTAAGCTGATTTCCCCAGGTGGCAACACAGTGTGTCATACAGAGTCTGGCTCATGATTTTCAGGGCTTTTTTCAAAAACATGTAGAAAGAAGGGAAAAAACATCAAATTTTTCTTCCACTCTGAAAACACCCATCTATCTTGTCAGCCAGGGGCAGCCCATATGACAAAGGGAAATGGCAGATTCGGGACCTTGAAAATACTCTGAATTACATGGGAGAGTAAGGTTCAGTACAGAACAGATAAGTGAACAGCAGGGTATATTGACTGCAAGGATGGTCCCAGTTAAGTATCTGACCCAGTATGTAAAAGCTAATTTTGATACCTTCTTTAGTGTGACTGTGACCGACCACTGGCACAGGTTGCCCAGAGAGATTCTGGATTCTCCATAATTGGAGATACTCAAAAGCCACTTGGACATGGTCCTAGGTAGCCTGCTTTAGGTGACCCTGCTTGAGCAGGGGGAGTTGGACCAGATGTCCCTTCCAGCCTCAGCCACTCTGTGATTCATTGTTCAGACAGATTATTACTGTTTCTCTATAAACTGTGCAGCAACCTCTGTGCTGCCCACTCACATCCGAAGCTGCCCCTAAGGCAAGGAGAACCTCTGGGTCAGTTACGTTGTCAAGAAACCCTAACCTCAGAGACAGCTTATAGCTAATATCATACCACTGCTTTGGATCTAACAGTGTCCTCACAAATAGGGAAAGGAGGTAATATTTTCACCTTATTTTCACTGTGTATCTGTACAAGGCCAAAAGCAAAAATTTATACGAAGTAGAACTCCTAAAGAAGCCTGATTACAGCATCTCAAATACATTTCATATAAAGCAGCTGAGGAAAAATAGATAATATTTTCTTACCGTGCTTTCTTTTCTACTGTTGCAGACTAAATATCCATAACTGCATCTCTCTCCCATGTATACAATAAACACCTGTGTCAACATTGCCACACACTCCCCAGTTAGCTACTCTAAAGAAGCATTTTTGTGTGCTTACCATTTTAAAAAGGCTTTCAGGGCGTGGTGTGACTTTTTCCTGCAGCTCCAGGTGAGCCAAACAGGGTGGCCTATAGATTACAGCTGGGTTTGGCTGCTCATTCCCATCACCATCATGGCTTTAAGCTGTAAGTAAAATAGCCTGAGGGGGCTCATGCAGAGCCTATGAAATTGTTATTCACCCTTTTGTATAAGTCACCTGTTTTAAATTCAAGATAATTACAGTCACTCAGGCAGTTTTATGTCCTTTAGTTCCACTTCTGGGTTTATACCATTTTAGCAACATTTTAGTAAGGCTCATTGGCTTCATGGTAAAGCTCAACTTGATAGATGGAAATAAGTCTGAGCACTTGAAATGCACTCTAATGCTACAGAACCACCATGCACAGGAGCACAGGTCATCCTGGTGGTGCCAAATGTAGGTATATGTTGCCACGCAACAGTTGGGCAGTTTAAGAGCTGCTAAGAAATGCCTTATCTTAGCGAGCAACCAGATTGTGCACCAAGCACCACTCTGGCAGTGTTTCACAAGCAAGATTCCCCTGAGATGCGAGAAAACGCTGAGCTGTTTAGGCCATCTCATACTGGGAGCTGGAGGTGGACCTTGAGGTTGAACACCAGCCCATTCCCCCAGGTCCTTTCCCTCTCTCTTTTTCTATTGACTGCAAACTGCTGTCTAACTTCTTAAATTCTTCATCCCACCGGATGTATCTAGAACAGCTCCAGGAATCGCCACAGCAACTGCAGCCTTAAACACCCAGGAAATAAACAGCTGGAAAATGTGTAGCAGCATCTCTGATTCCTACTGCACAGCTCCAGATTTACAACACAAATCCCCCCTCACAGAGACCTGCAAAGCTGAGCCCCTTCTGCACAGGGTAGAGGCAAATGCTTCTTTCCCTAGTACAGGAAACTAAAATAGACAAGGAATGAGGAGGACAGCAGAAAGATGAACACATTGCACTCTCCCAGCTTTCCGTCATATTAGGTGCTGGAGAGTGGGATGGCTAAAGATGTTGCTGTTCAGATAATGCACTTTCAAAAGGCTATATCAAATACTTACGCTTCTTATTCTTCTGTCCTGATTTTGGCTGAGATAGAGTTTATTTTCTTCCTAGTAGCTGGTACAGTGCTGTGGTTTGGATTTAGTATGAGAATAACGTTGACAACACACTGATGTTTTAGTTTTTCCTCTGTAGTGCTTATACTAAGTCAAGGACTTTTCATCTTCCCATGCTCTGCCAGCGAGGAGGCGCACAAAAAGCTGGGAGGGAGCATAATCAGGACAGCTGGCCCAAAATGGCCAAAGGGATATGCCATCCCATATGACAGCTTGCTTGGTATATAAACTGGGGGGAACTGGCTGGGGGTGGGGGAGTGCTGCTTGAGGACAGGCTGAACATCGGTCAGCTGATGGTGAGCAATTGTATTGTGCGTCACTTGTTTTATATAGTCTATTATTATTATTATTATTATTATATCTTCCTTTACTGTTCTATTAAATTGTCTTTATTGCAACCCATGAGTTTTACTTTTTTTCCCGTTCTCCTCCCCATCCCACTGGGGGAGTGAGCAAGTGGCTGTGTGGTGTTTAGTTGCCAGCTGGGGTTAAACCATGACATCTTCCCAGCTACAGCTTGCTGCTTTGAAGACAGTATGGCTCAATTCAGCCCTGGTGTAATTACAGCAGCTTCAGTGAGGTTGCAACATCCTTACAACCAGGTAAAAATTATTCCTTTGTTCCACATTTCCTTTTTCCTGACCAGCCGTAGCTCCATTGTCCTGGCTCTTAACTCTTGTACCAAACCAGCAACTGCTGCATCAAGTGCTTTTGCTGTTCTTTTGCAAGGGGTGACCTTCCTTTTCCCTTGGCACAGGTCCCCAGATGGAAGTGTAATCTTCCACAGCTGAGTGACTTTCAATACACAGGCAAAAGCAGAGTGAAAACCTTCGCATTGCTATTAAAGCCGCTCTCTATATAAACAATTACTTGTCTTAATAGGGATTAATAAAAGAACTAATCCAGTATTGAACGAACGTGAAACCACTGCAAAGCTTGTCTTGCAGCTGTAATTTCCGTCTGCAAATAGAGCTGTGGAGCTACTAACCAAGTCGGGAACTCTTCACCAAGGAGGTTATCAACAGAGTGAGAGCGCAGAAATGAGCTATAATACTGTTCATGGGCAGAAAACCTCTTTGTTTGTTGATTAGTTGGCTGGTTTTTCGAGTCTTTTGGTTGGTTTTTGTTTGTTCATTTGTTTGTTTTTAATTATGAAGACCACAAATACAAGCTGACATACAGAAAATGTATGCTATAAAGGTTTCAGTGGCTTCTTAGCAATAGGAAGTTTACATAAGACTTCAAATAAAGGACAAATGACTACTGTGTGCGGAACACTAGAACAAATCTGTGGAATCAGAATAGGCTAGGTAGTAACTTTTATTTGGTGAATTTTAATGCACAGACAGTTCATTAGGAGCCGCAACAATACAGAACCAACTACTCAGAGATGCACTAGCATAATCAGCTAGATTAAATGCAACCTTGTGAACCACTAATAAGATTACATTTCAGTGAGCTAATCAATGCAATATTGTGATTACACGGAGTTAAATTAGATTATTAGAATAGAAATAAGGCCAGTCATTTAGATGGAATTAGACGGAATTATTAGCCTGTCTTTTCTTATTTTTACATTTCTTAAAATTCAAGCTTAGTGGTAATAGCCTTACAAAATGTTTTCTTTGTTATGTTCTGTCTGTTTATTTGCCGTTCACTAGGATAGCTTTGTTCAGACAAGCAGAGGGATTAGTAGAAATCTCATGCTTTGTCATAATGTGTGAAAAAGTGACAACATCTGGAGAGATCCATGTCTCATTTTGCTAAGGGGCAGCAGCCATACAAAGGTGCTAACAACTGAGCAGCTCAGTCAGAGCCTTCTTTAAATGCTGAGTTTTGGATCAGGGAACGTGTCCAACTCGATGTTCTGATGACAGTGCTGGCCTGCCCTCTTTCAGAGCCACCTCTCCCTCCTCTGCCTTGAGACAGAGGCTCCTCACCTTCCTCAGCTTCTCCATGGAGCTCAAAAAATAGCTCTGAGCTTCTTAACTGATTTGCAGTTTAGCACAGCATTTGGTCTGGGATCAGTCAGCGAGTCCTAGTGAACTGTCTGGTTTCCTTGAAGAGCCTGTGTGTGGTCAGTCAAGGCATTGCTACTGTAGATGCAGAGCTTTACCGGTCACACACATCATCTACTACTAGAGCACCTCTGTATGCTGAGCACCTGGAATAGGCAAGTGAGTCCATCTCATGCAGTATCAAACACTTGGTAATAATTGTTAGGTTATGTGATAAAAGCTCATCTGCACAACCGTAAAGGCCCACAGAGATCATCCTCAAGCCTGCTCCTTATTACCGCCCCCAGCCAGATGTCTCCTGGCTGCCCTACGCACCTCAAGCAGCTTTTTATCTGCTTTATATTTTTTCTTTTAAATCTTGTCTCCCTCAGTTTGAATAGTAATTTTTTCTGGTGGTACGAAATCACATACTGTGCTTAAGGGTAACTAGATGAAAACTATTCTACTTTCTTGTCTTAAAAACCAAATCCTATGTCTCACAGATCTAGAGGTTAGTTTGCCTCAGTCTGCCATCTACCACTGTTTCTATTTTTCTCTGTCAGGCTTCAGATTTCTGTGCATTCTGAGGTCAGATGACAGCATGCAATGTTTGCCCAACTCATTTTTTAATCTTTCTCAAAAAAAAAGTTATTAATTTGATTTCTGATAGTGATGGTATTTATGGCACCTCAATTTGGTGTTTATTTAAAATAAAAAATAAAACCTTTGACATCTTGAGCCAGATCTCTTGGATGGAGAATATCCTGTTTTCCTGGTCTTTTTTAGCCTTTAGGACCTGTTTCCCCGTGTCTTTTTTAACCTTTCAAATCATCATCTTTATTTAGTTTCAGTGCTCAACTATTTATTTCTATAGGCCAGAGCAGCCTCTCCTGCAATCTTCATTGAAAACTGATGTAAACTGTACTGAACTTGATCCCATTATTCCACAAAACTGACCCGTTTCTTCTTTTTTTCTCCACAAGACTTAGTTCTAATTTCCTTTGCATGGTCAATATCTGCCTGAGCAGCAGCAATTTTTACTTTATCGTTATTCTATAATCTCCTAATATCCTTTTTAATATCCCCCTTCTGCAAGCTTTATTATCCTTTGTACTAAAATAAACAGCAATTAGAATATTATTACTAGATTTTAATATATAAAGAGAATAAGCCAAAAAATATAATTGAAATAAAATGTAAATGTTATTTTCAAGCAGATCAGTGTGAAATGCTTGCTGGCATCAGCCTGGTTTTCTCCCTCCTGGCAATCTTCCTACCAAGAGTTCAGGTTAGGAATCCTCTCCTTGTTGGTCAAAGATTTGGAATTGTTCCTCAATTGGTTGAGGAACACTTGAGGATGGTATGGCTTTCTTTGCTCTGCTTGACCTACATTTAGATGTTAAACAAAGGGAGTTCCTGGGTTTCCTGGAAAATTACAGAAACTCAATATATACTGCAAGCAAAATACACACTTTTCCATCTATAGCCATCAAGCAGTTTCCTGGCGGAATAAAACACTGGCTGCGAGAGGCATATTCAGATCATTTGGTTGTTCTCTGGTGACCTCTGTGTAATAACTGCAAAGGAAAATAGCACATTTACAGAAAATAATGGTGTTAAATTGATGCTGTCTGAAGAGCTACAAAAGATCTGACAAAGGGTGGGTAAGCCATTGAAATGCAATTTTCTTTCCTTTTATCAGTTCAAAATGTAAATTGCACTTTTTTAGTTTTACATTCGTGACATACTTTTTGCCTAAGAATATAATTTTTTTAAGAGGTAGTTAAGTGTTAAAAAGAGAAATTTACGTCTCTTAGTTGAACTGATCTATTTACATGATATATTTACATCCAAAGTTGGGCTAAATTACTTAATTCTCACTTGCTCAAGCATTTTAGGTACTTTTAGTCTCTGTCCAAAGATTATTTAAAGATTCCTCTTATTTTTTTAATGTAAATGTTTTTTCCAATCATTAATTTTAAGGTTAGCCGAGCCTTTATAACCTTGATTACTTAATCAAAATACATTAAAAAAAGAAAATACCTAGGATTTCCTGCATTCTCTCCTGTTTTTCAAGCAACGACACCCCAGGTAACTCCCTCCTGTTGACCCAGCTACAACATAGTGATGAGAGGGCACAGCCTGAGTACAAGACCATACCAGCAACTGCAGAAGCATGATATGGAGAAAAACAAGGAAGATCTGAGTCTGTTCCTCAGCTTGTCTGTTTTAATTTGAGTCATACAGATTTTTGCCACTTATCAGTGCTGGACCTGGTAGCCCAAATGCACAAATTCATGCACTTTGTCAAAATTACCTCTGCAGAGAGCTCGAGAGACCTCACTGTGGAGTAGTCTGTCATAAGACGAATATGAAGATGGCAACAAGCACTGGTACTAAATAAACTTGCTATTTTGTTTCTTGCTTCTGAATAATAGAAAGTGATCAAAAAAGCAATTCTGTTTTTCTATGGGTGAAAAATTAATCAGGTATCGTGTCAGAAAAGACTTGATCAACTCCAGCAGGGTCTGCTGCCGCAAGTTTGTCACCAGCTCATGTGGCCGGCAGGCGAGTAGGGTAGTGCTGGAGAAGCAGAGGACAAGAATTTTATATACAGAAACGACAGCAACTATTTCTTGTTGTGTCCATGTCTTTTTGTTTCAGTGCAGTCTTCTCAGCAAATATTTGGAAATTTGTTTTTCTCAGAAATGGGCCAGAAATAGCAAATCACTCCTTCAAAGATGAAAAGAGACAATCCCTCACAATTCTGCATCTACCAATGACATAATGAGTAGTTTATACATCAACAAATACCTTCATTTTTTTTATATATTACCAAGAAATCAAAGTTCAAAGGTTTACCTGAATTTGTCAGCTGCACATTGCCTCATACTACTCTGTCCTAGGCTACAGACATTTTTGTTTCCTTTTCTCCTTCATTTTTTACTTCCTTTGAAAAAACCACTTTCTACTCCTCTACCTCTGCGCAGTAATTTTCTTTCTCAGTATTTTCCCTGTATTTTTGCTTAGACCCTGCAGAAAACCTATGAGGAAAAAAATGGAAGAACACAGTTTATTTACTTAACAAAATGAAAGCTAGAAAAGGGCAGATTTTACTTTGTAGAATGGTAACTACTGCAAATGGAGAACGTTGTTTAAACTACTGGACTGTACAGTCAGCAGAACAAACAGATATCAACCAGTGAAAATTGCATTTTACTTGGATATTTTGAGGGTTCAGTTCTGGGACTGAGCTTGCAGAATAATTTTCCAACAGGATCATGAAGATCACCCGACAGAGCTGTATTCAAATAGGGCTGAATACCACTGTAGGAAAAAAATGGTTTGTCATGGACAGTTGTAACATCAAGTGATGGGAGGTCCTATCCACATCTATAAGCTCACATAACCAATTGCCCAACCCATCTTTCTGTGCTGGAATTTCCTCTGACTCTACACAAAACCACATGCACTCAAATAGGAAAGAGAAAAACAAGCCTCTGCGCTTGCATTTGTTTGTGTAACCTCAGACTGACCACATCCACCAGCGACAGAACTCACTGCATCCAAAGTAGAACTGGTGTTATCCCTTCAGTGTAGCAACACTTTGTTTTCCCTAAGTCTCCTTTCCAAAAAATGAAAAAATGTATAATTGAAGTACTAGAATATGCCACAGCAGACAGTAACACGTAGGTTTTGCAACAAAGTAAAAATGCTGTCATCCTTACCTTACAAATTCCTGTCTCTTTTTGTGAGGCTCAGAACACCTGTGAGCCAGTTGCTAACAGAAGATAATTAGCTCCTGTTTAACACTTACACCTATCACATTCAGTTTTTCATAATTTTACATTTTATAGTTTTCACAGCTTAACCTGCTCTGATCCTTTCTCTAATGAATGAACAACTTTGTCCAACTCTTTGCTGCTATCAAGGGAAGTGCAGGCAAGACAAAACCACCTTTTCTAATCTCCAGAATAAGGCAAGAGCAACACCAAACTGTAAATAGCTCTGAGGACACAGTAGGAGCTTGACTGAACATATGTGAGGCAATTGGTAGTGTACTTAACAGTGACTAACCCAGCAGAAAAAAAGATGAGGTATGATTTCAGAGCCGTGCACACATCAAGGTGGGGGCAGGTCTCTTCTGCCAGGTAACAGGTGATAAGAAGAGAAGGAAACAGCCTCAAGTTGCACCAGGGGAGGTTTAGATTGGATATTAGGAAAAATTTTTACACTGACAGGGTTATTAAGCATTGGAACAGGCTGCCCAGGGAAGTGGTTGAGGCACCATCCCTGGAGGTATTGAAAAGACGGGTAGACATAGCACTTAGAGATACGGTTTAGTGATGGTTTTTGTCAGAGTTACGTTGATGGTTGGACTGGATGATCCCAAAGATCCCTTCTAACCTAGGAGATTCTATGGTTCTATGATTCTATGATCACATAGGAGAGTTGTTTCTTTTTTGTTCTGCATCCGCCAGCCCAGCACTTCCCTGGCTTCTTAAGTCACACATATACGTGAAGTAGGAAGCCCTTGAAAATTCCCTGTATGTAAAAATACACACTCCCCTCGATGGTCAGGAGGAGAAAGAGCCCTTTTCGCTCCTCATTACCAACCATTTTGTTCAGCAGCAGTTGAACACATATTTACTCTTTTGTTGAAGTTATGTTCCTTTTGAATTGTGAAGAGCTCCTAAATAGGTTGTTTTGAAGATGACTGAAGGTCACATGTTTTGGTTGATGACTGGAACATGCTGGAACAGTCTGTATGCTAAGTGTTGAAGCAGGCTCTGAAAAATAAGTTTAGTTTGAGCACTTGCTTTTTACTGAGAACATATGTCTAGGGAGAAGCCCCAAGGCTAAATCCCGGCTTATCTTTAGGTTTACATACTTTTATATATTCAGATAAACAAACTGTAAATTCTCTAGATAAGGGAAAAGTCATCACTACTGGACTAGAATATTAAATATCAACCTGGGTTAGTTGATACCTAAGGAAACAGCTCAAGGTTAGTCCTACCAGTGTACACGTACTTCTATTGTCTCATCTTCTTCATATGTGCTCTGTTTTTCCATTGGTCATGATGACCATCAGCTTCCACATAAGTTACCACAGTTCAACTGATGGGTGATGATAATTTGTGAAACTCCACCACTTCTGTCTGATCATATTTTGCCCCTGATAATGGTATCTGATGAGTATTGATCTCATAAGTCCTGTCCCTATTCACTGTCTCAAAATAAACAGTCTTGCTTTCACCTTGTTTGTTAAAACCTTTCTGACATGCTTCACACACAAAGGACTCTGCTGCCTTTCTTAAAACAAGTGCACCTTTGTTGCAAAGTTGGAACAACCTTCATTTTTCCAGCTGCAATTAACATTCCTTGCAGGTAATGCTTTCCTTTGAATGGTTTGTTCTGACTTCTTCAGTGATTTTACAAGGTCTTCTCTAGCTCTTCATCCCAGACAAATTAATTACAAATGTCTACAGCCTGTCTCTGGCCTCGCCAGTGCTGGCACTACAGTGGCTTGCTCAGCTGGTGCAGTTTGCTGTATTTCAGGCAGCTGTTTCACGTCCTCTGTACCCCTGGCAATCTTCAGTGACCTGCTGCGTCTTGCTGACCCTCCGATTAGGCAAGCCCCGGTTAAATGTCGGTCATTTTTTGCTTGGTTCATTGCTGATACCGGAATTATCACAAAATAGCACAGATTAACTTCAGCAGAAACCTTTGGTTCTGGTCACAAACTCATACAGTAAAAACTTTGCTAGCAGAGTATTTTTTCTTTCATACTGGTACTCTCTCAGGTCAGACAGATGAGATGATTGACACCCCTTAAAAGGTGACACTCTCTAAAGAGCTGACTGCAAACGTGCACTTTTAAAGTCTAAGCAAGATAAATTACCTGCTAATTTAAAGGAAGCTATAAGTTTTCATCCCACCAGTACACTTGAGATAAAAACGTTTCTAGCAGATAGACACCACATTACCTCTGCATTAATAACACAGTTACTGTCACAGCTGCCTTGCAAATATTTCACAAAATTCCTGACACCGGAGCAGCCCAATGGCTATGTCTCAGTTCCTTCTCATGCAATGAGGAAATATCCTTGTAATCCTGTCCTAACACACTCTGCTAAAAGACATGAGTCAAGCTTTCATGGCCTTAAAAGCCAGTTGCCAAAACAAGTCATGATGTGTGTCAGCCTGCTCCCATTTCAGTTGCACTAGCTGGCAAAGCTGAGCCTCACAAGGTTCTCTGTGTGTCATTAAGCTGAGCAAAACACAGTAAATCATAAAATCATAGAATGGTTTAGGTTGGAAGGGACCTTAAAGATCATCTAGTACCAACCCCCCTGCCCTGGGCAGGGACACCTCCCACTAGACCAGGCTGCTCAAAGCCCCATCCAGCCTGGCCTTGAACACTTCCAGGGATGGGGCAGCCACAGCTTCTCTGGGCAACCTGTGCCAGTGTCTCACCACCCTCACAGTAAAGAATTTCTTCCTAATATCTTATCTGAATTTCCCCTCTTTCAACTTAAAACCATTACCATTTGTCCTATTGCTCCACTCCCTGATAAAGAGTCCCTCCCCATGTTTCCTGTAGGCCCCCTTTAGGTACTCAAATGAATAGTGTACAGTGATGGTGTGTCACCCAGTCTGATTGTTTTTCCCCAAAGTTTACTCCAGGTTACCTCCCAAACTAAGGATCCAAATTTTAAATTCCCCAGCAGCATGAACAGCCTGAGTTGCACTTTCCGAAGGAAAGGGAATCAAGCTGGGCTGTGCAGTGACTCAAAGCGTTTTCAGACAACTAGCCTCTGGCTGTACTTCAAAGGACACTTCCAACCTACCTAAGCAAGCACAGCCACCAAAAGAGGCAGTCCTGTCCTTCTCCCCGATCATTTCTTTCCACACTCCTTCCTTGTACTAACACAAGCTGTTCTGCCAATATACTGGGGTACTGAGCAGGCTGAAAAATAAACCTCATTAATAGTTCTGGCCAGGCTGTTTTTCAGCTCCTGGAGTCTTGCCTGTCACCTGCCTGCACAAGTACTTGTGCTAGCCCGAAGGTGAGGCAGGGTTGAGGCCAGGGAAACTACAGCCTTCCTATCTGTGGTAATCTGTGCAGATTTTTTAAGGCCAAGTAATACACCAGTTGTCCTCTGCCAGCAATGCTGTTTCTCCAAGGGAAGCTTGCAGTCCCAGCTCCAAGCCCAGTGCCACACTATGGCACAGGCATCTGATAATGTACATTCAGTCCTCGCAAAAGAAAATTGCCACGAGCAAAAGATCTGACACAGCAAAATAGAGTGTCATGGGTCTATAAAGAGTTCAAATGGCAGTTTCTCCTCCCATTACGATAAGAATTTTTTTTTTTAATGCATGTATTTTCATGGAATAGCCATAATTGCTTTTTGTGCAGGCCTGGTGGTTTTGATCTTGAAATTTTCCCTACTAGGAGCCATTATTAGGAGACAATGGAAAAAGAGAAAGAGAAAAAGGAGTTTCTAGTCTCACTCCTGAATAGCTATTTTGTTCTAGCTTTGATATGTCTTTTCCATTCCTTGGCATTCCAGCAGTTAGAGAGCAAAATCCTATTACTCTTAAAGTAAAGCAGTGAAATGAAAAAAAGCCGAGAATGCAACAGAGAGCACAGCAAGCCATCTAGGAGAGCACTTTCAGCTCTGCCCAAAGAACACGAGCTTTCTGCCGTTTGACTATTAGGCTCATGATGAACAGCCTCAAGAACAGGCAACTGAGCAGGCAAACCACCTGGAAACGACAGGCCACAGCTACTGTTGGGAGCCGAACGTGCCTCTGCGTGAAATCACTACCTTCTCCTGGAGGAGGTGGGATGTATATGTGCACGGATGTTTCTGTCACAGCTTGAGCATCAGTAAAACCAAGAAATGGGAAGGACATTGATTAGTGAATGACCCCAGCAGATGGCTTCAGACTGGACAACCAACTCCTACACATTTTAGGGACCTTACCTGTATACTGTCTTAATGCAAATACAAGATGATACTGGATAGTACGAAATGTCTAATGAATATAACCACAGCTAGTTGTAACTTTACAAGCTTAAGCTGAAGTAAGGGGAGGTGATACTCTTTTTGCTGAGTCTAATGATCAGCTGTTTAAATGCATTAACTTGATGAACAAACTACACGCAGGAGTTTTGGGTTTTTCCCTTTATGATTGGCCTCAAGTACTAAACCTCTGTAATGTTTGGAGACAGATCTTGAGAAAAATGCCACAGCACAAGACAAACTGTGCTGTGCTGGTGACCTTCATCTGGCTCCCCGGAGCCTCCCTGAGCCTGTGATCATCCGTTCACTTAGCACATTCACTCTTCATCACGGACAGGGTTCATCCCACTCACACTTAATCATCAAGGTGTCTCACAGAAGCCATTTTTTCTCAGATTCTTCAGTAGGAAGAAAAAATACAGCCTCCAATTAGCTCTAAAAAACAGAATTGTAAACAGAAATACATGATGGTGTATCTGCAAATACTTAAAGGTCTGTTTTTCAGCAGAGGCTGTTTTGCAGTTATACTTCTTTGAAATGTAATACTCTGATTACTGACCAGTCAAACCATGCGCATTTGTGTCTGGTACACTTTGAATACTTTCCAGTAGGGCCTTTAAGACTTGCGAGGTATGAAATTAAATATAGTTTTGCTTTCACTTACTTTTATATATACAACTGAGTTCACTAACTGCTACTAAAATAAAGCACAACTTGCAAAATTAAGCAGTATGTGTAGGAATTATAGTGGATTTCCTGAATAGCCGTGGCTCTGCCCTCACTGCTCCATCTATGATTATTTTTGTTTATGTAACCAGATAGTCATTCTCCAATGACTTGTTTGTGCCTATAGGCAGTGAACAGATGTGTCTCTCTTTCAAGCCAAAATAAATAATATTGATCACAGATGATGATTTCTTCTTAGTTCAAGTCTAGAACGAATCTTTTCCAAGAGTGGGTTTTTTCTGTATTGCTTCCTCACAATACAGCCGTCTTCTCTTGTAGCTAGTCCAAATGTGGGGTTGCTTTTGTTCTGATTTCCCAAAGGGTGTTTGAAACACTGAACGCTATTTTAAGCTTGGTGAGCAGTGGGCACACTGAGAATTGTACTGACAGATGTTTACAGGAACTTGACAGGTTAAAAAAAGAGATGATTTGCTAATGTTATACTTTCAGGAAATCCTTCCAGCTAAACACTACTATTCATATTTAAGTTCACCATATGTGAAGTTTTCTGGGTCTCAGATCAATATGTTTCTTTAAATTGTGATTTACTAAGCTATATTTTTAAAACATGGCGCTATTTGTTAATAAGACTCCTCGTGCTGACTTTCTAATTTGTGAAATTAACGTGCTCAAACTGAAGTGCAATTAAAACGGGGAACTTCCATACTACTTTTTAACTAGAGAAAACCATTAGTGAATATATAAATACATTTTACACCTGTAGTTGTGCTTCTAACAGGTAGTAACTCTTCAACCCTCAAAGAGTTTTCCCTTGAACCTCAAGATAAAAAGATACCTTTAGCAAAAGTTACCAGTACACTCACTAACTGTATTTGAGGTCTGAGTCTGTTTTCCATATATCCGAGATCTCAGTAGTCTTTGCTGGTTCTAGTGGCTCATACAGACATCCCAAAGCGTGACTCATTTCTTTATTTCACCATGCTAAAGTACTGGGATGGGGGGTTTTTTCTTACTTAAGAAGAAATAAAAAAATATTCTGAGTCTTTTTGGTAGCCAGAATGAGTCACCTATCTTTGTTAAAGATTGAGCATCTTGCTGTCAGGTTGTCACAGTTCGCTTGGGCTTTGTCTCTCTGCCTTGGCATAGTTTGCTATTATCTAGAACTGCAGAACTGTACAATTTTTGTGACTGTTCACTTAATTTCTTATGTTACTTATGCATTTTTATACAGATGAAAACAGCACATAGCTGAAAGTAAGGAAGGGAATCATTTGTCTCAAGTGAAGCACTGCTTCACCAAGTGCTTAAATGATGAGTTGTTTAGGTATGTCAGCTCACCAGCTCCACTTTTCCCTACATTTTAGGGGAAAACCCGGATTTTGTGATACAGAAGGAATGTGCAAGACCATCTTCAAAGCTGAACAAAGGAAGAAAAAGGTCCTAAAATTAGGAGGACAGGAAAGCAAACACAGCACCAGTTTTGAGCCCAAGACCATCACCCTCCAGGACAAAGCTAATACTTTTAATCCTTCTTGAAGAGTTGCCATCAGCATTTTAGCGACATTTCCCAATGGCTCTCGGACCCCCCCGGCTGCTGCCATGGCAGAAGGGGAAGGTTGGGGACGGTCGGGTGGATGGAGGCAGGATGGGGTTTGCGAAGGGCTTGCTGTTAGCAGAGTGGGGGCGGCGGAGGGGGGGGCTCCTCCTGGGAGTGACGGAAGTGACAAATGTCGGTCGGGTTTAAGGGCTGCTCTGCACGGCAAGTCGCCAGATGGCGATGTAATGCCAGCAAAACCAAGCGCTGCCGGCAGCTTCCCACCTTGGGAGCTGCTCCCTCGATGCGTCCCGCATCCTGAGCACCCCCCTCCTCCGGGCACGTTTGATGGTTAAATACTTGATCATGTCGGATGCCTCCTTAATTAGCTCCCTCTCCCCCCACAAGCAGTATATAATCTATATACTTACTATAAATCTATACTTACTGCTGGGAGAACTTGCAGATCCTACTCAGAAAGGTGCAAGAGTTATTCCTGACACGTGCCCCTGTCTCCATATTCCCATCTATTTTCTAAAACACAAGCAGACAAAATTATTACTAAATGCAGCGGTATTTCCTGCATGCAGCCTGTCTGATTATTTGCGTTGAATGTGTACTCTGATGAGCCAGCTAAGGTGTGACAGCAAGAGCTTTGAAGCAAAGCCGCTGTTGGATCCAGTCATCTTGAAGTCACTTGTAACAGTCAGAAATCCCCAGTGCTCTCAGATGAGCTGCTTAGATTATGTCTCGGACCACCTTTCCACCACCATAAGGAGGCTTTCGGTGTGCAAGTTTACAAAAGGATCCGTCACCTTAGATCATATTCTGTCCGTTTGGAAGGTCTAGCTTTGCAAGAGCTATCAGCCCCTGTGAGAAAAAGATTTTTGAATTAAAAAATATTCATACAGATTCCACCTGTATCTTCTGAGAATGCAATAATTTTCTGGAGCCTGACACTGAGGCTGCTGTAGTTGTGTCCATCCTTTTCATGGCCACTTTGATACCATTGTATCTACCAGTCTAGTATATAGCTCAACAACTGTTTGCAATTCAACTTGAACACTCAAAGCTGTTCCTCGGGAGGGAGGTTAGAACAAATTTTGCTAATATTTAAAAAGAAATATTCTATAAGTTAGTTGTGGGCCTTTTTTTTTTTTTTTTGGCATTCTGAAAGGCAGCACGGGTCCGCAGTACTTTCATAATCCTAAATTGCCTTCAAAACCACATGACTGGTGGAGTTTCAAAATCTCAGAATGAAATGTTTCCATTACAGTCATTTCAGTTTTGCTGGATAAAGCCTTGCTTTACCACCAAACTGCAAAACAAAACTCACAAAAGCTGCACTATTTTTAAAGCCACACTGAAACGGCTTAATATTGAGCACAGTTCTTTGCAAAAATTTTTCCTACCATTAGTTAACAGTTGATTGAAGGGGCACATGAAACTTCTGACCTCTCCTGGCCTCTCAAGCTCTGCAATGAATACTTTCTAATGGCAAAGAAGAACGTAAGAAATGAAAAAGACATGACCTTCTCAAACAAAGCAAGTCAGAGAGAATTTCAGGGCCCTCACAGACATGATAACAAGAAAAATGTAGGTAGGTTTATTTTGGCAGAAAGCAGCAGTGACTAATCATGCACAAAGGAAGCCTCTATAGAGTGGGAGCTTGAGGTGCGGGTGTGGGAAGAAGTAAGAGGACGTTACCGGGAGATAGAACATTAACATTAGCATGACAGAGAATTTATATTTTCAGTGTGTGGCTGGGATTCCCTTCATGATGCCTCAATCTGTGTCAGTAGTACTCATCAAATCCAGATGCTGCCAAAATCGGATTTCAGGCAAATTCATACCTACCTTGAAATCTTATAGACTTAAAAGAAGGGTTAGCAGAGAGCATTATACATTAGATGCTGAGAATTCAGATTGGACTGAACAGGAGGAGGAGAAGTAGTGAAAAAAGCCCATTATCTGCCAAATCTACAAACAGAGCCGCATTCCCGATTACAGCCCTACTTAAAAGTAAGCACAAATAAAAACTACCAGAAGATGAAAATAACAAATGCATCCAGAACTTCAGCTATGAAAGAGCTTGATTATATGAAAGATGTTGTTCCAGGTTAAATCAATCTGAAGCAGGCTTGCTATATCATTCTAGTCTGAGAAAGAAAAACGTATCAAAACATCAACTGAAGAACAGAACATCCAGCAGTTTTACAGTGTGGAGTCAGTAAAATTTGTATCCCTAAGACTATTGTTTTGCCTTGAAATTTTGGAATCTATATGAGCAACCCCAAAATTATTCAGAACTCAATCCTATGGTATTTGCAGGACTTTTTGTGACATCAGCAGAGATCAGTACTGTTATATCTCTGAGTCTTATTGTGTAGTATAAACTCAACTTGGCTCTCTAGCCAAATTCTTAGGAAAAAAAAAGGCAAGTCCAGAGACACATGGATGTATCCTGAGGTTTACAGACATATTCCTCAGCTGTGAAAAAAAAAATAAAGAGAAGCTGAAAGTGCAGTTCTGCTCATATATTTATAATTTTCAGCTGAAAATTTGAACAGGGATCATCCATCCCTTCTGGCCAATTTCTAAGAAAGAGGCTGTATAATTGTGTGGTTGTTACACTCTGTATTGTATGCATCTAAATTAAAGTTGGAAAGCCTGTAAGTCATAAAGCAAGCCAACTATTAGTCTAATCAGTCTATCATGCTTATTGTAAGTCAGTAATGAGTTGCTGGAAGGACTTCTCTAAGCTGTACGGAAGGACCTGGAAAAGATCCAGTCACTTTACGCATCTGAGAATGTCACCAGGAAGAGAGGAATTGGATCTACAATGCTATTATAAGCAAATGTTTGGATCACTCCCAATGTTTTTTTTATTACCCTTTACAATACACAAAGGTGAATAATTTGCAGTGGGACCATATGAACCATGAGTAGTAACATTTACCTCGGGAATATTTTTTGTCAGATGCTTGCAGCCTAGGCACTGCAAGGCACGGCAAAGGAAAACCAAAATTAAATCATTCTTCAGAATTACCTCTAAAATCAGTCAGCCCTCCTAGGCAGAAGCTGGATTTATTCAGGGAAGAGGAGTGAATGCTACCATGCCATGTTTGGAGCTAACCGGTTTGATATATAAATCTCATTGGAAATAAAAAGCTATGTCTGATATATCTAAGGCTGTCTAAATGTTCCCAGTTTGTGGCATGCATATTCTGTTCTGATCTAAATAATTTAAAATGCTGTGTACAGAAAGCCTACAACAAGTAATGCAGAAACGTAAGAGAGCCTGACATTTCACTCTTGTCCAGTTATTTTGAGATTTTGATCTCATGAATACTCTTCTGTGTTCTTGGGTATTGAATTAATGACTTGAAGGTGCAGAACCTGACCATGCTCTGCTTCAGCCTCTAGAGTAACACCCTAAAATCCCTAAACCAGAGCTGGGCACAGGGCTCTTAGAAATGCCAGTGTTACTATGATAGAGCTGGGATGGAGGAGCTGGAAGGTTTGGGCTGCTCTGAAGTGACGTGTAGAGCAGGGATACCCAGGAGACAGACATCCAGGGGGCTCCCTCACTGCTCTGCAGACCTCGGTGCTGTCAACAAGAATATTATGGTCCCCTGGAGCAGCTGCTGAGTGAGGGAAATATTTTGGTTCAAGCATATTGTGTTCAGGTGCTTCTGAAATAAAATTTTCTTTGATTTCTGGTTCACAGATTTCTGCTTGAAATAGAAGAAATCAAATTAAAAGAATCAAATAATGCCTCATAAAGAGTAGACCCAGGCTGTGCAGCCATCTCTGTGTGGTACTGTTCTTTAGAATAAAAGATGATTTAAGGACATTTCCCACTGCTTTTCTGCTGGTGGATAAAACAATAACATGGGTGATGGGTATAGCTGGATTGCAGCTTGCTTTAGTTCCAGAAAATAGCATGGAGTAACCACAGCTTTTACACCTGTGCAAGAAACAACAGTGCATAATTTTGCCAACATCAATCAGAGCAAGAATCTTTAAAACAATGTGTGAAGTCGGAGCAGAAATCACTCCAGCTCTGATCCATCACTGCTTTCACTCAAACAATGCATTCATTTACAAAACATCAGCTGCAGCAATCTCTAGCAGAGCAAAGAAGGAGGGGGAGCAATGAATTTATTTCGATGGCTGCTAGTTTTCACTTATGAAGAGGCCAATTCAGTAAACCTCTACAGGGATCATGAACAGGCATGCTGCTTTCCTTGCGTTTTTCTGAATCATGCCCTATCATAGAATGGTAGGGCTGGAAGGGCCCTCTGGAGATCATCTAGTCCGCCCCCCTGCCAGAGCAGGGCCACCTTAGAGCAGGTTGCGCAGAAACGTGTCCAGGCGGGTTTTGAATGTCTCCAGAGACGGAGACTCCACCACCTCCCTGGGCAGCCTGTGCCAGTGCTCTGCCACCCTCGAGGTAAAGAAGTTCCTCCTCATGTTTAGGTGGAATTTCCTATACTCAAGTTTGTGCCCATTACCTCTTGTCCTGTCACTGGGCACCACTCCCTATCCCTAAAAAACTAAAAAACTTCAGCTTCCTGCTCAGTCGCACCTCAATGAGACTTTGCACCATAGCAGCAAAGGTGACCAGGGAATTGCGTTCCTTCCTGCCTTCCCTGAGCAACATGCTGCAAACTGCTGCTGTGGCAACCCAACCAGTAGGCAACCTCTCTATCCAAACAGCGTCTAAGATAGCTAATAATTTTGCTGTTTAAAGTGCAGCTTCTGAGAATGAGGTCAAGCACGTGTCTGGAGCAGAGTTCCTCTCTCTCCCACTGTGCCTGGGACCTACCAATCTCCTTTTGCTCTCTAGGAGGCTTCGCAGGCCAGCCCTCGTCCTCTAAAGTGTAGTGGAAATGCTTTACCAAAGACTGGCAAAGTAGGTTCTGTTTCAGAGAGGAAACAGTTCAGTGTGTAGAAGAGCAATGGATCCTGAAAGTCTCCAGGTTCTCTGGAAGCTGGATTTCAGTCTCTTTAACAATTTCCTGGGATGGTGACCGTCAGTGCAGCTAGCAAAGGCAATGCAATTATGTACTGAGCCTAAGCAGAGACCAAGACTGGGCTGCCTCTGAAACCAAAAAACCAAATTAAAAACAAAACCAGTGACACATGCAGAATGACAGCTCTCCTGCATCCAGGTGGATACTACTGCCCCATCTCCTCTTTGACTGGAAAACTAAATCAGTGAGAAAGAAAGACTGAAAAACCAGACCTTGGACTCTCAAAGTTTAGGTTGACTTAACAGGTGGTGATGGTGACAAGAGGACTAGGAACAGGACCCAACTATGAAATGGCTGAGAGTGCCCCAATAGACACCATGGTGCTCAGTCTTTCCTTACCAGCTGGGAACAATTGTAACCTAAGGAAGGACAGCACACTCTTCCTCCAGTCAACAACATAGGAGGTTTCCGCTGCTTATACTCAGCCGACAGCCTTCCTGCTGGGCACCCTGACTGCCTAACTGAAGCGCTTGATGACAGCCTGCTCTCTGGGGAAGTTTTCTGACAGTAAGGTGCCCCCAAACAAATGCAGTTGCAGGTACCTAGTGGTGGTGTGCGTTGCAGCAGCCATGTGTGAACACCATCAATATTGCCTGGAGATACTGGAGTGAGCAGGTGCTGTTGGGATCTAGCACGCTTGTAACCAGCAGGTGCCCCGTGCCTGGAGATACTGGAGTGAGCAGGTGCTGTTGGGATCTAGCACGCTTGTAACCAGCAGGTGCCCCGTGCCTGGAGATACTGGAGTGAGCAGGTGCTGTTGGGATCTAGCACGCTTGTAACCAGCAGGTGCCCCGACCCCTAAGCAAGAGGTTGATCCCAGTGTTAACATCATACCAATCCCACTGATGATGATTTGCTCCATATCTCCTTGGCAATTTGGAGACACTACTTTGAGAACTGATACAACAAAATACTGAATGAAATAGTCATCTCTAGTTGCTTTAGAAAATTAATTCCATAGGAATCTTTTGGCATGATTTACTAGATCCATTAAAGCTATAGTAAACATATATTAAATTATATGAATTAGAGGTAAGGAGAGAATTTGCAAATGTATTTTTTGCTCAGTTTTGCCTCACTGTCGGCACAGATGTCCGTGGACTATGACTCATGAATAATGTTTTCAGGTCAGATTTACTTCTAAGCCTGGAAGTACACTTACATTAAATGAACAACTTGTGACGCATTTACTCCAGATTTTCTAAGAAAAATGAATCCTGGCAGTTCAAGCTTCCCTGGCTGTCAGGTAGCCTGCAAAATGTTTTTCTCAAAAGCCTTTGCACAACTTAGAGTGGTCTTTGACCTTGTTTACTTCATTACGAAAGGCAGAAAAGGAAACTGGTAATATCACTCTAATATTAAAATCTTTCCTAGAAACAGTTAATATAATTTAAAGAAAATGAATCAAAGGAGACATTGCTTTCCTATGTTAATCCCTAAGCAGTAGCTAATAGGCTGGAATTTACAGAAGAACATCAGCATTCTGCCTATTTTTCAACTTGCTTGCTAAATCTTCTTTACTTGCCAATGAACACCACCTCTGTCAAATTCGTATTTTGGGTCAAATTTATATCTACAATGCTAAACCAAATGCACTTTAGCTCACGTTATCTTCAGCAAATCAAAATTCTAATCTAACTTTTCGAGCTTAGTGGACCTCTTCCTTTCATACTCAGCGGTCAAATGATCGTATTGTCTCAGGCCCAGCAAAAGTACCCTTTCGCCTTCCTGAAGCTGCCCAACAGCTGAATGGAACAATCTACATTGGCAGTAAGTCTTAGCTTGTTTAGTAAAATGGTCCCCACACACCATCCAGAGCACAGACTTGATGTTTCAGCACTGAAACCGGGAGGAGTTTTGTTGTGGATTTAACAGGTGCGAAAGTGGTGCCCTCAGTTCAATGAATAATTCAAGATGAATCTGGCAAATTCTGCTTCTGTCTAGGGCAAAAGAATATTGTATGTTTTCCAAACAGGCTTTAACTGGGAACTATGCAATAAGTACTATCTGCAGTAATTCTTTGTAAGAAGTTCAGTTCAGGTGTTCACATTCCTCACTGGAGGTGTTTTGACCAAAGAGGTCACCTGGTATATTTCCATGACCTTGTTATTCTTCATAATCACATTTCTACTGTCCGTATTAATTTGGGTACACATGCTGTTCCACAAATGATTTTCATTTCATTGATATTCAGCAAAAACTCACATGAGGTGTGTCTTTGGGGAAAATATTCTAGCCAAGAGTGAATTCACTATAAAGTGTACAGACTGAATTAACATCACGGGAGGGCTTTGAGACCACCTGAGAGTCATGCCCACATGGAGACTCTCTAAGATTACAAGCAGCATCAATGCTCTGTAGAGAACCTCGGTTCTGGGATGAAGTCATTCCTAAAGAACACACGCAAAACGTGAGCAGTTTTTAATCCAGTCCATCTTGAAATCTAAACAAAGATGAGAATAAAGTTGAACAGTACCTACCAAGCTGTCCTGCTATAGAATATGTTCTGTAGCCTCTGCTATCAAAATGAAATATACACTGTTTTGCCGTTAAGCGGAGTTTATTATTTAGCAGCCCACAAATGCACTTTGCTTTGCACTTAATAAACTTGCTGCCTTTTATGATTAGCAAGAGTGAGTCTCTCCACTTAAAAAATACTGCTAATCAGTGAATGCAAACAGAAAGGATTGTAAAGTGAAATGAGAAATGGGATTGAAGTCTAGGTCTCCAAAGAAAAGAAAATAAAACCAAAAAACCCCCAAAGTAAAAGCACTTTCAGTAGAATCCTTCTGACCAGACTTAAGCTGAAACTGCCCTTTTATTAACTTTGTTTTCCAAGGAGTGTAGTGTATTATGCCTGTGTCTGAGAAGAACCCACCACTACTGGGAACGTCCTGCAGGACACTGGTGGTGTTGGGCTGCAGCAGAGTACCCCCTTGGACCTGCTCCTTGATGTGATGGCTGAAGTAAAAAATGACCAGGGTATTGATATGAGGTCTAACCAAAGACATAATTCATAAGGAAAAGTAAGGAACCTTTTATGACACTGTTCTTGTGAACCAGGACAAATACTGCACATACAGAAAACAACAAATTTGAGAATGAAAGCTCATAGTTGGGAAAAAAGATAAGAAATTTGGTTTTAAGGAGAATGAATAACACTGTAAATTGCAGTAGGCTTGTCACTACGAGAAAGGAGGCGAGAGTGTTTAATTAAAACTGCTGCTTTTTCATGTAAGAACATGCAGTCTGGGCTGTGTCAACATGCTGCCTGCCTAATCAGAGTATAAAAAGAGCTGGGAGCAGTGAGATAAAGTACAAGCCAAGGCAGTGGGGGTTTTGCCTTTTTTTTTTTTTAATTGACTCTCTACCTCATGGGTTTTTTTTATTCCCAGGCATTCAGCAGCCTCACACTCTCATATTTGCAGTGAATTAGATCTTTTGTTTAGCAACTGTAAACCAGCAGAAGATGAATCCAGTTGACAGAGGGAGTTTCAGTAAAGACATTCCTCTGGAATATCGAGATATATTGGACCCAAGATATTTTGGAGTGCTACTGGCCACAAAACCAGTGAACTTTTTCCAATTTATTGCAAATTGAGTCCACAGAATGGAAATGGGGTGGAGGCATAAAGGCTCAGTAAGGCTCTCGCATGCAGTTAGGTACACTGAATTTTTTCCCAATCTGCAGGGGAAGTAAATTTCTACATTGTACACCTGAGACTCTTACAAACCTTTAAAGCTTCTCTGAGGGGATCAGGGCCTCGCCTGAAGGTGTTTGTACTATGATGGATTGACTATGATATCCAAACACTGAATCAGTCAGACTAGGAGAAAAAAAACCAAAGGATTACATTCCAGAACCCAAATGTGCACCTTCAGTGTATTTTGACATATTTTCCTACCATCTGAGAATAGTCCAAGAAACCTGAAGAGCATAAAAATCAGTCAAGCTCTATTCCCTCATTAGGTACTTTGCAAATTTCTCTAATTGGTCCATTTGCAAGCCAGTGATGCTGCAATATGTATGTTCATAGTTTCCAAGTTATAGTAACTGTTAGAAAGAGAAAGATTTAGAATGTTTGCAAATTACAGCATCCTTTTTCTGTAAACTTCAGATTATGGTTTTAGGACTATGTTCTAGTTTCTTTTCTGCATGTACCAGCTTGTTAGGGACAAAAAATAAAATGAAAAAGCAATACAAACACGAGCTACTTCATTCTCAAGTGCAATTACAACAACTCAAAGCTGAAGAGCTGGAGCAAAACAAATTAAATGGTTTAAGTACTAATACTTTTTCACCATTTGTACACAAAAAGAAAAGTTGAGGGAATGAAGTTTTGAAGCCCCCTGAAAACCCTGTTTGGTCTCCAGATTGGCCTGTATTTTTTTTTTATATTACACGACCCCAAGTCAGTAACAGTTCAATGGCAGCGGAGATCAGAGACTTCCAGTGACAACAGAATCATTAGGCAGTGCAAATCAATGTATACATTCATCTTACAGGTTCCTAAATATGATGTTTAAAATAGTAGTCTTTTTGGTGACCAAAAGACAGAGAAAACTCCTAAAATACAGATATTTTCATCTGCAATTTTGCAAAAATATCCTTTATTTAAAGTGAAGAGAATATGTGGGTTTTTTCCTGCAAATTAAGGCCACCTATTGCTAGCCCTACTATGTCCCTCGTTTTTTTCTGCCAATATTTTCTTCCTGACAACTTCCGTCAAAGAATTACTGAAGAAAGCAATATGGACATACAAAAAAGTGCCAGTGCCAGAACCAGGTGTTTAGCTGACAATGAGTTTGATTTTCTTTCTGCTCCTAAACAGAATGGAGTGAACTTTCTCAAGCAGCTACAGTATTAAAAACCCAACCAACCAAGTATTTATCCTTTGATTATCAGGCAACAGTGCTCATTTGTACCTGCTTTCAGGAGAAACAAGAAATCATCTGCTGTTTGTAACACTCACATGAGTATCGCAATGAGTTATATCTGTGGATACCACAGCACAGGACAGAAATTCAAAAGATATGACATATATTAGTTTTGGCATGGACCACTAGTGAATTTTCTCATCCCAAAATTGGAAAAGAAAAAAGATGACCCAGAGAAATTAAGTCAACATCAATCCCAAGTAAAATCACAGGGAAATTAACACAAGACTCAATAGATAGCTAGTGAAGGATGTAATTAATGCCACCAACACAGTTTTATGGAACACTTCCTTGAGGATCTATGGTTTGCTTAATGGAGAACACTGCAGGTGTGTAGTGTAGTGTACTTAGACCTTGTTTAAGTGCTCATTTTAGCTTTGCAGCGTGTTCGGATAAAAACTGTCTCATAAAAATGGATTTGACTTGACAGGCTGACAGATTTCAAGAACACAATATTATTAAAGAAACATAATTGAAATCACATTGTTTCTCACTAGAAACCATTTTTTTCTGCATGGAAGTATATTAGATCTAATACAACTCAATTGTTTTCAGCTGTAATCCATAAGTATTTGCAAAAACTTTGATGATCAAATTTTCAGATGACAAAGAAAGGTAGAATGAAAATATTGAGACAGACAAGCAGTCATACAGAACAACAGAGACAAGCTGAGAAGCTGGGCCTGGCCAGGAAATTTGCATACTAATAGCTTTCAATGCAAAGCACCGTATCTAAACACCCAGACTACAGAACAAGCTTAGAGCATGACATCCTGGAGCAGCAACTCAGGGAAAGTTCTGCCACAATGTCCAGAAATCCCATCCTGAGGTCCCAGTGTCGTACTAGAACAGAAAACCATGTCCTGAAGCAGAAGGAGGAGTGTGTGACAGTGACATTGAGCTAGAAGTTACTAAATCCTTTGCAAAGATTTGTAAAAGATGCAGAAAATAGTTTCCACAAGGACCTGAGAGACAAAGAATACACCTTGCACTTGAAAGGCTTGAAGAGGACAATCTGTTTGGCGAGTACCAAAACGAAGACTGAAAGGTGATGTGACTACTATGTACAAATACTTCCTGGAGGAGGGAACAAAAAAGTCCTGAAGTGCTATTTAATCTAGCAAGGAAAAGCATAACTTGGATCATTTGATGGAAGCTGAAGCTGGGGAAATTAAAACTGGGAGTAAAATACAACTTTTCTTCATGAGAGTGATTAATCACTGACAAACATTGTGAATGGAAGTCTCCATCCCTGGATGTCTTCATCAAGACTGGGTGCCCTTCAGGAGCACACATGAATGCAGCAGAACATTAAGTTCAAACAGTGGCTAATTTGGTGGCCATAAACTGAGCTGCAGCCAGGGTAGTACAAGAAGGACTCTTGCCACTGTCCAGACTGACAAGAGTCCCAAGCTCAGCTCCAGGAGTAGGGACCATCCTTACGCTTGCTAGTTATAGTTTAGACCATAGCTTTGATTTTCCCCTATGACCTACCTGGACTGTGCCCACAGTTTCCTGCCAGCAGCACTCGCTCAGAAAGATCTTTGGAGAGAAGAGTCACAGTCCCACGCAGAATAGGGTCATGCGTCTTCTCCCTGCCTCTCAGGGCTTCCTCTTCCTGGCACCTGAAAGGAGGAAAAAATGGATGGCTGTTCACATTGCGAGTTCAGCTGGGCACAGCTCCTCCTGGGGGCATCTGTCCTACTCTGGTGTCTCAGGTCCAAGAGGACCTCAGAGCTGCCATTCGACTTCAGCGGCCTGAACACCTTCTTGTGGCTCCAGTGCTTCATAAACACAGAACAAAAGACAGCGTTCCTTACGCCTGGAAATGAAATAGCACAGATGCAATAGATGCAAATTTATTGGCAAGTGGAAAAAAGCAGTCCCGTATTTCTGCAGTATTCACAGGGATCTGCTTTAAGTGCCAATTAAAGCAGCACAATAGCTAACAAATTAAATGTGCCAGAAGCATAAGGACAAACATTCCACATGGGCATGACAGCGTAAACCCTACTGCGTTTCTCAAGGTGAGCAAGGAAAGAAAAAGTGCGTGGACACAAAGGTCTCTGTAACAAAGCCCCGCGGTCTGAGCCAGCCGAGGCTGTGCGATTCACGGTGCTAATGAGCCTGGCTTCTGGGAAGATCTGGCATCTTGTGTGAGAGTTGCAACAGCCAGCTGGACAAGGATCAACTCTGACAGCAACAGCGGCACGTGCTACAGATGGAAATTATTAACGCTGAGAGGAGGTTCAAGGATTAAATGTGTTTATATTAACCTGTGCTGCACTGTTTCAGATTTCTGCCCCTCCACCCCCTTGGCTAATACCCTTTTGACAAGGTTTCCCTGCCTTGCTCTCTGGGGGGAAGTGCAGGGGCTAGATCCGATCCTGAAATGGTGTCTTAGCAAAAGCATAGTGAGAGTCTCAGGGGTAAGCTTTCAGCCACAGCAGCTCCAGTCCTGGCCCTGGTAGTAAGTCAGAGCAATCTAGGCTTGTTCTAACCGGTGACAACCAGTTAGGACCACTAAGTGATGACTGACCAGCAAGACAGTTGGCATCTGTGCAAAACCCTTCCCCATCCCGCTCTTATTCATCCTTCTAACAACATGTCTTCTCCTTGGAGTCCTACACTAATAAGGGTATGATGAGGGTCCTCCAAAGGCCCACCTTGCTGAAGATTAAGGAAAAGCAGAGGGATAAGGCATGAATGCCTTTTGCTTTTTCAGGAATTCTGCCTGAGGAGCGGAAGGCAGCAACGACCTCTTTCCTGTTCCACAGACATACTGTGCTGTGAAGATTTGCCTGTAGCACAGGAAGAGACTGGGAAAGCTGCCATCTCTGAAACACCTAGCAGTGTTTTGCTTACACAAATTCAATTTGTGGTCAGCAGTTCTTTGCTAATGCAGCAATTCTTGCTATCAGGCCATGCATACTACTGGGAGTTTGTAGCCTCTATTTACAAGCTGGAGAACTGGAAAAAAATATCCTTGCCACCTCATTCTACTGAAAAAGCCACCGATAGATAAGGGGATAGCAAACTCTATCCTGGGAAGCAAAGATATTTGTAAATTCACGTTTAATATCTCTATTCTTTTGTTTCACAAAGCCCAAGATGTTATCTACCTGAGGCACAAAGGTGTAAAAGAAATTCTGCTGAGAGTAGAAGAAAGCTGCTGTAATGTAAAAAGGATGCCACACAATGCCTCCCCAACACCTCGCTCTAGCCTTCATCCATGTCAGTGAAGTTAGCAGGGGCAACACTGTGTTAAATTTGCCTGGAATAATGTTTGAAAATGCCTTATGCCATCTCTCCGCATCTGTGACAGCCACTTAGGGCAAGCACAACCCTGTCCACACTCATTCCTGAGCCAAGACAGAGGATGTGCAAGGACGCTGTGTCTTGCTGGACCTGAGCTCCGTGTTTCCAGATCTCTGCATGAAAACATTCCTGCTCCATACATATGATTGTATATGATTCAGTGAGAGCCCCAGATGTGACAAGCTCACAGGGATCAGTGATACAGATAACAGTCATTTATTTCTCATAATTCTTGAACTTCTAAGCAGAGGACAAATCTAAGGATATCAGTACTGACATCTGATTTCTCTCCTCCATTGGAATTAACCAGGTTCATTGATGCCACTCCAAAGCCAAAGCCAGGCCCATGCCAGAACTCAAATATCAAGAGAATTTGAGACCTATCAATAATTGTTGCAACACATTTTTCACAGTCTGAAGTATGAGAAGCCTTTGTCAGGAAACAATTATCCAGAGTGGCAGTGCCTGCTGTAGGCAGAGAGCACCAATGCTTATTGGCAGGCAGGTGACGTGCTTTTCCAAGGGAGGTATCACCAAGCTCTGTAACACCTCCCTTTCCTCAGAGACATGCTCAGCATCCAGATTCACTGGAGACAGACAAAACCCTGAGTTCCTGAAGAAAAAATCCACAGCCGTGTTTACACATGAAGTTTAATATATTACATAAAATCCACTGAGCTTCAATAAATGAAACCAAGTGATCATGGACTTATTAAACATTTTCCTTTACTGTGCACACAGATTGGTACAATGTATTCCTTCCTTTTCACAGTGTTATGATACCACAGCATTTTGGTAATGCAGGTTTGCCTTCAAGTACTGTGAAAAGTAAGCATCTGCCACTACACGATTCCTGGTAACGGTGTAGCATCTGGCTCTTCAAAGAATCTTTCTGAAATAAGCAAAAGCAATAACTAAATATAGGTATCACTTATCAATACAATACCCAAAAGGAGCTATTAGAAAGCATTTGGGGCATGAAATGTGCATTTATGACTGTAAAGCATGTAGCACAACAGAATGTTGAATCCTGATTAGGCAGAAGCCCACGTGCACTGCCACCCTACAATTAATAAGATTATTAGGACTAATAATTAAAACACCAGCATATCAAGTTTTGCTATGGAAATTGCTCTGTGCCACTCAGACGTGCAAAGACCGCCTCTCCATCTCAGCACAGCGAGGCCAGGACCAGACCACAAGACGCAAAAAATGATGTCTGTCACCCCATCCTGACTGCAGTCAAGTGGAGACTGGCTTAAGGCCTGAAGCCCAAGGTTTAATATCCTTCCCAACCCCTACTGTGGCATTTACAATTGCAGCTGGGGTTTAGCTGACTGCTTTACAGGATGCGTCACGCAGCACCACTGCTTTCCTGTCTCCCCCGGGGGCTGAGGAGAGGTGAGGCCACGCTGCATTTGAAAGCAGGTAATTCAGCAGAAAACGTCAGCCTGGAGTAGCCAAGGGCAGGACAGGAAACCTTCAGACAAGGGCTTTCATGACGCAGCACAGGCAGGCAGCACACTTAATGCCGAAAGGTCCCTGAATTAGATGTGCTCTTTAGATTTTCCCACGGGCAGTTCCAGCCTTCCCTGTTGAGCACCTGCATGGATGGGGGGGGTTCACGGAATCAGGAAATCACAGAATTTCAGAGTGGGAAGGGACCTCTAGAGATCATCTAGTCCAACTCCCTGCCAAAGCAGGATTGCCCAGAGCACATCACTCAGGACTGCATCCAGACGGGGCTTGAAAGTCTCCAGAGAAGGGGAGTTCACAACCTCCCTGGGAAGCCTCTTCCCATGCTCTGCCACCCCCACTGTAAACAAGTTCTTTCTCATCTTTGATCAGAACTTCCTCTGTTCCAGCTTGTGCCCGTTACCCCTCGTCCTGTTACTGGGAACCACTGAAAAGAGCCTGGCTCCATCCTCCTTAAACCCACCCTTTAGATACTTGTAAACATTAATAAGGTCTCCCCTGAGCCTTCTCTTCTCCAGGCTAAAGAGTCCCAGTTCTCTCAGCCTTTCCTCAGAAGGGAGATGCTCCAATCCCTCAATCATCTTTGTTGCCCTACGCTGGACTCTCTCCAGTAGCTCCCTGTCTCTCTTGAAGTGGGGAGCCCAGAACTGGACACAGTATTCCAGTTGTGGCTTTACCAGCACAGAGGAGAGAGGGAGAATGACCTCCCTTGACCTGCTGGCCACACTCTGCCCTGTGCAGCCCAGAATTCCATTGGCCTTCTTGGCAACAAGGGTACATTGCTTGCTCATGGTTCCTTCATGCACACATCCCTGCTGAGCATAGCTGTGCTCAAGCCACACATGTACACTCTCCTGAACAGCAGCTAATAACTGGGAATGCATAAAGGAAATGAGCCTAAAGTTAATCACAAAAATAAAAAGGATTTCTATAAAAATGGAAGGAAGAAAGCCTTGCTTGGTCAGGCAGCAGGAAACATAGGTACCTTAGTATTTGCACTGATCTTTACCTCAACTAATAACATTTCCAACAGTATAACTATGAAAAGGATGGGAAGAAGAAAAATGAAGCGAACAAACAGAAGGTGAGTAAATACAGTTATTAAATAAAAGTCTTTTAAATGCACAAGCTTGCTGTCTTGAGAGAAACAATGTCCGTTCCATTTCTGGTTTGAAAACAAAAACTGTAATATACTACATCCAGATAAACAATTTAAGGACCAAAAGATGCAAGAAGTGCTGTCCTTCATTGAAAATGTATGTACCAGCCAAGGAAGGGATGCATCTGGAAGAGCAAGACGATCTATGGACTTCCTTTCATTGCCACGTTACCATCCGATACCTTCAAATCAGAGCATGCAGCACCATGCCTGAATCTACCTATGCATCACTGCTATACCTAAGGGAGGGTGGCAGCTTCCACCAGCTCACGGGTCTTTCAAAGCTCTGCATCTGACTCCAGCTTACTGAGACACTGGCTGAACAAAAGCCAGTCAAAGCCAAGGGGAATCCATCCTACCCCTGATCTGAACAGATTGCAGAGCAAACCTTGAAACGTTTCCCATCGAAGCAGTCTTAATCCTGAAGACACATATCTTATTTGTCTGGCAATCCGAGAATCTCTTCAAATCACACACAAGTGATTTTTTGTGAGCGTTGTCCTGGTTTCAGCTGGGATAGAGTTAATTTTCTCACTAGCAGCTGGTACAGTGCTGTGGTTTAGATTGAGGATGAGAATAATGCGGATAACACACTAATATTTTAGTTGTTGCTAAACAGTCAAGGACTTTTCAGCTTCTCATACTGGCCTGACAACAAGAAGGTGTGGGGCATACAAGAAGCTGTGAGGGGACACAAGTGGGACGGCCGACCCTAAATGGCCAAAGGAATATTTCATGCCATATGACATCATGCTCAGTATATAAAAATGAGGGAAGAAGAAGGAATGGGGTAACATTTGGAGTTATGGCATTTTGTCTTCCCAAGTAACCGTTACACGTGATGGAGCCCTGCTTTCCTGGAGATGGCTGACTCCTGCCTGCCCATGGGAAGTAGTGAATGACTTCCTTGGTTTGCTTTGCTTGTGTGTGTGGCTTTTGGTTTTCTTATTAATGTGCCCTTATCTCAACCCACGAGTTTTCTCACTTTTAGTTTTCTGATTCTCTCCTTCAACCCACCGGGGGCCAGCGGCTGCGTGGTGCTTAGTTGCTGGCTGGGCTTAAACCACAACATGCATTTAACACAAACTCCACTGTAGCAGCTGAGCGCTTTCAGACCTCAGTTACACTTGAGAAAAAGGTGTAAGAATAAGGTTAAAAAGGAAATACAATTTTGCACAGGACAGCACAAATCTTGCAGTGGGATTGTGCCCTTGGAAAACTGAAATGGAAAGCTGCGTGCAAGAGCAATTGTCTTGACATGTTTTCAAGGATTTCCTGAGAAGAAAATCTTGTTTCAATAGGGTGAAAGAAAGCAGGATTCATTTCCACAGCACATAGTGTCTGATAGCTGGGCTAGGAAGCCCTTGAACCTTTATTCTGTCTGTTACCCCTGCTTCACCAGCAGTGTCGGAGAGAGGGGAGTGGGTGAACCATGGTCGAGGAGATGCCTGATGTCCAGGTGCTCTGTCAGCGCAGGAAGTCTTCTTTTCTTGTGCCGAGTTTTCTTCTCAGGGGTGCTCTTCTCAAGGCTCTGTCAGGGTAGGATAAATACTATATTGGGCTGTAAGGCAGGAGAATGTGAAGGCTTCATAGGGACAATCTTTCTGAATGAGATGGAGATCAGGCAGAAAATAAGACGCACATTTAACTGAAGCCTGAATTATGCAGTAATACAGAGGGGGCAAAACAATGCCAAATATTTTCTTGGTTTTGAGTATCTGACTTTGAAATCTTTTTATATGTTTTGTTATATAGTCCTATATGTTTTGTTAATGAGATTTCTAAATGTTGCTTGTTTCCATATAATTTTCAAACCCCTCAGGAACTGTGAGCCATTGCCACCTCAGCAGTACCTGACATTTTAATGGGACTTCTGGATAGGTTCAACCTTTTGCCTGATTGCAGACTCTTTTGCCACTTGAGTTGACAGGGTACCTGAAAGTAGTCATAGATTGCCTGCCTCTCTGGATCAAGGAAGGAGCAAAATTAAACAATCTGGGGATAAACTTAATAGAAGAGTGATGGAGAGGCCCAGGGAATTATGGTGCTAGTTCAGGAAGGCAACAAGCTGAAGGAGACAGAAATGTTTTTGTGTTCCTTTCCCCACAAAGCAGTTCATCTCCTGAGAGGAGGCTTGCTCTCACCTGCTGACAGAAACCTCATTTCTCATGGGATCACCTTCCCTGCAGTCCTTCTGCTGTGCTTGTACATAAGGGATCTCTGCTGGCTTGTGTTTGTGCTATTCTGTTCTCACAGCTACTGGAAAAAAACTCGGATGTATCGGGAGTCGTTCCCCAGAAGAGGTGATTAATTTTTCATACACAAAATATTCTGGTGTTTTTGAAGGCATTAATTTTTAGTGCTCACATGTTCTCGTGCTGATTTTCCCTCAAAATTATGGCTGAAAATAGTATTCTGTCATTTTTCTGTCCCAATATGTCACGTCCTCACCAGAGTCATCACTATGATACCTAAATCCTAGGCCTTGTGACATACGGCACCCTGCGGTCCTTGAAGACACACTTCTGAGGTGGATCCCCATTTCGCCATGAGAAGGCAGTGAAGATATTATTCCACCTTTAAAGACACACACATTTGGGCTCAGACTTCCCCATCGCAAGCAGTAGCTGCAACAGCTCCACTTTTTTTTCCAGATTGTCCTGGTCAGCACCAGTTGACACAAAACACAGGCAAATCAAAGGCGCGGGCTAGTCATATGGAGATTTAAAAGGTAGAGAGCAGGAGTCTATATGCATAATGTATTTTCTAATGGGCCAAGGCCAATTGTGTGAGGTTCAACAAGGGCAAGTGCCGGGTCCTGCCCTTGGGTCACACCAACCCCAAGCAGCGCTACAGGCTCGGGGCGGAGTGGCTGGAAAGCTGCCCGGCAGAAAGGGACCTGGGGGTGTTGGTGGGCAGCCGGCTGGATATGAGCCAGCAGTGTGCCCAGGTGGGCAAGAAGGCCAACAGCATCCTGGCCTGTATAGAATCATAGAATAGAACCATACAATGTGTTGGGTTGGAAGGGACTTTTAAAGGTCACATAGCCCAACCCCCCTGCAGTGAGCAGGGACATCTTCAACTAGATCAGGTTGCTCAGAGCCTCATCAAGCCTGGCCCTGAACGTCTCCAGGGATGGGGCCTCCACCACCTCTCTGGGCAACCTCTTCCAGTGTTTCACCACCCTCATTGTAAAGAACTTCTTCCTAATGTCTAAACAAAACCTACCCTGCTCTAGTTTAAAGCCATTACCCCTTGTCCTATCGCTACATGCCCTTGCAAACAGCCCCTCCCCAGCTTTCTTATAGGTCCCCTTCAGGTACTGGAAGGTGGCTATAAAGTCTCCTCGGAGCCTCCAGCTGCCTGAAAGGAGGTTGTTGCGAGGTGGGGGCCAGTCTCTTCTCCCAAGTAACAGGTGATAGGACAAGAGGAAATGGCCTCAGGTTGTGCCAGGGGAGGTTTAGACTAGATATTAGGAAAATCTTCTTCACCACAAGGGTTGTTCAGGCATTGGAACAGGCTGTTCAGGGAAGTGGCTGAGGTCCATCCATTTTAAATACCATCCCTGGAGGTATTTAAAAGACCTGTAAATGATTCTATGATTCTATAAACAGCGTGTATCCATGAACTCCCAGTCTTGCCCTGGGTAGAAGCCTGGTGCAGGCAGCCAAGAGCTGTGCTGGCCCCCCAGGTGAGCAGCTTGGTTTTAAAAACAGATGCCTAATGAATTACATACATCTCCATCCACATCCCAGTAATGGTTTGTATTTTTCTTTCCCTGTGGACAGTACACAGAAATACATTAATGTTAATTTAAACCCTAGAGGTTATGGAAATTTTTCAGTAGAATAAAGCCTTATATAGCATGAGAAACACAGATGTTACAAATAGAAAACATTTCCGCAGGACGTAGGAAAAAAATGGATTATTAAAAGCAACATGTCATTTTCCATTTGAAAACACAACCATCAATAAAATCAGTCTTTGCCCTGCCTGCAAAATCCCCTAGAGGCAGACTCCATCATTTCACGTTAGGCTTGGAGTTGGGGTTAAAACGCCAAGACAAGATTGAAGAGTTACCTGGAGTAAACTAAACAAATCTGTTTATCGCAGTACGAAGCCTGGCAGGTATCTAAGCATCGTAGGCTCCTTTGAAAAATTCCATGCTATATTAGAAGAGTGGCAGGCAAGTCTGCTTCTCATTTTATTGCTCTGAATTGTCTAAGTATTTAAGGGTCATTGACTAGGAATATTTTTCAAGTATCTCTTGGTGGCGATTATTGAGCACACAGCAAAATATAATTTTTGTTAACAAGAATATACTGAATCGTAAGTTAACAAGGAGTGACCGTAGGTGTATTAAAACTAGACTAAATTAACATAAATATATTTGCAACTTGCAATACGCAGATGTTTCTCAGCATAAGAATTCCAGTGTGTTGCAACACGTGTATCACAGTGACGACTGCATTTTCTTTACAGGGTTACTTCTAAGGCCATACATATTTCCCACAGTTTCACACAGCAGTATATTTGCAGCCTATGGATACTTGATGTTCTGTATGTAATGTGTATATTTAAAAAAAAATAAATGTTTAGTTAAAGTAGACTTCTGTTCAATAGACATGGAAGTTTAATTGGTGTATGTGGACAGGGAAGGCTGTAATTTAAGCTCTCTTTAATCTATCATATCAGCGTATAAGGGCCTTGAGATAACATAAAGAGATGCTTAACAATCACAATAGACTTTTTTCACTAGAAAGGCACTTCCAAAACAACTGAAGCTGAGCATCATGAACAAACTGCTGATAAATGATTGAATAGTGATAAAAATAAAATTTAAAAAAAAAAAAACAACAGCAAAATGCATGTTTTTAAAAGAAAAGAAAGGAAAAAAATAATGCTACTATTCCACCCATTTCAATTGACTAAGATCTCTCTCATGGAAAACAACACTGGGGAAAAACAGAACCAGAAAGAAGAAAGAGCAGCAACCAAGGCAGAACACAACATCAGCTAAAGAGAGGAGTAGGAGTGTCCTGGCAGCGCTTTGAGCAGCAGACTGTACTCCACATAGGCTTGGTTTGGAAAGCTGATTTACCGTTCATACTTGAAAGGCAGTGCTCCAGGAGCTGAGCTAACCACATACCTCTTTGTTTCTAATATTTTCAGGATGCTACAGAGGTCAGAAATGTAATAGAGCAACCAGTAGCTTCTGAAAGGGCTGTAAACCTGAGCTGAAATGATAGGAGACATTTGTTTCCATCTTTTCTAAACTGAATTCCAGACAAGGTGCTGTTAGGAATTGGATGAGAGCGAGAAATCTGTGTTACATTGACAAGGCAATAGCCAGAATTGAGTTCTTTTACCAACCTGGAACCCAGTTTGGACCTGAGACATCAAATGTTCTATCAGCAAATTTTCAACTGTGCTAGCATTAAAAGTCAAATTTTTATTGCAACTCTCCACTCTCCAACCCTCTGCACCCTCTCCAGATAGAAATAAATTTGTTAGTTGAAATTGGAAACAGTGATAAAAATGTATAGGGGGGGAGCATAAGAATACTACAGCCATAAACAGAATCCGTCTTCAGAAGGGAGAAATAAAAAGCTGAGAAAGAAATAATGAATTTTATGGAGGCAATGAGAAAACAAAGATAATTAAAAATAAAGCCCAAACTCTTTACTGTCATGAGGCCCATGTAATAGCTTCCCTACAGGAAAATAAAGGAACTATCATCTGAATTTCCATGTACAGGGGAAGAAAGTTGTATTTCTCTTGGCACCAGAAATGAGTGATGAGTGGGGGTTTTTTTGTTTGTTGTTATTTGTTTGTTTTTACATTCAGATGAGCACCAAGGAGATCTGACCCCAGCTCCTGTAAAGCTAGAAACATTCTGGTACCATCAGCCTCCAGCCACCAAAGAAATATTATGGTAGCAGTGCCCTGTATAGTGCTTCAGTTGTTTCTTTCCCAGCCAGACTGAAAATTATAAGGACTTTCAAGTATTTTGAGTCTGTGGGACAGGATTAGTTGCAGTTTTGTGGAAACTGTTTTTATTGAATGGGTCTTTCCTGTTACTTTTCCAAAATGAGTGATGCCTTTTATAGCACCAAGATCAGGTATAAGCATCTGGGCAGCTGAGAGGTGAACACCTTACAGCCCGAGCAGGTAAAGGGATGACAAAAGCTGCTTGCTTGCAGTGAGCAGAGAACTGAGCACCACAGACGACCTCCCCTGGCACACAGTCCGTCTTGGCAGGACGCCTGGCAGAGGCAGGGTCACTGCCACCTCTGCTGCCCCCGCAGCTCCTCTCTGGCTGTGCTGCCCAGTCTCTGAGTAAGACAGTACGCTCATTTCTCTAGATGAACGAACATTTGGCTTGTCTGTCTGTTCAGCTAAGCCAGTAACTGTACCAATTAATTTCTGGTTTATTAATCTTTTCCTACAAGTGTTTTTAAGTGGGAACATTGCCTGTGCCATGCAGCAGTTTTCCGCTCACACTGCACTGCTCCAGCTCTTCCACCACCCGAGCTCCACTGCTCATTACCCACCTCCAAACTTCCTCTCCAGTGATATAACTATGCAGTGCAGAGACCAAGCCGCCTATTTTGAGAGCTAAAATGCAAATAACTACCAAATAACCACATGCAACTATCAAACTACCAAATGCAAATAATTACACCTTTTTTCCTGCCCATTAGGAATATTTTCCAATCTCCACGTCTCACGTGTCTTTAGCTGCACTTAAAAACACTGTTCAGGAATAATACCACACCATAGCCAAAGTGCTAGCAGACTGAATCCATCCCCTGGCCTTGTGGACAGTGGTGGACAGAAACATACCTGCTTCTCCACCTCTCCAGGAGCCCTTCCAGCTGGAGAGGTGCAGGCAAACTCACTTCAGCGCCCTGCCATCTCCCAGTGAAAAACAGAAAGGCAGCTGAAAGCACAGGCTGCAGATGTAACTGCTGCTGTAGGGATGCAAAAGATCACACTTCAAGGCTAATTTAAAACCCCCACTACGCTGTGCACAGAAATCTGCCAGTGCTTTAAGAGCAGGAGGCTTCCTAAGAGGTGACTGAGCACCGAAAGTTGATTTCAGCGAACACATACACATGCATGCCAGGGCGTATTTAAGGATTGCTTCCTTTTCTTTTATATTCTGTTATTGTTAATAATGCACCTAAGGTTTAAAAGCTATGCACAAGGTTTCCAGTGGGAAGCAAAGCCTTTGCAGATAAAACAGCTTAAGCCAACAGTTTCCTTCCCTGCCAGCCCCATCTGAACCACCAGCTGCGTCTGCCAGGCTAAGTGTTGCCTTAAATAACTCTCTCTTGAGACAGTAAGGTGAGGCTGGCAACCAGACACATCTTCTTGGAACAAGTTTTTTCTTTAAAAAAAAAACCCGCAACCCAACACAACAGTCCATTAACAGCTCTGTGGAAGTGGTAAGTCTCTCCTATCCCTTTCTAATTAGCAGGCTGAGCACTTTCAGAAGATGGAGCTTTACAACAAAGCATTTCAGCTCTGTCCTGGCATTGCGTATGAGTTTGTGCCAGGGCCCACCCCTGCGGCTGCTTCTTCACACCCCCGTATTCTTTTGAGCACAGCAGATGCCTGGCGCTGCCTTCCCTCCTTCCTTCCAGTCACTGATTCCCTTCAGTCAAGTTTCTGCTGAAAGAGCTCTCGGAGCCTCTGTTTTGCCCTTGGCCTTTTCTGTTTTGCTCATTCCTGTAACTATTCATGTCACTGGAATGAAAAGCCTCAAAACTACTTTCTGTGGAACTTTACTGTGCTTCACCTTTGCCCCTTTCATTCCTCTCTCATGATATAACTGATGAGCAAGTCCCTGGAGGTCCCACCTGCCCCCAGCACCAGCACTACACTGTTCCCTCGCTGGGGGAAAGTATATACTGCATTTGTCCTCCGAGAAAAATGACTTACTGTGATTCCAGTGCACAGCTGAGAAGTCCTTCATCCTAGTTCTTATTTTTAATTAAAGTCTGCAAGACATTAACCTAAAATGTAAATTTTTGGATTCTAACTAGGGCAGGCTGGCTGACGTTCAGATTTTTCACGTTTTGTTCACATTTTGACCAAATTGTTCGCTAAGGAGATTAAAATAAAAATAATAATTAAAAAAAACCCCAAACCCAAAAATGATCTTTTAGGATTATTCAGACTCTTAAAGAAGCACTTTTTATGAAGTCAGCAATGCAGCTCAGGTTAAGATACATACTCAAAACAACTTAAAGTTCAGAATACAACAAAAAAGCTGTTTCTCTCTGTTAAGGGCATCTGTAAAATGGTTTCTTTGTTTGAGTCACCTCAGCCTTTACAAAGAGTTTTTCTGATGGCCCCAGAAGAGACAACAAGCCTACCACCTCCAGACAAACTACTAAAGCTAGCAGATGAACACTAAATTTAAACAGAATCAATTCTTTCTCTCTTGGAAGGATTTGATCAAGACTCACAGCATTGTGTTTGCAACTATATATACAGAACTGAATATATACCATTTTCTTGTGCTGCTATTCCTTCTATTTAAGGAACACCCAGGGCTGAGGAAGCATCAGAAATTAAAGTATTATGCAGTCCTTGTCATTGTCAATATTCAAATATTATTTCATACTGTTTTCTTCGCAACTCCTGTTGAGATTCAGAAACAGTTTTCACACAAGGATTACTAATTAAGTTCAGTCTCATTCTTCAGCCTCCCCCCAGCCCACAATGTATAATATAGTTATACTTTGAATTTAGAAGACTGACTAGTCCTGTAAGACACCTGTCGTTCATCTCTGGAGAAGGCACCACTTAATTGCAGTTTCTACAAGAGGATTCCTGCCTTTTGCCCCTTTGCACAGCTCTGTCTCCAGCCAGAAGGAGTATTCTGGGGACAGGAGATAAACAGGGCAGTCCCAAATCACACAGCCTTCAGTCCTTAGGTTTCCAGCAGGTTTCAACAACCTAGGAGGACTGCTTACCATTAGGAGGTGAAGGATGCTTGACCTAGTATTTACAGTATGCAGCTGGGAGTAAAGGTACATCTTAAAGTGCTACCTTAATCTAAGTTTTCATATCTTGGCACTGAGCAAATGCAAGGAAACCAATGATCTCTTTTTGGAAAAACATAGCTAGCATAAATAACTTTCCACAGACCAGGTAGTTATTAGCCTCCAGGCTATATTCTACAGTCCCAAAATACCTGCTGTTAACATTCATTCTCTACTAACAATATCAAAGCATCACAAGATAGAAGAAAAGCCCTGCTACATCTTCACACATTTACCAATTTTCAGGTTTATGGTCTTTTTTTAAAAGCTTTTGTAGATAAGAACAAACAGAAAGTTCCAAGCAAGGAAATGTTTGTCTGTGCAGCCTTTAAGAAGAGCACATCTGGGGAAGAGAGGGAGACAAAAGTCGCAGAAAAGCAAACCTCTAATAGATCGGTTGCATGTCAGAATCTGTCAGCAGCGTGACTCACTCAGCGCTCATTTCTATTGTAATAAATTACTGCTTTTCTAGGCTGGAATTTTCTCACTTGCTGTTTCTCTACAGCACTGCATGAAATAACCCAGCACTGAGCACCACACCGCAGGAGTGCCACATGCACTTAATCATTAGCAATATAATTTTGGCAAAGGGTAGAGAAGGGTGGTGCAAAGGATGAATAAAGAAATATCAAACAAATAAACAACAAGCAGCAGCAGGTGGATTAGAAACGAATGCATGGCCTAATTGCAGTATGCTGTCTTATACTGAGTCATCAGCTTCAGTCCAGCCTGGCTTTGTTAATATTCTTGCCATCAAGCAGCCACTTGTTTTTCTCTGTCTAAAAATGGTAGTGACCATATTCTTTCTGAGATGGAAGGTTGAGATTTTCAAGCACACAGAGCATGCCTACCAGCAACTAAGGGCAGAAAAAGAAGCGAAGCATCTCACTGTCTCTGCTCTTCCCTTCTTCACAATAGACCTTTTCTATGTTTCTGTTGTGTTTGCTCAGTTTCACTACCATCCTCTCTGCATGCCATCTTTGTCCCAGCCTTCAGGCAGCTATTGCAAAATCTAAAAGTCACTCCTAGAAGCCACAGCTGTATGCTGTGCAGTATCAGTGAATGCTGATGATTCCCAAAACACCTGAGATCACCTTGTGCTCCAGGGTGGGTAAGAAGTGAAAGTAAGAGTGCATGAATAGGGATTCAAAAACAAAGGAGAAAGGAGGCTTCTGGTGTGAAAAAGACAGACTGGAAGACTTGCCTTGCTGCACATTTCTACAGTAATTTTTCCCAAGATTGGAGAAGGAAGAACTGGCTTTTCTTTTCCCTCTTTCATTTGGGACTTGCCACTGGGTGTTTTTCCTTGCTGAAAGATGAAATTAAAAACTCAGATACAAAAAAAAAAATCAGTGCCCACTGCAACCCCACACCCTGTGTCTCCTTTAAAATGACTGTTGAGGTCGTCCAATGCAATTATGAGGTGGAAGAGACTTGCTGAAATCTAAGAGCTGATTTCATGAATTTACTAATACGAAATGAGAGATATTTGTTACAGAGTTAAATGAGTGTTTTTAAAGCTGCTCATACAGAACATGTCTGTTTTCTTCCATTCCAGCAGATGTTGTTTTCCATCTGAGTTACACACTACAAGTGACAAAAGGACCACAACTTCTCATCAATAGTAATTTAAAAATCAAGAGCAGTCTCTGTGGTGTGACTGCCCATAAGTACTGGGCAGGCTGCAAAGACAGTCACCTCCTCAAAATAAAAGGGCAAACCAGGAAAATCTTACTAGTCATCTCCATCATGCTGGCTTGTGTCCTGACATCTCTAGAGCTAAAAAATTATGTGGCCAGATTTTTAAAATACCCACAAAAAGATGCTATTAAAATAGAGAGGTGAAGTGTCTGGGGAGTGGGAGAAGCAGCAGTGAGGCAGGGAGGAGCTGGCACTGCCATTCAGATGCACTGTCTTGTCTGCACTGACAGCCTGACTTGGAATGCATTTTATACTTTTTTGTCACTGGATTATCTGAAATATAAACAGTACACTATCATTTGGTGAGTCATTTGTTCACAAAAATCTCCTACCTAAACAAACTGTCTGCTCCTCAGCTCTTGTCTGACGGCCTGAGTGGCAAACAGTGTTTAAGAAAAAAAGAAAAAAAAAGGCATAAAAAGCAACCTCACTCTACAAAGCATGAGGTTGTGCTTTTTAGACTTTTTTTTAAGAAGAACTTACTCAAAACCGGTACATAAATGATGACATATGAATAACATTCTTGGTTTTTAAAATATATTCAGACATGGCCCTGATGCTGGCTTTCAAGACACCCCACAACATGGTTAGTCTCAGAAGCTGGGAGGCTCATTCATCTCAAATAATAGCAATGAGAGATCCACAGACCAGAACTTGCTGAGGGGGGAGGATAGGTCTAAGCTATTTCTATCCAGATAGTAATGCAGACAGCTTTAAGACAGCTTCTTATAGCAAGGTAGAAATACTGAAAAGATCTTTTTTAATAGAGTATGTGGTGCTAGATGCAATATGAAAAATCTTACAAATCTCCATCCAAATTTAAATCACTTATAGGATAGTGAATTTCGCCAAAATTCTCATTTAGCAGAAAAAACTAAATGGCAAAATGGGAATATAACTGTGGATTTCCTTTATGTTTTTAAAGCTTCCAGCTTTATACACTTAAACTGTATTGGAAAATGCAGTATTTCCCCAGCTTTCATTTTAAGGGGTTGACCTGATGTTTATTCAGAACCAGTAGAGCCATGCTAATTTTCAGTACTTTGCTTATGAAGAACTGATGGCAATAGCCTGGAATTTGTGCAGTTTTCTGCCCTATTCTCAAGCTGCTACAGAGACAAAACTTCCAATTAACTATCAAAGGCAATAGGCAAGTCTTTAAAGCCAATCTGATTATCTGGGTAGTTTATAATTAAACACAGCTGATCTTTAGTGCTTGTGCCATGGGTTTAGAAAGGCTTGGGCTACCAGGGGATGAGATTAGTGATCCTCATGCAAGGCACCTCTGGGGGCCCTCTGCCTTCCATCTCTGCTTGGTGCCTGCAGCACAGGGGTGAGAATATTTCAGCAGCACCACTTCAGCAGAGAAACAGAGATACCCGCCAGAACACCAGTTCTTCTGTTCAAGTGGTAAGGTGTGGACGTACAGCTTAGGAGGGGAAACACTTAACCCTGACCTTGATGTGACATCCTAACATATCGAGCAGCATGTCACTGAGTGCTGGCTTATGCTGCTACTTGATGCTTAGAAATCAACTGTACTCTTAGTTTACCCACTCTTTCACCAGAAAATGCAAGAACATTGCATCAGAGGATCAGTACTCAGTCCTCCGCAGGTCAGTCTACAATCTAGGTTTTTTTCCAATTGATTCTGAAAAACAATCTCCCTCAAGCGTATGTAATTTGTGGCAGAAGGGGAACTGATGGCATTTAAAATGAAAGTATCTTACAGCCTTTCCCTGCAATGTTGATGTTTATTTTCATGGCACTGGGGACGTGCCAGCTGTTCTCAAAAGTCACCAAAACCTCATCTCCCTTTCAGCTTTGTAAACAGCAGCTAATCCATTTACACTCTTTGTCAAGTCAAGTCAGTTGCTTCAACACGGTATTTTAAAGCTCCTGGCCCAATCATCTCTAGGGCCTGAGGATGCCCTCCTAATGCAGACAGTAAATAATAATGACTGAAGCACCTGAGATTTCATGGATATATAACTACTGAGAAAGTGAGATCGGAAACAGGCTGCAAACCTGTCCAGAGAATTTACAATCTCATCAGAAAACATGGAAATGACACCAGGAAGCTGGATGATAAACTGTACATGATGGCCACAAATGCTGATTCTCTTACAAACAATACCATTAAAAATGGTTCACTGTGTGAACCTGGGTGAATGCCAATAGGAAAGTGATAGGTCCCTCTGTGCTCCAGCAAGCTTTTCTCAAATGATATGTAAAATTTGTAGCAAGTTACTTTTGGAGAAGGTAAATCCAATACGCATCAGCAAAGAGACAGGCAGAAATCTGAAGCCTGGATGCTCTCCAAGGCTTCTTTTTAGATTTTTGAATAGCAAAATATGGTGCAAAATGGGATTCAAAAGCAACAGCAAGGTGACCCCAGTCTCCTTTCTGGAGAAGAAAATGAGATTGACAAGTGTGAAAATAAACTACTTGAATTGCAAGGAGCAGATTAATTAAATCTGGGCTCTGAGGTCTGCTTGACTTTTAATTGTCCCTACAGTTAAAAATGTATTTTTCTTCTCCAGTGCCTGTTCACACCTGCCTCTCACCTGGACCACTTATTCTAAGGTTCCCTCTTGGCTCTGCAAACCCAAACACGCTGTGGCGTGTAACTAGAATAACTGATATAAAAAGGTAATTATGGAGAAGCCACCACAATGCTGGTTTCCGTACTCTAGCTCTGTTGCTCTGTTTCCCTTCAGATGGCCAAGCTACCTACTTACTATCTGGTAATGTACCCACAAAAATGAACATGTTCATAACCATTTAGTTTGGAAATAATATAAATGGAAGAGAATAAAAAAGCAGATTTTCTTTTTTTTTTTCTACATCAGTGCATCTCCAATATCCTGACCCTGGACTTTTTTCTACGTCATGTCTCTGAAGAGATTCCACTGGGAATTAAGGATGTGCAAGGTTATGACCTGATAGTCAACACATCTTTGGCTTTGTAACTGAACACTATAAGATCTGCAGAAAGACAAGGACAGAAGCTAAAAGAGAAAAAAGACTTCTTTGGCAGGAGTGTTTTGGGAAGAGTGTCAGAACCATTCTTGTTTGTGAGTGGAATTCTTTCCAGATCCTGGAGGTAAAAAAATGGCTAAAAAGGATGCACTCCAATTCCTAACACTAGGGCAAAACAATACCAGAGCCCAAACTAGAGTCTTGCTGCCCTGTCAACAAGCTGAGAGCTGATCAGAGCAAGCCACAGCTCTCCTCTACCGCAGGTGTCATTGCAGCAGGGGTCCATGTCTTGGGGTCAGCATGTGTCAGGGGCATGACCCTGGACACACACTGCCTTCAGCTACCTCAGCTGCCAACTCATGTTGTGCAAATTGATATCCATGTAAACATTCATGTTTCAGTTTACTTAATGAGAAAACTAGAGAAATTTTGCATTTTACATCTAACCAAACCCATTCTTTGCTTTCAGTTTAAATTAAGAAGTTGGAGGAAAAGATCTCCAATAGAATGATAAATAGGATATTAAAAGCCTGTAGTAATGTTTTCTTTTTTCAAAAGTCAACCTTCTATAAACAGTATGGCTTGGAAACATTAGCAGTAATACACATACGACACGAGAGCCTGCAATCTCGTTCTTTTACACTTTCCATCTCTGTTGTCTTACCTTGTGCTGTGTTCCTTAAATCCAAGATAGCCACTCAGTCCTTGTAAAAGAAATAAAAATGTGCAACAGGAGTAGGCAGAGGGAAAGAAATGTCAAACTGTAGCAACTAGCTACAAATTCACTTCCAGTTCTTTATCATCTTCTGCCATATTATGTCCATATTAGTCAAGGGTGTCAGAGTAGCTTCAGAAGTAGCAGTAATAACACCTCTCAGATCTGTGAGCACTTTACAAGTACAGCTATTTCTGTCTTACAGTTGGGGTCACAAATTCAGCTGAGGTGACTTTCCTACCACAACACCATCAGCAATTAGCAGAATTTGAATTAAAGTCTGCCTCTATATCTTACATTACCAAAGGATGTCCTTGCTGTGCTACAGTGCTGTAGGAACTGCACTTGCCCATTGATTGGATTTTCTGATAGCAACCCTTCATGCCCATCACAGACACAAGAGCAGAAGGCACAGCCCTACATTGGGTGCACAGGTACATCATTTCAAACAGTGCCAAAATTCTTTGCTGTTGAGTAAACTCAAACTTTATTTTCCATGGCAGCATCTGTGTTTTGCATAATGAGAAGGCTAACAGAAACTTAGGCAACAGTTTATGAAGAGCTGAAATAGCTTGCAGGGGCTGAGAGCTGAACTCTGCTCCGATGCCACCCGTACCATTCTCCTGTGGATTTCAAAAGGGTTTGCAGAGGCAACATGCTCAACTCATGAACCTCCAGTTTAACGGTTCTATTTTCACACTTCACTTACGTTTCCACAATACCTGGTGTCCCGTTGTACTAGGGAGTGAACAGCCATGGAACAGGCAATGACCTTTTCTCCAGAAACCCTGTAACATGTAAGACAAGACAAAATGATTAAAGAGAGAAAACAGATGGGCAGTTTATCAGCATGTTAAATGCCGTTTCTCCCCAAAGTGCACTCCTCTCACCACCGATTCTCTTTTCTCAGATCAACCCCCTCCCCCGAAAGAGTGTGCACTTTTGCTTTCATCTCCTCTAGACTGATGCTCATTAGCCAGCTAACATCCTCCTAGAGCTGCCTTGCCATCAAGCTGCTCCAGGTCAGAGCTGCGCTGCTAACATTCCTCTGTTCAGGGGTATAGTCAATCTTAGGGTAATTCCCTTTATTTAATCAGCATAGCTTATCTCTTCATGAGAGAGAGACAGACTACCCTGATTTAACATGATGGTTTACATGAAGAGCTTGCTCGTGGTCACACAGGAGCCAACATCCCACCAGCAGTCAGGGGTTCAGAAAAACCACGCTGTTCCTTGGAGCAGAAGGCCAACCCCACATAACAAAGGTTTGCCAAAAAATCCATTGTCTAACTGGGCAATGCCAGGGTTTCTGGGTAGGGTGCTTTTATTATTACACTCAGTCAAGCGGAACTGGCACCGTGACAAGCTCTTCAGCCCCTGAAAGAGGACTAAACACAACACGAGTGAGAATAAATGAGATTCTCAACTGATGTAGCTGCATCATCAAGAACACCTAGTCCAGAAGTTCAGTAGCAGCAGTACATCTTTATTAACATAGTGTATTTCACTGCAAGGGACCAACCAATGTCAATAACCCTCTGCTGGAGCTAAGATAAGCCACATCTGGATTTGTAAAGTTATGTGGTTACACCTGCAAAACTCTGCTAATGAAGGTTTGGCCTGTTAGTTGTGAGGCTAGAATGTGGAAGCTTTCAAATACGGTGCCTAATATTTATATCAAATGCCTTAAAACTGCATTCCTTGAATTTGGGATAATCCTTCCCCAACAAAGACTGTTATTACAATAGTGGCACTTTACGGTAATGCCCATACATACTTACCCATATGGGTGCACACACACACAGAGTATCCATTAAAAAAATACATATATACGTATACTTTTATGCATCCAGTGTGATTCAGGATGGTGTCCTCATAAAGATGTGTAAAATCACGTTTCAGACATATTATAAAATGCATTAAATTTGAAAAGAAATGAGAGGACAATTCATTTCCTTTCTTCAAGCATTTTCCAAATAGCAGGTTTCTAACAAGTGCAGTCAACAGTAAGCCTAGATTATAAACATGCAGGCACTGAACAACTGCTAATGGGAGGAAAAACTCATCTGTCCATGAAATGTGTTAATACAGGAGATCTGTCCCTTTAGTACACAGCAACTGCCTTTCGCACAGACTATAACAGACTGGAATTATCATCATATTTGAATCTGTTGAGCTTTCATAAAACTGGGAATGAACAAGAAAATTGAAGGCTTTAAATTCACTTTCAGTTATTTCACACCTAAGAATATCCAACTATTCAAATGAAATATATCACACTCTTGCTGCAAATCTGGGCCAGGAGGGAACTCGATTTTGGAGTGAGGAAGCTGACTAAATAGGAGTTTTGTTTCAAGTGTGCTGTGGGAGCTGCCATCACCTTTCTTTGGGAATCAACGTTGCTACTAACTTAGAGTGGACCAAGATAACAGATTTTTTTTTTTGCCTTATGTAGCATTTGCAAATTATTGTCCTTTATGTTTTCACTATTAACATGTTTGTCCACTTTTACTCAACATCACTGTCTTGTCTTCTTGCTAAGGCTGCTCCATGCAAGATTTTTCTGGTTTTGGGAACTGGGCAATATAACCAATTTGGTTACCATCTTTGACCATCTTTGTTATTTTTGCAAGGCTTTACAAAACTTTACAACTGAAATTCACATGAATAAAACTCCTGATCAAAAAACAAAGGATAACAGTCCTCCTGGGCATCGCATAATTCCCTTTTCTATGCAGGAGAGTGATAAAATCAGCTTCATACTTTGTTTTGTATTTATTAATCTAGAACAATTCTCGGTCGATTGCTTTTATTTTCTTGGTACAGAGCACTTCAGGTGGCAGAAAAATAGAAAGGGGAATTCAACATAAAAAGCCAGGTCTCTTCAAACAGCATGGGAAGCCTGCCTCACGGAGAACGAAGCAGCTCTGATCTGAATTTACCTGGCTCCTCAAGGTGTCTGTCCCTGGAAGCATTGTGAAACCATGGGCTATTTTCTATCATTAGCCTCTGACACCAGAAGCACTGCCTAGGGGAGGGAGGCAGGATAAATGCCAGCCAATTCTCAGCAAGGTTCTCACGCCTTGTTTTGCTTCTCCAACCTGCTCCTCTGCCTTCCTTGAAAAGCCACCGTGCCTCTCTGCCTCAGCGCTTTTGGGCTGCGCCTCTGCCTCGCTCTGCCTTTGGATACAGCATCCCGAGGAGGAGAACGTGAGCTGTGGTCCCTCCTCTTTTTAGAGGGTGGGTCAAACACTAAACCCCAGCACTCCAGGTAGGCTTGCAGCCTCATCACCATGCACTAGTCACAATGGCTGGACTAAGATTTTTCAGTAAAATTGACACTCAGCAATAGCGACCCTCTGAAAATTTATCAGATTAGTGGAGAAAAAGAAACAAATGGGGGACTGGTGAGTAGAGAAAAAGGAAAGCTGACGTGTCCCAGCAGTTCGCTTTTTGTAACGATATTCTTCATGTTAAATCTCAAGCTAGTCATCAGAAACACATGAGTGCTCTTGCCTCTTGTAAAGAGATTTCCTATGCTGCCACTGGAAAAAGCACACTCATAAATCCCAGACATTCACCTTTTCCACAGAAATATAAATTCCTTATAGATGTATCAGCTGCTGACAGACTCTGACCTATTCAGAGATGCGAATATTCATGGAAACACTGAAAACCCACTTTTATGCCGCCACTGGAGGAAGCATTTTCAAAGCATATCTTCCAATGTGGAAGAAATCTCCTCTGACCTAGTTTCCTACCCTGTTTGTTACCCCCTGGCTGTCTCATCTGAGGTTCCACCTGCTGTTTCTCCATCTGCCAGCCTTTTTTAGATCAGAGGAACCTTCCGAGTTACACGTTAAATGTCAGGCAGGCTTGAGAAAAGTTGTTTATGTCTGCATTTAAACAGATGATATTTTCCATTAAAAATGCAGCACGGAGATACTAAAGGCTAAGATCTCATTTGCTTTTAGTTACCATAACTCAAGAGCAAGTCTGATTATGTAAAAACTGACACTATTATTTCAGACCTGCATATATCCAAGCAGAATGATGATAAGTGAAGACCATTATTAATGTCTTTTCCAGTAATATTGAAAACCTTAAGCTGGGGGCCAAGATGTAGCAGATAATTTAGTCAAAGTCACTGGAAGCCTTTGAAAACAAACCCAAAACCTGTATCAGGGAACCATCTATCTTCTCCCACTTACTTCCTAAGAGGTATATTCCAGAGCAGAACACAAAGATATAAGTTGCATTAATATGTCACTAAATATCAATTACCTGAAGGAGTAATTACCTCTGATGTTGCAATACCTAAGTGCAACTACTCTATTCCAACACAAAATCTGAGGTATGTGGTACCATGCAGTATTTACAGTACAATATTTTGCCAGTGTATTACACAACAGCAATGCTGAGAAAGCCTGGTGAGGACCTAGCTGTGGGATTTGTATGGTAATCTTTGTTTTTCTGCTACTTTTGCTACTCTTACATATTCCGCACTGCAGAGGGACCTTGATCATCTGATCTCTGCCATCTCTAAGTTCTCTGCAGAGTTAAAAATCATCCACACCCATGTAAGTCAACAAAACGACTCCCTTTATTTTCAGTGAGTTAGGGATCAGAGCTGAGGAGCACCACCTCTACTGCATGCCATCTGACAAAAAAAAGTACTGTACAGCCAGTGCCTTAGGAAACCCTAGAAGCAAGGGGTTTAGTAGTTATTTTCTCCCTAAAAAGCATAGAGAAAAGAACTGGAAACTCACCACATCAGTACGGACTGCCACGCGTCATTTGTATGAGGAACTACAGGTGTCCTAAAACACCCATGTGAAGCAAGCAGGAATCTTTCCAATGATTTCAATGAACTTTGGATCAAAGGGCCAAAGACTGAAGAAGGTTCATGTCACCCCCACCTACAAGAAAGGCTTAAAGGAGGATCCAGAAAAGTTATGGTACAAATCCTCCTGGGACCAATCACAAGTCAAATGGAGCACATGACTGGCAAAAGACAGCATGGATTCACCAAGGACAAATCGTGCGCGACAAAGTAACCTGCTCAGTTGATGTGGGGCGAGTGGTGGACGTTGTCTACCTCAGTTTCTCCAAGGCTCTTAAAACAGTCCCCAGCAGCCTCCTCCGAGAGAAACTGATGCGTTACGGTCTAGAGACGTGGTCTGTGCCGTGGGTGGGGAACTGGCTGCCTGGCCGCACCCAGAGGGTGGTGAATAGCTCCTTTTCAAACTGGCAACCTGTCACAAGTGAAGTCCACCAGGGATCTATACTGAGCCCAATGCTGTTTAATATCTTCATAAGTGATCTGGATAATGGGATCAAGTGTATCCCGATGAAGTTTGCCGATAACACCAAACTGAGTGGGGAAGCCAACAGGATGCTGGGTTGCATCAACAAGGGCATCACCATCAGAGAGACAGAGACGTCATTAATCCACCGTGCTCAGTGCTTGTCAGGCCACATCTCAAATACTGTGTTCAGTTTTGGTCCCCACTATGCAAAAAAGAGGTGGACAGGCTGGAGAGGGTCCAGAGAAAGGCCAGCAAGATGATCAATGGACTGGGATGCCTGCCAATGAGGAAAGGCTGAGAGAACTGGGTTTGTTCAGTCTTTAGAAAAGGAGGCTTAGGGGAGACCTTATCACCATGTTCCAGGATTTAAAGGGTGGCTTCAAAGAAGATGGAGACTCCCTTTTTACAAGGAGTCGCATGGAAAAGATGAGGGGTAATGGGTACCAGTTACTTCTGAGGAGATTCTGGTTGGACACAAGAGGATAATTTTTCACAATGAGAACAATCAGCCATTGGAATAATCTCCTCAGGGAAGTGGTGGATTCCCCATCATTGGACACTTTTAAGATTTAGCTAGACAGGGTGCTGGGCCATCTTGTCTAGACTGTGCTTTTTCCAAGAAGTGTTGGACTAGATGATCCTTGAGATCTCTTCCAACCTGGTATTCTATAATTCTATGATTCTATGAAGACTTAGAGGCAATTAAGTAGTTCTACATGGTATATTAAGATTTTATGAATATGCGTAGGTAGCCATTCTGTACCTGTCTTCTAGTACAGAATTCCAGTCATTAAATGGATGGCCCTGAATTTCTGAGTCTTCCAGCTCTAGGAGGCAGAGGTCTCTACTCCGAGTTTGCTGCCACTTATTGACCCACTGTCCATGTTGGATGCTTCCATATGAGAATCACTGAGCCTAGACTACCCATGCTATGAAAGTCAGGATGAGTAAAATATGTGCTTCCTGAAGAGATGCAGGCATGCTGCTTTTCCTCGAGTTTAGGACATTGTCATTTACCTTAACTTGTCTACAACAGTCTTGAGGGAAAGAAGGAGAGTCTTAGGGAAGGGAGGGGAGATGAGGGCATTTCTTGCCTTATCCCTCAAATACAATGACTTGAAAGTCATTATACCAAAGGGATGTAACAGAAATATTAACACTATTATTTACAGTAATAAAAACATTATTACAATGTGCCTAATTAGGAACCATTATAATACCAATTAAAGTTGTCAAAATAGAACAAAAAAGCAGCATGTGTTTTTTCCCTAGAGGACTAGGATATGGTGAGACTCATTATTAACTCATAATTTGAGGACAGAAGACTGCTTTCAGTTTGAGTTGAAATCCAGGCTCTTAAGGAAAAGACGGCTCTGAGGTATATTCCTCTCTGGAAGGCATTGCTTAAGCAAATGTTATCATAATAGTAGAAGCATTTTTTAATACCCAGGGCAGACACTTAAAAAAAAATCTGAATACATCAGTATCTATTTAGTTCAGCTTTAGCATCGAACACAATTCTGACATTTGCAATCCGCATGTCAGTGTTCATCTCGCTGCAGGAAATGGCATTTACCTGGAAAGGATGGTCAGAGAGCCCCTAAGGAATCTAATTAAAATGCAGCTTGTTACCAGAGCACTGCATCACACTGTGCTGCCATAGTAACCGGGGGTCCCATGGACTTTTAGGGACATCTGAGGGCATTTTGGCAAGAGGCACCAGAACTAAATCTATGTACCTATGGTACATTTTGAATGACCTGAAGACTCTGAATGATTTGATGATGTTAACCTACCAAAGAAAATAATTAACTCCTACATGCTCAGTCAATGGGCCAGTCTCAGGAGTCAATTTATTCCTATTACTGTTTTTTTAAGACATACTGCTCCCCACAGCTTATTTAAGAAGTGCACAACTTATTTGCAACATGTGAGCAAAAAACCCAGTTTAATTTGATTCCCTAATAGAGAAACAATAGAGCAATAAGATTAGCAAATCGACCTGTGGGCTGTGGAAGAGAGGATGAGCAACAAAAATGCATGTTCTACTTAGGCTGCTATTTCCAGTGTTGTCTCCTGAAGTATCAGGCATCTGACTGCTCTCAGTTGTTGCTTTTAGTGGATGAGTCCCTGCCAGTATGCTGGGAAAAAAAATATCACACCACAGCACCGGGCTTTTCTTCCAGAATCCTTCTACTGGAACAGAAAGATTAACAGCATTAAAAATTATAAAAGCAGTATCTTACATTGTGCCCTGTCCTGATATTTATTTCCTGTGGATGCAACCAACAGATTTGTCACAGAGGCATTAAGATGAATTTTAACAGTAAAGATGTCCAAGTCAATAGATTCTTTTGACACACTACCTGCGAAGGAGACTGCAAATTGTTAGTGGCTTGTTGCAGGTTATCATGAAAGATTTCTGCAAAAGAGTGCAGGACTTCAGGCTCCATTAAGTGATTTAACTATTGGTGAAAATCATAGAATGCTCACAAGTTGTTTGAAATGATCGAGGGGATTTTTAATTGCTTTGAAAAAACGGCTTGATAGCAATTCTTCTGAAATAAATGAATATCCTTAGTAATATGGAGTTGGGACTGGGGGATGACATGGGAAATTGAAGCACTGGTTTCCTAGTGAAACCAACACGTTCATGTGATTTTGGCTTATAGTAACACACCATCAGCTCCTACAGCTTTGACGGGTACATACTTGGAAAGATCTATTCCAGGTTGGGCATACTAATACCAGGAAGGCTGCAGAAAGCCAGGAAGAAGCTCAGTTCACGAACACACTGAGAGTTCAGCCTCTGGGATTTTGGGTCTCTTTTTGTACATACCAGTGACATGCATTATGTGGTTGTGCCTAAGTTTCCCCATTTATAAAAACAGACAATATACTGACCTGTTTTGACATCCACTCCATAGGACACTGGAAATACTAGCTGTAAGGGAAGTTCAAAATCCTACTCAGGATTAGAGAACCTTAAACAAAAAAAATGCACTGTATTGTTCAGGTTAGAGGCAACATTTGATCCAAAATAACAGATAATAAAAAATGAAAGAAGGAAAAACATCTCACATTTAAATCTTTTTACTCTATGGAAAAGTATCTAAGCAACATAATAACTAAAATTACCGTGTCTAAAAACAGACAGTAGACTGTACTTTTGCTAAATCAGACTCTATACAAGGCAAATTGATTGCAACTAATCCATCACTCTTCTGTATAGCTCAACTCTTTAACAACCTTGAAACAGCAATTCTTCAAAGAACCTCATGATTTCCTGATAATCTGCTGCAACACACTATTAATGGATTCATTGACTCTCGGGTTCTCCTTACAACAGTAAGTTTATTAGCACTACAAATTAATCTATTTCATCACCAATTCACTCCAGCTGAGGTACCAACCCTGATACTCTCATTCTTCATCCTGTCTTTGGTATAGACTGGGTTTCTGTTTGCTGGATTTGTTCCTCCAGTTCCTTCGCAGGAAGCAACACAGCCTGAATGCTTTAATATGGGCTTCTGGAGAGGAATGAAGGTGTTATAAATCATCACTAATGTAGAAGTTCATTTTAATGGGTTACATTTTATTCGCTTCAGTTGAACACCATTATTTACAGACACAAGTTAATAAAACACATCACAAAACAATAAATTTTCAACAGCTAATATTTATAGGTGCATAGTTCATGCTTGATTACTTTTTTTATATGTATAATACATACACATATATATAAAGCTCCCACAATAAGTCATCTCTGCACAGAAAGAATAGTCATAGGAAACAAATAAAAATTGTATCATAAACAATATCAAATTACTGACAGCCTATCAACAAAACATGTACAGAGTTAGAAATAAGCAGTAGACACTTAGGTGTTTTTATTTAATATTTTCTTTTTTAACTTTTAAACTTGAAGCCACAATATCCACAGCACAACAATGATCCTGCCAACCAGCTTTCATTTCAGCAGGAGGGAAATGCTGAAACAAGGTGGATGCAGTCACAGATACTCCAATCATTGCTGATGGAAGACTTCAAAATACACCGTAAAAACTGTAAAAAAATTTTACGACTGGGCACATTGGAACTCAGCACTTGTACAGGATGGGACGTCTTTAGTAGTTAGTAGATTTCAGGAGATATAAAGGAAGGAAAGGACTCTCATGCTTCAGGTTCATAGTCTTGATACTCTTCCTAATGAGGAGAGCAGAAATCAGTGCTACTAGTATTTTAGATAAATACATCCTACTTTCACTGCTTGTTCCAGTCCTAGTGAATTCAATGCCAAACTATTATGGGTTTTCATGTGATCAGGATCATGCTATTTATTATTATTTTCTCACATCTTCCACATACTGTACCTGACAAGCTATGGTATTTACAAGAAAATCAGGCTTTTACTGTGCCTAACACACCATTCAGCTGGTGTTGCCAGAAACTCGGGAGGCCACCCATGACAATTCACTTGGAGAGGGAGGAGGACCACCTCTGGGCTGAACAGCACACCAGGTGCTGCAGATACTCGTATGAGTCAGTAAATTACTTAAATGTGTGTTTAACTACGGGTATGTGAACAGTCCCCATAATTTCAGTGATTTTCAAGGTGTCAGCGATCAAGCGTGCCTTTAAGTCTTTTACTGGATTGTGGCCTAAATGTCTTGCATCTCTCATTTTCAGCCTAATTATCTGCACTATCGTAAAACTGCCACTCCAACTACCAAGGCATCATGCCAGACATTGTAGTAATATTTTAGATAGCAGGTGCATGAAAAACAACAAAATAATGAATTGCATAAACTTAAAAGTATAATAATGAATTATTGTGTTTTACAAAGCACGATGCTTTGATAAATGGCCAAGCTACTAAAACAACCTATGAAGATGCAATTTTTCACATATTACCTATCAAACATAAGAAAAAGATACAAGTTTATTCTAGATTACTCAGAAACCCAGGCAAAAGTGTTTTGAAATACACAGAGTGTTTTCCCTAGAAACTTCCTTACTATCAAGAAAGCAATGGATTTTCTGATTCCCAGCACTACACCTTTGAGAGATCTTGGCCAAAGAGGCTGCATTTCTGCTGTGTGCCTGCAGCTCAGAGCACCAGCCTGTGCCAGGCTAATGCAACTGAAGCACGCAGCCCCCTCCTGTGCCCTTCTCACACCTGCATTCACAGCAAATACCACAACAGATTTACCTCTGGAGGCATTTCATAAGCCTCATTCTCAGGATCCATAGGAACATCTGTATTATTCACCATTCCCTCCTGCAGGAAACCTTCTTCATTCTAGATTTAAAACAGGGAAAGAAAAGTGACAGACTGTAACTGCTTGCCTCGTCATTTATGCCAAAGGGTGTCTTTCTCTTCCCATTAGTGTTTGACTTCTTGGCCTGTCCTTTGGTTGCGGAATGTTGCCAGGGGTTGTGAAGAGCTAGAGGACATCAGCTCCAGAGAGATGTCCGTGTTCTACAGGGGTATCCATGGGAATGACTACTATCACCTTTCTGAATAGCTGTAGTGCTGATATCCCATTCCTCTCTTGCCACAGACAGACCAAGAACTCAATCTCAACAGAAGAACAGTACCATCACCAACTTGCTGAATATCTTTGGAAAATATTTCAATTGCACTGAAAATACTTTGGTCAAGTTATGAAAGAAACCAAGACTAGGTTTTTGCTTCTCAAGAAACTGATCCAGAAAACACACAAATTGTTTAAGTAAGTTACCACAATAATTTCTTTTTAACTACTTGGGGAATACAGGTATGCAAAAGTAGTTGTAAAAACAGGTCAAAAGAACTGGGTAGTATCAAGGCAAACAAATGAAATAGTAATTCAATTACATATTTTTTTAATGTTACAGACACATCAATTCTCTCATAAATCATTGTTTGTTTTACAGTTTTAGCTTTTTCACAGTACATTTCAAAGTGGCCAAAAAGGGGAGAACTATTATAACTCAGACTATTGCATGCTGGTTTTTTCCCTTCAGTTTTAGAACCTTAGAAGCTTTTTTCCTTTAATGGGTCACACCACTATATGCTTTCTTATGTCAACCAGCACGTTACTCTATGCAGTATTAGTATATGATACATAGCACTATGTGATATCCAGTTTCTTACACTTTTTTCTGGGCGTCTATTATTGTCCAACTCTAACCGTTCTATGATTCTATGATTATAGATGTGCTTCTATTTTATATAGCCATTTTCATAACAGTGTCTTGGAATTAATGGGATTGCAACGGTGTAAGGAGTAACTTGCTGAGTAAGATTATTTAAGTATTGTCCTAGAACTATAGAAACTATTTACCATCTGAAACAAACACAAATTATAAAGGAAAAAAAAAAGCATTCCAATTGGGACAATTTGTGTAGCAGTCGTTACCACAGAAGTTCACAGAGAAGAAACATGAGTTTTGCCAGAACAAAGACTGCTGGAGTTTGTCCTGAACTGTAAGAAAATTGATATGAAAAAAGGCAGAGTAGCTCAGTGGAACTATTGTGACCATGCTGAACAGTTGCCAATCTAGACAGAAATGCACTAAAAAAACAATTACAGACACACAGGAAGAAATTAACTTTAAAAAAAACATCCTGCAGGCTGGTAACGTAGACAGAAATACAAAATTAAGTAAGCCACAAACCAGACTAATGAGGTTATTCTTCAAAGTCTGCAATTTATAGGATAGTGATGCTAAATTAAATTTAGGATATAGATAAAATGAGGATAAGAGAAGATAAACCTGAAACTCACCTCTGTGAGTTTAACAGAAAATAGAAAATCATACACAAAACAAGTGGCAGTAAACCCTCCTTACCTTCACACAGTATTTATCATGCTTCTGCTCTTCACCATTTGCCACCTGCCAGCTGCCTCTGTGGTTTAACCAGGTGACCTTAGTCATAATGCACTTACTCTGTTCCTCACTCCCTGCTACTCTCCATGCACAAATTGTGACTTTATCTACTGGATGCAAATCCTGTTCTTCCTTGGTTCGGTCACCTTTTCTGGCACTGATGCATTTGCATGTACACACATTTTTCACCCTCATCATCAAAATCCATGATGTGCAGGACTCATTTCCATAATCTCTCTGTTACTTCAGACTTTAAAAGGTCCAGTATGAAGATATGTAGTCCCATTGCTCCTCAGTGGGGGCAGATATGCTTCTTCCTTTAGAGGTAAACAGTATAGTCCATGTGGAGTCAATGCCTACTATTCTGCCAAGTTCCCTCCATGCATGTGACTGCTATCAGTTAACACCCTGTGCTGCTCTATGGCATAGATAACATGGAGAAGCTCCAAAAGTCAAGGGATCCCAATGAATAATGTAGCTAATATCTTTATTTAGGCCTATGTCTCCCAGAAGAACTAGTAATTTTAGGTGTTCAACATGACAGGTAACTTTTCAAGCATGAAATTATCAGAAAAACTGGGCCCAATTACAGTTCTGCCCCCGCTTATCAAAACACTTGAGCTCCTAAGATTATCTGATTTATGCAATATTTAATTACCCTAGCTTCTAAACAATTTTTTAGGAATTTATGCCTATTCACTTTTATGAGAAGTAGCATCAGTCCCTATCAGATTTGACTGAAATAGCTAAATAATGTGTGCGATGCAAATTTTAAAGCTGTTACTATGCGCTTGATCTAACGTATCAGCTGTAAGGACCTACAGACCCAGTCTACTGCACTCCTGTTTAATCCCAAATACAATTTAATGTCTGCTTCCCCCAATCATTAAGGAAGAGCTTCAGCTAACAATCGGTACATCAAGTAAAACTCTGCCCAAAATCAGTTTTGAGGTTGCGTGAGGAAGAAAGCATGCAGCTTAATGTTATCTGTAGCAGGAAAACAGATGGCAAGTGAAACTGCCAGGGCCATTAGTAACCACGAAGAAAAAGATTTGCCAGCTGAATTTCAAAGAAGGGCTTCAAAGCTCATACACTGTGTTTGTTTGTTAGGAACCTCTGCCATTGGTCTGGACTGTCCATCAGGATTACAATGACACAATGTCTGAAAAACAGGTGAATTTATCATCCCCCCCAAGTTCCTTCACGCAGTTCAGGATGGAGATTCCCCTACAGTTTCAAATAAAGCAATCAGCAGCACTACTAAAATGCAACATCAATCACGACACCAGTATTTTTTCAAATTAAGCAAATCTTAAGCCATACCAGACCATCAAGGGAACTCTTTGCCTGGGAAAGTCTTATCACCTTTGTCCAGCTGCAAACAGGAACACAAACACCACCTTTCATGTTGATGTCACTCCAGTTCAGACGAGAATGACATTACTCAAGGTCACATTTGTTACATTCAAACGTATAGCATAGGTGACCACAGGTGAATCATTTTTAAGGGTGGCTCTTTCTGCTACTGAGGTACCATCCCTCCAAAGTAAGGATATCACAAAAGTAAACAAACACCCCCAGTAACACAGAGCCATCTAAGGTACACCTTATATCATTATTTACATCCTTTAAAACAAAGAAATACAATTTTACATTCTCATGGTCAATAATTCCATATCTTAATTCATTTATGGAAGAGGAAAAACACACAATAGACCAATTTGTGTCTTAGTATGAAAGACACGTTCTTTCTCTTGAAGCTGCCACCTCTATTCTTAAACCATATAGAAAGGCATTTCCAGACAGAAAGCTTTTTATTAAAAGATCTGAAAAGCTAAACAAAAGCTTCTCAGAGACGAAGTCAGTTTTTAGCTGGAGAGCATGAGCTTTTTTGTGGGGAAAACACTTTAAAAAGGGAAAATTGCAACTCATGGAAAAACTAAGGTATTAAAAGAATGGTGAGGTAAGGACGTCTGCTTGTCCCTGAGGATTCCCTTCAGAAAAAGCAAATGCTTTTCTGGCTTTATGTCTTGGTTTTAAGCACGGTCACTCTGGGTAAGACTTGTATTTCTAGGTCTCCAGAGTCTTGTGTCCCCAGAGCCATGTTATGGAAAGCAAGCTTTTGTGGCTAGCCAGAGCAGAGCACACACTACATTGCTGTTCCCAGGTACCGATGGTGGTGTCAGTTTGGGCTGTCAGCACTCCTGCCTGCCTTGACAGAGCTTTGTGACTATCAGACTTGCACAGACCAAGACCTATGTGCTATCAGGCTACCTTGCAAGCCCACCCACACCTTCCCTGGGAATGAACGGCTGCAGCGTACGCCTTCCCTCCCAAAGCACGCTCTGCTCTCATTTTGTCAAAACCTATGTCATTTTATAAACGAAGGGGAGACAGTATGCCATCATTTTACAAAGCGGTACATTTGCATAACCTTAGGCACTAGTTCTCGTAACAGGAACAGGTACAAAATAACTGGTATACTAGAGCGGCAAAAATAAGATGTGAACTAGAACTTATTTGCTCCAATGCTCACTTGTCCTCCTTGTCTATGGGAATGAATCCTGCTAAGCTGTGTGCGTGACAGTGTGAAAAAATGCACTTTTGCAATAAAATAATAATTGCACTAATTAAAAAGTCTTCCTGAAGATCTGGCCCTGTTAAAATTATACAGCATTTGCCAAAACTTCAGGCCTACTCCTTTTACCAGGAAAACATCACCAAATGGGTTTCTCTTATTTCAGTGTTTCTGGTGAAAATCACAACCCATTTCTTTCCCTTCACCCTCTTTCCCACCTCATAACACTCTTGGTGGAAGGGGAGAGACTATTTAAGATCCCCTACACATGGAAAACAGACCAAGTGGTCTGTTCATGGTACCACACCTATGTCAGCACCATGTGGTAAAATCATCACCTTCAGGAGTGTGCATTTGGTCCTCTTGGTGATGTGTCTTTGAATGATAACTTACTGCCATCAGAAATAAATTATTTTATCTCAAGTCACAGACAAAAGCAACTTCAAAAGGGAGCACTCCAATTGCAACTTAGCAGCTGATCTAAGCATTATAATTTGCTATATCTCTGGCCAGTAGCATGTTTTTTCTTTCCATTATGAATGCTAAAGGAGTCTTACAGTCATGTATGTTCTCATGATTACTGGTGACTAATTCCTTCTGGAGTGATTCCATATTCAGAGATAAATAAACTAGGCTACTGAAGTGTCGGCTCTTAAAATGTTTACACTGGCAAGAGGAGATCACCCTGGAAGTCACTTCCACTGTCAGAGAGGTTAGAAGGCACCTCTGGAGATCATCTAGTCCAACCTCACAGCTCAGAGCAGGGTCGCCTACAGCAGGTTGTTCAGGGCTGTGCCTGGTTGGGTTTTGACCATCCCCAAAGGTGGACATTCCAGAGTCTTCCTGGATAACCTGGTCCAGTACTTGACTGGACAGTGAAAAAGCTTCTTACTACATTTAAATGGAGTTTCCTGTATTTCAGTTAAGGCTCACTGCCTCCTGCCATTTCACTGGGCACTGCTGAAGAGTCTGGTTCTATCTCCTTTACCACTACCCCTATCAGGTATTCATACACATTGATAAGTTTCCCCCCAAAACTTTCACGTTCATGTAATTTCACACTTGCTGATTTTCTGTCTGTTCTTGAACCCTCTATGAAATTTCCCATGCAGATATTGTGGGACTATTTTTTCTAGTAGAAAGCTCTACTGTCCAAAATCAATTATATACATAAAAACAAGGTCAGGCTTGCCTCAAACCCCTAACAAATTAATGTAACTTGAGAAATCATAGTTAATTTCAATGAAATAGATTATTATAGACTCAATGAGGACTGGTCACACCACATCACTTGCCAGACCGTTACTGAGTATTTTATAATTAAGATAAGAGGCACTATGGAAAAAGCAGTGAACTGGAATAGGCAAAAAGCTGGTTTACAAGAAAATATTTGTATACCTCTTTTGTAAAGACATTTTAAGTCCCTTTTGGAAAGACCTTTGAGACTCTCAAAAAAATGTTCCATGCAAAACATTTTTAATGCAGTCCAGTTTGTTGTATGTATACACCAGATGGTATTTGGCAGAGCTTGAAATAAACATAAGAATGTAAAAAATAAAATTAAAAAATCACATCCAATAGCATTATGACCTTGCAAAATTACCATGTACTGCCAGATTAGAGTAAGGGTAGTATTGCCTTTCACTGTACTTCCTAGTGCTGTGCACGCTAAGGACAGAACTGGCAGAGAGGTGGGATGTGATCCTTGGTGAACAAGCCAAACAGTGCTTTCCCAACTCAACAACAGGAAGGACAGCTCCAACAGGGAATTTGACATTCCCTGATCTCGTCAACTGGTCTGAGTAGCTTGTCCAGAGAAGAAGCCATGCCTGCTTCCTGCCTGCCTGATAGCCATGGTCATGCATGTCTCTGTCAGCCCAGTTTAGCCCAGTACTAGTGAATTGAATTTGCTGTTGTTACAGTCTGGTTAATTGTACTCCTAATCTGTCTTTGTTACCACACCACCATTTAGGGATAAATCATTTATCCCTAAAGCTGTTGGTCCTATGCCTGTTATCGCATACCAAAGCTGTAACTTGTCAGGGCTGCCTTAAGCCCTTACAGCTGGTAACTGAATATCCCTCCAGCCTGACTAAATCCATTTCATTTTGGTCTTATGCACCCCATAAGAACTTTGTTCAGGAACTGTCAGTCACCATATGGTGGAGCTTAAAGAAAAATTTTAAGATTTCTTTTGTGTACCCTCAGTGCAGGTGCTATGCATGCTGTCCAAATTCACCTCTTGCTACAAACTGAATAGCAATCTTCCGTGCCAATGGTCTTAAAAGTCCCCTTTGAAAAGAAAATAATGTATATTCTTTCTTCTCCGCCAAATATCAGGATACCTAGAAGCAGGGTATTGGACCTAAGTGAACAAATAACTGTCTTTTCCGCTTGATTAACTTATTTTTTACAGGTATTTTGACCATAAAGCCCAACTTACCTGATGGGAGAAAAAGTCTTAAACAAAACAGCAAATTCTCAACAATAGGCAAGACAAAGATATGCTAAAGTGGCCTCAGTTTACTTACTTTCCTAGTCCTAAGGTATTAAATATGTGGAGCTGGCGGGTTATAACTGAGTTGCCAGGCCAGCTTAGGATGCTCTAAAGCTCCCGGTCACTCACTGCAATTGTCAGTGCCTGCAGGCCTCAGCTGTGAAGGACAAAGCATTAGCAGCAGTCTAGTGGTTTTACTCCGGAGATCCAGAGAGAATGCGTATCTGTGCACCAGGTAGAAAGAAGTAAACTGTTTTAATTACCCCTAAGCTAAACACCTAAGTGAAGGAAATGATGAGAAAGCATTATGTGTGAAGAAAACTAGCTATTCCAGTGCACAACTCATTGAGAGAACCAAACATGAAATGGGACTACTGCCCTCTTTCTCCTTAAATGGAGTGGAAGTGAAGAAGAGACAATTAATTAAACAAATAAGTGTCAGCGTGATAGCACAATTACAAAGAAAGGCTAACATAGCACCTGCAAATGCTCTTCAGTTGGCAATCACAAAAGTGAAAAGAATAAAGACTGAGGCCTATGGAGAGAGGAACGAACATGAAGACTAAGTGTGATTACAGGTCCAACTCGGTTTCTATAAATAGCTAGAAATACTTGCTGTTTACAACAAATTATAAACTATTGTACATTCCTAGAAAAATAAATTTCAATACAACATAGATTGCGTGTATTTTTGTTTCCTTCCTTTAAAATTCCCCATTTACTATTACTCGTAAAGATGAGACTCAACCCAGTTCAGCATACAACAGGAACATTTCTGTGGGCAATCAACTTTCCTCAAACTCAGATTCATGTTTTGTATTAATCAGGCTAGTAAATTATCTAATTAGAGCTGCTGGTATGTTGTTTGCTGATAAATGGATACAAATTACATGGAGAATCCACCTATTGCCCAGGTCGGACCAGTGGGTCATGCAAGTTCTAAAGTGATGGATGCATGCGTTAATTACAGGTGACTTAAAATAAGAGGTTGCCTAGGGGTTGAGTCAATGTGCCATCAGTAACGCATGTGAATACATCCAGAACACACAGTTCTTTTAGCTTCATCCTTTTCAGCTTCCCAAATCTACAGTGACATTGAAAACTCCACAAGTAGGAAAAGAAAAAGCTAGAGCTTACCGTTTAGAAATACTGAAATAATTTCTAATTGCAAAATAGTGGGAATACTACATGCTAACTAAATGTCACATCAGGGGGATATGGTCACAGCTGTGCCTCACTTGGGATTCTCCTGAACAAAGTAGAGAAGTATAGGTCAATAAAAATATTTTAGGGTAATTGATCAGCTCAAACAATATCCACTATCAACATCATGATTTACGTTCTGAAACTTGAAGTTTCAGAGTGCAGTTTCATAGAAATCTGGAGTCCAGTAATACCACTGCTTTCAATAAGGATTTGGAAGAAGGATCAAGGACTGCACTTAACTGTATGCTTGGTCTTATGCATTAAGAAGGGACAGCGAGCAGCCTGAGTTTATTTTATTATTACTACATAATTCAAATACACCACGACAAAACTGAGTAAGCAACTGAAATAAAGAAGATGCAGCTTAACAGGAAAAGGTGTCAATATGCTGCACTTAGGCACTCACCAAATCAAAAAGACAGGACAAGTGGTGCAAAGAAAAAAATTACAAAGTCAAAGAATAACACAAGCCAGTAATATCATGTTACTGCAAAAAAAAAAAGGCAAGCCATTCTCTCATGTATTAGCAAAGCTTGTGAGGTAATCTGCTTGGTCTAATGCAGTCCAAGGGTGCCTTCTCCTGAATATAGAATTCAGTTTACACAGTGCACTTTGCTGGGGATGTTGGGAGATCCCAAAGGAGAATGATCACATCCTAGAACCGAGAGGAAAGATGAATGAACCTGTCAGGCAAGCATAAATGAACTAGGTTTATATAATCCTAAAGGAATCTCCTTAATTAGAAGTCTGTCAGAACAGCTTGGCCCTACGTCTGTCCATGGGATTAGCTAAACCCATCTATCCCCCTGTAGCAATGGAGGTTTCTCCAATCTGTATGAACCCATCACCAAGAGCAACCTCCAAGGATGATACCTGAGCCTTGTCTTCATTAAATAAAACTAGAACATAATCATACATGATCCTGACTGATCACCTTAACTAAAACAATGATACACATCAGCTTTGCAGTCAGGATAGAAATGATCAATCTTGTTCAGATTTGGATCCATTAAGTCGGTAAAGATGATTTTAAACGGTGTGGTTCCAGTCAAAGCTCCATAGTTATTTTACCATACTTTATTTAAAACTGTTTGAATATCATAATCATATTACAACACCACATACATTTTTAGTGCAGATAAACTCCAGAAGTTATTGTATAGACTCCATGAGTATATATTCTCTTTCCTAAGAGACAAAATTAAAGGAGGAAAATAAGTTCCCTCTAAAATAAGTCTCTACTCATGATAACATTTCATTCGATGCTGTATTATCTAAAAGAACAGTCTCTAAACCATAGGTATTTCTCCTAGGCTTAGAAAAAGTCCCCTACAGAGAACTGCATGACCAGCCACCCCTAGCATCATGAACCGCAGGAGTTCACACCCCATTACAGGTAGCCCCAGCGACAGCACCCGTTTCAGTTCTGTACCCCATCTTGTGTGAGTGTATTCACAAAGCAATGAAGTAACTTCACTCATTTCCAAGGAAGTTTTTAAAGAAAGAGATAGAGATCTCTACAGGTAGTGGGAAAAGGGTAGGGGTTTCTCCCTTTTGCTTTTCTCTCGAGCATGAGTGGATAAGCTAATGAAATCAGCATTGACTCATTTGCTTTTACTCTCTAGCACGTTGACAGGAGAGCTAGTGGCAGCACGGTCACCTTCAAAGGCTGTAATTGATTGACAGGACGTGCTCTTAGTGCAGTGGTTACCCTTCAGTTATTATCAGTGAGCATCTCTCTAAAGGGTTCCTTCAATTCCAACCTATTACAGTACTATACCTAGCTGGGGAATTTTAAAATATGTTTCTTCTAAGGAAGAAACCCGCACTTGGTCTGAAAAACACCTGCAACAGTTATTTGAACTACAAAGGTTTTGGGAGTATCTACTGCAATTGTGATCTATTTAGCAGCAGATCAAACACTACAAAAGACCAGAAATTCAGCCTGCATCTTAAAATTTATATTTCTGAAGTATCCCCCTTCATCTAGAAGCAAGAATACAACAATTTTAAGCTTTCACTTGCATTGGGAAAGATTACTTCACAGTCCAGTGGCATTAAAAACAAACATCACAAACATCTCTTCAGCTTATTCTTTTCCTGTAGAAGAAGAAATAATTCTTTTTAACTAAGTGGAAAGAATTATTTAATAAAGTTTACTTAGCAAGGTGTAGAAGGTGAGGAGACTCTTACAGGACTAGTACCTCAATATACAATACTTGAGTACCTGTGTTTTCTTTCTCTCCTCCCCCAGCACTGTTATCTTTGCTTTTAATCTCTGACTCAGATGAAGGAAAGCATCAGACTGAAGTATTCTATCCTCTATACTGCATGAGAGTGGAGTTCAAAGCAAAACAGCCTTTCCCAGGCCAAATTCTGATCTTATCTATGTCAGTATAAGGCTGATGTAACTCTTCACCCCCCTAAGCCACTTTTGTACTCATACCTGTCCTGCAGAGAGCAGCCTGTCCTTATGATCCTCTTTTCAGACATCTGCTGCTGTTCCAAAAGGGATACATACCATAAAACTCTTCACTACTTCATATACACAAAATCCTAAGATTGCAAGTTTGGATGGCCTTGAGGAGTTACCTAAGTCACACTGTTGCTTTAGGCAGGTTCATCTTTCCCTAAATCATTCCCAACAGATGTGTGGGAAAAGCCACCTTAAAAGTCTCCAGTGACAAAAATTCCACAGCATCCCCAGGAAATCTACTCCTGCACTTAATTACTGTTACCATTAGCATCTTTCCTGGTGCCTAACCTCGATCTCCCTCACTACCATTTAGCACCAATATTTGTAGTCCTATTGCCAGTGGACACTGTCCTCTTTCTCTCTATAGCAAGGGTTTGATACTAGAAAAACTGTTATCCTGACTCATTTCAGGCTTCTCTGGACTAACCCTGCTCATTCTGTCCACACAATACCATCAGGAAAAAGCTGTTAAGCATCCACTACCCTGTATCTCTGGAGCTCATTTATCAGAGCTGCACACAGGGTTAAGTCTTGCTAAAGTTGGGATGTGGCTGTTTGGTGTTTGGAGAAGAGTCAAGTAGGGCAGAGACGCTGCTCATCAGGCTGATAGAGGAAAAGTGTGTCCCCAGCGGTGTCTAATGTGAGAAAACTACCTGAGACAGTGTGGGCTGACAATCTCCTCAGCCATAGATGGAGATTCAAAGAAGAATTGTTACTGCACTGTTTTTACCAGAAAAAGCCTTCTATTATTAAACTCTGTCAAACCATTTGAAATTAAAATGCAGAGCTGCTTTTAAAGGATCAAAGAAGCATAGAAAGTTAGTTGTCAAAATTGGTAGAATGACACTTTCCCTCTGGTCCTTCTTATTATTATTCACAGCAGCTCCCCAAATTTCATCTGCTAAGCAGAGGTCTGCCCTCTGCACCTGGAATGCACTGGAGTCACAGCAAAGCAACCACCACAAACTGCTGCAATTCACAAGAAGCAGTTGGTCCCACAGCCACATGGAGCATAAGGAAAGGGAAATACCCTCTTCGCCACATCTGCTTTTATGGCTTGAGAGAGGGGACTCTAATCATACTCCACCCACCGCCCCATTAATATTTAAGCATACAAGAGGAAAAAATGATGCATACACACCAGAGAGGTAGCACACACAAAAAAAGCAGTTGAGGCAAAGCATTCATTCTGTTCACTACATCCAAAGCAGCAGGTAAAAATCACATTTCTGTCAGGGAGTTTTGAGTGAAATATTGCTTAGCAATTGCACTTATTGCACCCTCTGCTTTGGGGATAAATAAAAAAAACAAAACCAAATCACTTTTCTTCAAACTTCTGGCATAACAGTGAGCTATATGTGATTTACAGAAGTTCAGATGAAGTTGAAGAATAATTTCATGCATGTCATGCCAGTGAGAATGATTATCAAAGTTTATTCAATAGAGATGAGGGTGCTCACTTAAAAGAGAGGAGGAACTGAGAGAACACATTTGGCAAATCAATTACAGTCGCTACAGTTCTTTCTCCAACAAGTCACATTCACAGTTCCTGCAATGAACACTGATATGCTGCCCAAGGGAATACAACATTTTCAGCATTTAGGTTCTCCCTATCATGGAGTCCTTTCATATTTTCAGTACGAGGATGATGCAGAAAGACTGGCAGGATCAGTCCACGCTTCAGAAAAAGATGGTGCATTTATGATAAGACTCCCTGTGGTTTGAAAACACCACAAAAATCTGTCTGCTACCAGCTATAAAGATGTTTCTCTACACGTATTGCTTGGTGAACATTTAGATAAGAATAAAAGCCGGTTCTTGAGAATCACCCATGCAGAACTGTACACAAACAACACACTTGCGTGACTGCCACAGCTGGATGCCCAAGTGTTTGCAAATGCTCAAGCAATATCAGATAGACAGCCACCTGGTGAATGTACGTGCAAATGCCATTTTAGCCATGCTAGAAAATACTTATGTGGAATACAAGGCTAAAAGTTTGCCACAAAGAAACTAAATGAAATTCAGTGGTATGCTGTATCATCATCTTTTAATTATGATTTCCAAATCATTTTGTTTCAGTTATCTGATAACAAGTACTTGTGCATTCCCATCATAGGGGTACTTCAACGGCTGTCATTAAAGTATGATCATTTTTGTAGTGGTTTAGCATAAAGCAAGTTGAAGTCTTTACTGTTTCATAATAAGCATTGTTCAACAAGCAGATTTAATGAGAAACCATACTGAAAAATAACGGTGATTTCTGTTGTCTATGTGTATCATTTCTGTAAGAGCAGGCAGCAAACTGATTTGTTCTTATTCTTCATCTGCCAAGAATTATCCAAGAAAGGCAGTGGTATTGGAAATTGCAGCAGCAACTGCTCTAATGTTATTAATCTCTTTCCTACACTTGCAACATTCCAAATATACATGCGAGGAGTTGACGTTTAGTGGGCTACATTTACCGAAACAGGAGACGCTTCTGCCAGGATGTGCCTTGGACCATCTAGTGCTAATGACAGAGTAACAGCTAGTACCACAAATATTCAGAAGCATTTTTCTGAATGGATTCTTGAAAAAAAGGAATTCAACATATTCTTTGCAATGACAACAAGAAACGTGTACTATAAGTAAGCAATCTGATAAGAGACGCTTAAAATAACTTTACTAAGGAAAGATTAAAAGCTGATGCACTTGAATTATTTTTACTTATTTAAAATCATACAAGCCCTGATTCAGCAAAAGATTTTCAAGCATACACTTAAGGAAGTAGTTATTTCCATGGAAGTCAAAGCTTTTATATAGGTTTAATACTAAAATAACACTGTAGAAAATCAAGAACTAACTTCAGAAATCCGAAGTGATGCCAGTGCCAAAGAACAAACTACTTAATATGATAAGGTAAGATGTCTTTGAAATTTGATGCAAACTATTTTTATCTAGCGAGTTAGACAGACTCAGCATTTATCCATCTGTAATTTCCCAAATGAAATCAGTGGCAAGAGAGCTCTTCTACTGTATCCGCAATGCAATAGGAGCATTAAGACTCACATATAAAGGGTCATCATTCAAGAAAAGCGTGTTCCTAATACATGTTCCAGTAACTCCGTGGAAACCAAGATTTACATAAGGCAAAGAAGACTTTGGAGACAATATTCCCCCAACAACTATTCACTGCAGACACAGAACCCCTTCAGCACTGAAGTTATTTTTTATACTGCTGCTGATTATCTTGCACGAAAGAAAAATGCTGCAGCACTTTGTGTTGAGTGGGTGATGCTCCCATTTCCCAATCGAGTTAGACCCAACGTTTATAGCGGGGTAAAGTATTCTAAATTGGCTTGTATCAGTACAGTGACTCAGTGATCACTGCGCAAGTGGGAGGACTTCAAGCATTTGACATTGCTTCTCATATTCTTGCTGTCACAAATGCAAATGTTAGAGAATTTAAACTGATTTTTATCTTGTCATTTTAAGTTCCAAAAAGAGACCTTTGATCATTCAGCAGCCTGTTAAATATTTAGCAGCCAGGAAGAAAGGATTTTTTTTCCTTCCATGATTGTTTAACTGGTTTCAAATCTAATACTAATTTCTTCATGCGAATACAATGTGTCACCATTTGCCCATTTCTCCAGCAAAAGAAAAAATTCCTCAAATTAAAAATTGATCTGTCTCTTTAATGAAAAAAGAAGACAGAATTAATATAAACAGACAGAAAACAGGGTTGTGAAACCCACGAGCTACACAATCTGTATGCACAGAACATATCTACTTCTTGGGGGCTTCTATGAAATACATTTTAATTATCGTGTCCCCTTTCAAAGCTAAGTGCCTTGTGAACAGTGGCTGAAGACCTGCCCAACTCATTGAACACAGAATTAACTTTACCCTCTTCAAAGGTGTAGAACGCCAGTCCTGCGGGCCCCAATACCCTAAAGCACTCAAACATGTTAATCCCATTGAAGTGCTTGTGATTGGTTTTCATCGTAATACTAATCACACAGGATGAGGATATGTGTCTCTTTAACTGATGAGCTGAAATTAAAGACCTGGGAGCACTGAGATGTAACCAGCCCCATTGCTCAGGCTCGCCTCTGTTAGTAACCTAAGGAGAGATGGCTCCTCCACCCTCCCACACAAGCCCTCTCCCGTGCTGTTAGCGTGTCCGTTACATTAATGACTCATCGCCATCCTAAAGCACCAGTTCAAGCTCTTCATTAATCACCTTAAGCACGCTGGCTTCTGCAGTTCGCTCAGAGTCTCCGCTCCATGAATAATTCAGGCTTCAGCCTTACAAACACAGGGAAGGACTTTGTGGGTCAGGCCTTGTACTTCAGCCATGACTTTGAAACTTCACAGAAAAGACCTTTCAGTTGCAATCCCTTCTTCTTCATCCCAGTGTTGGCTATTTCCTGGATATTTGTTACCAGCCAAAATATTGCCTTTGAAATATGATTGCTAAATTGCATGGGTGGCCACCACAGGTGATCACTGCTGGTGCATCCCCAGTGATGTGCTTGTACAGAGCATTAGTCCTGTACCACAGGACTATGGTTCCTGTAGAAAAAGCACCGACTAGCTTGTTCCACATTATGAAAAACCTAGAGCAAATAACGACTGCACTGCACTACAAATTGATTTATTCTTCAGGGGAATAAAAAATATCCCTTGAAATATTCTGCAAAAGGCGCTGTATGTTTTATGAGAATGAGAAAGCCACTGAGAAGGGCCACAGGTTTTGGGGAGGAGCATTGACTTTTAATGTATTATTGTTGCTTTCTCCCGCACCCCAGCCACCACTAGATTAGATTCACAGTTCCTTCTTTACATCCCTTTCAATTTCAATCAACTGCTTCTTAATTATTACTGTAACAACATCTTTTTTTCTATTTGACAAATTACCTTTTATTCTTAACGCTAACTACAAAGTAAGTTGGCCTCATACTCTAGATTAAAACAGGTTTTGCACAAATAAACACCAGGGCAAAGTGCACTGCTAGCAAAAACTAACAACATGTAACTGATGTAAGTTTATGTCCACCCATCAGTTAGCCCATCAGTTTGTTCTCTGACAAAACTTCAAAACTGCTGTCGATCATGCAGACAACCCAAGAGGCTTTATTATTGAGACTGATAGAATAACTCTCCCTTCTAACTTCTAACACAGATAAGGTGAGGTTGGAGCTCAGACACAGTAGCACAAGTAACTTGATAGATGTGTAAGCGATGCATCAAGGCTATACCACTCCTTGACATACCACTTTCTTAAAATACGTTTTTTCTAGGTATCTAGAACCACATATTTGGTGAGTGTATATCAGAGCAGTTGCACTGACTTCAGACCCCATGATCTACCCCTACCATGATAGATCGCTTATCTTTCAGGACTGTAATTTACCCCATATCATTGCAACTCTAAAAACAAAATTCATTAAGGCTACAAATCTTCTTGGAGAGGCTTTTATACTAACCGAACACTCAGATGTAAGATTCAATTAACTGGAATATAGACCACTGACACAATTTCAGAGGAGGAGTGGTCAATCAAAGTTAGAGTGTAATTTGAATTCTCACAGTACACATACATTAAAGAGTTGAGATGGTCCTGATTAGGCATAACCGTTCAGCTGCACTGTGTGAAGGCAGACAGTTTTGGTAGGGACTTGGTTCTGAATGATCCTACTTGTGCTTCTGAAAAACAGAAGCTGCTCCACATCAGCTGATGGAGGTTTGGTTGTACACAAAGCAAAATTAAATTTATTAGTTAGTTTATACAGTGAACATACCAATAGAAAATGATAGAAAACCCCAGGAGCACTACTGACATCAAAACCAAAGTTCACATGAATGAATACACAGACAGAGGTCCATGAAAAAAAAACAAAAGCAAATGCAAATATTTTCTTAATATTCTAAAGCTAATGAACCACTCCAACTTTGAAGGAAAAGTAACTTCAAGTAATAGAAGTTTAATGATGAGAGTGATCCTAGGAGAGGAAATATGCTCATTTTGTCCATCTGTGAGGGCTTGTACTGCAGCTGTTCATCACTTCCTGGGCTCTAGTCTGTGGAAAATAATCATTATGTGGAAATCTAGTCTCTCTCTTCTCAGCAACCATGGCTGGAAGAGTTATTTGGATATTAGGTTTTGGGCTTTTGCGGCCAGTAACAATTCCTTATTTTTATCTTCTTATGCCACATCCATCACAACTGCTTTTCACTGAGACAGTTTTGAGTGGTTGTATTTTATTTTGTTGTAAATCTGGTGAGCAATTTTCACCTCCAGATTATAAAACCAAGCTTTTAAAGTGCTAATGTTTGTCTGAGAAGTTTGAGAGCATAAATGCAGAGGAAAAGAAAATATTACAGCGACATACATCTGTTTGTGAGGGATGAAGATCTGATAACAATGGGCCAGGAAATAAATAGGTGTCATTGAGCATCTGGTCCAAAACCTGCAGAAAAATTGTGTTGAACCACGAAGATTTTCTTAGATATTTCTGACTTCCACTAATACTCACTCACTTTGCTTCCCTCATCCAGTCAAGGCAGAATGTTTGCAGCTTTATCTGAAAACTTTACAGCACTAACTTGGTAACTCAGTTGTCATTCTGCAATGAGCAACTCGAAAGGTTCAATTTCAGGAGTATTTCCCTGTGGTGTGACAGGCAAGAAAAATGGAAAAAAACGGCCAGCTGAATATATAAAAATAACAGTAATATTTAAAAAGAAGTCAACAAAGTAACCCAGGCATAAACTGAAAAAGCTCATTTCTATCTACTGGGGCACCGATTCCCAGCGTTAGCTGACTTCAGTTCAAGTGCTCTCTTTCAGCCAAGCCAAAGAAAGGCAGAGATCATCACGTGTGGCTCTCTCCACAAAGGAGGGGGAAAGCTGCTTCGCTGAGTGTGGCTGCCAGATTGAACCCACAAAAGCCTATAACAGCAGTAAGACTGGATGTACCAGGCTAAATGGGTAATCCCAGAGCACCTGTATCTTGGAAACACCGCTCAGTTTCCTCCCACAGGACGTCTGTGGCTAGCCTAAAGGAAGCGGTCATTCCTCCTCTTGCCTGCCTAAATAATTACCTTTCTGGCAAGGATGTGGCTGAGCACAGAAGACAACCTACTTTTATACATACTACATATGAATGATGCATTTTGCTGTCAGACAACAGCCTGAGACCTGAGCTCATGGCAGCAAGGAGCAGCCCAGAGCTGACAAAACACCCAGCCCATCTGAGCTCATGTTTCAGTCGGTTTTGCTTTTCTGCCTGAAATACATTTTGTTTCCCTTTCTGCTTTTGATATTTATTTATTTTTACACTTTAGGATCACAAACCGCAAATCCAGCAGCCGTGTGTTGCCTGCCTCTCAAAGGCACAGCTCCTCTGGTGGATGGCCCCTCAGCGAGCACCTCACTGTCCCCATCTCACTGCGCTTTTCACCTTGGGGAAGAGCAGTCCTCCGAGACCAGCCAGCACTGACCTGTTGCAATGAACAGTCCCCTGCCATTACATGGGAAGATGTCCTGGCCCAAGGGGCCAGACCTTTGGAAATGATGAAGCTTCTCTCCTCCACACCCCCAGAGGAGCACCCACCTTGCTCCAAGCCCTACAGTCGCAGCTAGATGGCTGTCAGAGCAACTCCTCCAGCACGCTGGCCTGATAGTTGAAGACTATCAAAATGCAGTACTGACCAGGCCTGCAATATCACTCAAGACTCTAGCTCAGGGAACATTGTTGCTGCTGCTCCACCACTTCAATTTTACATTTTAACTGACTCTGAGACTTGCAATCTCAGTAAACCATCCAGTAGGCATTTAAGTGTCCCAGCATGGTAAGAGTACTTGTTAAAATACTAAAGGAGCTTCCACAATACATTTCTTTGCTTTAGTCATGGAAATCTGATGCTGCTCAATAGCCCATATTTAACCGATTGCAAATTTAAAGTTGTCTTTCTGCACTGGAGTCAAACAAAGTAATTAACACTAGCTGCTGAGCTTGCCATAATGCTGAGAGAACTCACGCCAGACTGAGTTTCCACTGGAAAATTTTCCTGGATTAGTTGTACATACTGGGATTGTGAAACCAGTCTGTCTTTACTGATAAGTCTATAGAACCTTGTAATGCAGTGCTTTCACTGGTATGGCATACTCTGAAAAACTTCCTTAAATTAAAACTTTTTTTTTTTACTATAAAAGTCATGTTGACATTTGAGATGGAGTTCCTCAGAGAACTATACGAGTATCTCTCTGCTTTCTAAATATAATCTTTCCCCAGACATCTATCATAACCTTCTCACGGTACACACAGAATCTGTTCAAGCTTTCCATATATTCAATGACAGATTTCACTCTGCATTTGCCAGGTTGGGGACCGTATAGATCTGCCAGCACTTCAACAATGTTTCTTTCCTTCCCCATCAATTACTAGACTAGTAGTTAGTTGTTTTCTCTTAGTGCCACATGACTGCTGAGAAAGAACCGATTGTTACATCTGTAAAGTTCACAAGCAAAACCCGCCCTTTGATGCTTGCTCTTTACAAACTGCGCAGCCGGATGCAGCTCTCAGTCCCTCCCCGGGACAACCTCTCCATTTCCCAGACCGCTTCTTCAGGTTCATTTGAAGTGTGGAGTGATAAGCCCTGCACTGCCACAAAGCCAAATAATCACAGAGGCTTGTCACAGTTTTGAAGCCATGTGTACTTACAGTTTTTGTTTTCTTCCAGAAGTTTTGGATGGAAAAGCTGAAAACAAAATGCTCAACTGCTGATACAAAGCAGTCCCTTCCAAGTGCAAACAAATCTTTGTACGCATGGAGAGACACTTAAGGTACCATGCTGTGACATTACCAGACGTGATCATAACACAGTCTCTGCTTCGAAAAAATTATGATTATTATCACTTTTCTTTTGTGAGAGAAGGAAAAGATTAAAATTCAGGTAATGTTCTTCAGAGGGCTACATTACAGATACCAAGATAAGCAAAGCACTCAAAAAAATCATGAAACGCCATCTGTTCTTTATCTTCTAACGTCCACCAGCATTGCCAGTGTTGCCAACATTAGTCACTCTCCTCATGATATTGAGTGTTTTTCTTACGCTTTCAGCATTCATAATCAAAATCACACAACTGCATTTTATTTTAAATAAATAAATTTCCAATCCACCTGATGCCTGAGAAAACCAGTGCAAGTCAGAAGCTCAGAAAAGGGAGTTAAAGCTATTTAAATTCACCAGTCCGAATCTATTACAGTCTTAACTATACTCCAGGGACTATTTTTCCAACGTAGCTCAGCTTCCACAGGGGTACCAAAGGGATAACCAGACTTAAGATCCAGTGTAGTGTATTGAGTCTCTCAAAAATCCAGTTTTAACCATAACTGTAGAATATTTGAAGAATCCTGTTGCAAGCCCCATTTTTACATTGGCATAGGTCTTGACAGAGAAATCAGTTGAACTCTCCACCTTTAGAAGTCAGGCAACGTTCAAACACTGAGCCGCACATTGATCACAAGTCTCATTCCCTCCTCACCCAAGCACAGCCCAGCGTTAGCATCTAGGAGCAAGGAGTGAAAGCTCTGCTGCTCCTGCAGACTTTACACTATCATGATTACGTGCTAGTCAGCTGCTTCATGCAACTTTTATTTTTATGTAAAGTGAAGAAGGGTTTTGCTATTCTTAAGCAGAAAGCATGTCACAGCCACTGCCTGCTGACAGCAGGGTGCAGCTCACGACAAGTGCCATAGGCGTTGGAGAGGTACCAGCACACCCTGGGCTGGCAGGTGGAGAAGGGCAGCCCAAGCAGCGCTGCCCACAGGTGCTCTTTGTCACGCTCAGCATGGATGAGCTGGGACCTGAGTGATTTGGGTCACTTTAGGTGTAGCAGGCACCTGGGAAATACACAGAGCACCTCCTGCTCTCTCCCCAGTGCATCCCTGGCATAACTGCCAGCCAAAAACTCAGCCCCAGCCTTTGCCTTTAATAAGAACCAAAATCTTTAACCCCATCATCCTGCTCATCTGTTTGAAATGGGAAGTAGGGGCTGCGCTACAAAAACCCACTCTGTTCTCTGCACACTAAGTTACAGCCTGCATCTTTGGACATGCAGAATGCTCCGTGACTAATGTCTGACTCACGTCAGGCCTGTACCACCATCAGCATCTATCACAGCCAGAAAACAGAGTCCTTGCCCTCAGGTTCGAAGCTATTTTGATGCCATATGTGTTAAGGAAGAAATATGCACAAGCCTGGATAGCTGGTGCAAGCAGGCTTGAAGGAATGTGGTGTAACCCTGATCCCCATGACCCTCACTCAGCCCAAACACTGGGGTTTCCATGAGAAAGCTTCGACTGACAATACCCATCAGCTCAACTTATTTTAACTACAGCACCCTGATGCCCTGATCCTGCTCAGGATTTTTGCATGTACATGCTTAAGTTCATGTACCCACGCAGAAGAATAAACCTAAGCACGCATGTGGTCCTTTAGAGAACCAAATCCTGGTGTTTCTTGCAGTGTGATTTGTGGGAGGCAATTTTCAGAGTTGCGTGTCTCTTGCTCTCTGTATTTTCCAATATGAAATAGTGCAGTTAGTAATTTCCTTACAACGGTTACAGGTTTTCTTTCCCCAGCTGAGACAGGAGAAAAACAGGATTTCAGAACATTTGAATGTTTCTTATAAAGTCACCTCCCTCTCTCCTTCGCTGCCAAGACTCTAACCTCCATAAAACAAAGCCATTCCTCCCCCACACTTAAAACTCCTGAGCTCATTAACTACTTAATCAATTTTGTGCTTTCCTGCTGCACAACTGCAAGCCATAGCCTATTTTCTGAGTATCAACTTTTTTGTTGCCATTTTTATTACCCAGTTTTGTACCCTGAGGTTTCCTGGGTGCCATGTGAACCAACCCATGTTTTTTCACAGCAGGAAATTGATAGAACAGCAGTACTAAAATGCATATTAAAACATTTATTTGATATGTCAAATAAAACTTACAGCACTAAACCCAGAAGTTCCCAGTTATATTACACTATATTAATAAAAAATAGACAAAATGTGTAAAATATACTGGAAATGGAAAATCCTTGATTTAATATACTTTTACTTTGAGATGTTATCAGGTATATTATGTTTCACAATACAAGTGTACAGTAAAATAGAATTGCCTAAACCTTAGACAGTTACATCATTACAGTTTATCCACTATGAGTAACTGCTAAAGAAGACAATAATTTATAACATTCCTGTAAGGAATTCCTTTGGATGCATTATCGGAGGGTGACTGGATATTCAAAACAGGACAACTTTTAGAAACCCATTTCTTGAAGAATACCCTACTTAGTCTTTTCTGAAAATCAGGCCAGATTTTTATTTACATATCTGTCAGTGCAGACCATCTAAATCAATCATTTAAATTATGTTTATGTTGTAGACATTAATTCTAAGAAAGAGAAGACAGAGAAGAGACCATGAGATGATCTGCTTGGTTTATCTTTGGCTGCTACTGCCGGTACAGATATTAGGGATCAAGGAGATGCACTTTTGACACATGCATGAGTCCATCCATTTAAGCAACTACAAATGAGCTCAAATGACCACCTGGGCAGCATTCAATAGCTGCTACTACTAACAGTGGTCACTAACGCATGTTCAAAAGGCAACTTTGAAGTAATTAGTGAGCTCCCACACTGCAAGAGCTTTCTCAGAAGAAAACAAGCATCTCTCATATTGGCACTTTTTCAGGTTTATGTTTCACCTGATCAAAACTACATCAGGCTAATGTGCTTGGCATTAAAGTAAAAGGGCCAGATCCAATGTCAGTGACTTCCACTGACAAGGTCAGGGATTTCCAAAAGCCCAGTCAGTTTTGGATCAGGCTTTGAGGCTGCAAATTTTACAGGACTAGACTGGCATCTGTCTCTTAGACTTGTACTTTTGGATGCCTAGAAGTGATAATAAAACACAAAATATGAGGCTGTCAGCCTTATCACATCTAATCTGCACCACAGGAACCCCTCTAGCGTTACTAACGTTCTTAACCTGGATGGACACAAAAAGTGCATGTGAAATTAGCTAGGAAACAGCAGTGATATTGGAAAGTATCATAATTTTAGGAAACAGTCCTTCAGCAACTCCAGAGAGAGACAGTGACAGCATCTTTCTCCACATCCCCAAGCCTTCAATTTCCGTGTGATGAACCATTGGGAAATTTCATCATTGGTTTTAGGAGGGAGAGGAGAGGTGGGTGAACAGTAAGGAGGAATGGAGGAAGTGGTTTTTAAGAGTAACCACGTAAGCAGAGCCCACAAACCACTAGCAAATAGCTAAAGAAGAACTGCAAGGAAAAAAAAAAAGAGAATGAGTCGCTGCTACAGACAAAAACTATGCTCCTGTCTCTTTGTAGTAACTTTTCCTGAGGCCAAAGTCAAGTCAGGTGTACCATTGTTCTTGCCCACAAAGTGGGAATAATTAAGGAGCCTACACAGCCATTTCCCAGGAACACCTGTAGGAACAGGATGACTATTAGTCTTTACTCTTCTAACCTATCAACCTAAAAAAACCCCCAAGCTGTTTTAGAAGAAATTTATCCTGGCATTCACACTTTTCTAGTGTTGTTCAAATTAGTTGTGTGGACTTATTTTTCTTTTCCTTCTTTAAAACAATAAATTGTTTATATAAAGATTGAAAATTTTTCTATTTATGTTATTTGGCATCTACAAAATATGAATAAAAACAAAGAAAAGAACACACGTAAACAAAATGTGCAGATAGCAAGGGAAACACTCTCTTAAGTTCTTGCTGTGTAAAATCAATAAGAAAAAGGAATGTACTGGAAAAAGCTGTCATTACTAATCCAACTTCCATGGTATAATGAAAGGAAATGTCTCATGGTAGCTTTGGTGAAACTATTAAGTCCTTGCCTGGGATTGCTCTGTTTCTCTAGAGTTTCTGATGGGAAATACGTGAACTAAGTGAGGAGAGAGATCTGTCAACTTCTCAAAAACCAACAAGAGAAAAAAACCCCAAAAGCTATTAAGAAAGCTTCAGACACCTTCTTACATGCAAACCCTTTTCCCATCATTTGCATGTAATTCTTCAATTTATTTTTTTCTAATGTTACCATTATGGTAATAGCTATGTTATCAAATCAAAACAATTCTATCTTACTTATAAGGCCCAGTTACAGTGAGGACTACATTTTCACTTAATCATCTCCTGGCAAATAGAATCATAGAATAATTTAGGTTGGAAAAGACCCTTAAAATCATTGAGTCCAACCATAAACCTAACACTACCATTAAACCATGTCCCTAAACACCATGTCTACATGTCTTTTAAATACCTCCAGGGATGGTGCCTCAACCACCTTCCTGGGCAGCCTGTTAAAATTCTTAATAACCCTTTTAGTGAAGAAATTACTCCTAATATCTAATCTAAACCTTCTCTGGTTCAACCTGAGGTCGTTTCCTCTTGTTCTATCACTTGTCAGAAGAGACAAACCCCTACCTCGCAACAACCTCCTTTCAGGTAGTTGTAGAGAGCGATGAGGTCTCCCCTCAGCCTCCTCTTCTCCAGGCTGAACAATCCCAGTTCCCTCAGCCGCTCCTCATAAGACTTGTGCTCTAGACCCTTCACCAACTTTGCTTCTCTTTGGGTGCACTCCAGCACCTCAATGTCTTTCTTGTAGTGAGGGGCCCAAAAATGGACACAGCACTAGAAGTGAGGCCTCACCAGTGCCAAGTATAGGGGGACGATCACTTCCCTAGTCCGGCTCACCACACTGTTCCTGACACAAGCCAGGATGCTGTTGGCCTTCTTGCCCACCTGGGCACACTGCTGGCTCATATGTCAGTGCTGTTGACCAGCACTGACAGATCCTTTTCTGTTGGGCACCTTTCCAGCCACTCTTCCCCACGCCTGTGGAGCTGCAGGGGGTTGTTGTGACCCAAGTGCAGGACCTGGCCCTTGACCTTGTTGAACATCACACAATTGGCCTCGGCCCATCAATCTAGCCTCTATATCAATCTATATCAATCAATCTATATATCAATCTAATCCCTCGTTAAAGCCTTATAGATCACACAGCACAAAATACCTCATGTTAACCTGCCTTGCACAGGAATGATTTTTGAGAAGAGTGGTGCTCAAGGCCTGCCATGGAGTTAAAATGAGATCCAACACAGCCTCTACATCACTATCAACAATATCCATGAATTTTCATGTTCTTAATGCTTGGCACACTGTGATTACAACAGGATGCCAAGTTCTTATATTTTACATAGACGCGCCAGGAACATACTACAAGCATTACAGACAGGGAAACAGGGCTTATAAGATCTTCAGTGATTCAGTGCAAAACCACAGGAAGTTTATGATAGAGGAGAACCATTCCTCCTATCTCTGCAGCAGTTCTGTCCATCGATCCAAATTTCAAAGCAGCTCAAAATGCATCCCAGGCATTTTAAGCTCAACAGTTAAAAATTAGTTTTCCCTAGCAACATGCCCTTAAGTTATCTTACTTTCATGGAAGTTGTTTCAGTGGTCCTTTTCATTACAGAAACAGCTAGTGCTCGGTATCAGCCAATTCGTGTTCAATTGATACTGGAAGAACCTGGAAAAAGCTTCACTTGATCTATCCAACCTTAATTTTCTTCCCTGCTCCCTACACTAATCCTTAACTGAATGTCACTGTCCCAATTTCCACTAGAACAACAATCGATAGAAATTACTTTTTTTTTTACGGTATAATATATATACAAAATCTATATAATACGTATAATATATCAATTTCTGATTTTCTCTTTACATCCTGGGAGGATGCACAGGCTTCACTATAGGGTCACCAACTGCAAACGTCACTTCCCAAACTTTGTGGAGCCTCACTTGATTACTTGCTTGTCTGCTATCAGGAGATTATCATGCATCATTGCTGGGTTCTCTGACTGCTTGATTCCAAGGGGAAAACCATCTACTTGTTAATGACTACATCCCCAAAATTTACCAGCTTCAATTCAACTAAAGCTGTCAAGACGCTTTCACATGTCTTCACATGTTCCGTCTTCCCCAATTCCATCCTATGAATAACTCTCCTTTGAACTTCTTCGTCTTGTATGAAGAAAACCTGCCTGCATGTGCTTAACATATAGAGCACACTCCCAGTCCTTAGGAGGGAAAAGGGACACGTCTTACATAGAGAAAAAAGATTTTCTCATTTAAACAGGTTTTCAGTGGGACCTATATGAAAGTTTGTGTATCACTCAATGCTGTTTGGGATGAATATTTCTTTTTTTTTTCCAAAAGATCAGTTGTTGCTGTGAAAAAGGAAACCCTAAACTGTTTTCCAGCCACATTCTCCGTGTTGGATACCTTGCTGCATCTTTGCTCATTCACTTGATATACTGGTACTTCTTTTATCTTTTTGCCCATGGAACTAGTGTTTTTTATTTGTTTTCACATGCTGTCCTTTGGAATAGTGCGGATTGCTTCCCCAGTGTATGCTGCTCCCATCATTACCTCAGCCACAGGTTGTGTGTAGCTGTTTTGGCTGCATCCCCTCATTATTTAGAGTAGGTTACAAACTCTGATATTCATTTACCTCCCATGCTGATCTTCTGAGCACAGAAACATAGCCCGCCAATTACTTATCTCCAGACTCTCACTGCAGCAAGTACACTATCTGTCACACTTTCTGTAATGCCTGGCACCTCTGTTCATTGCCCTTAAAAAAAAAATAATGGGAAAAGCGTGCAATAATACTGGATTCTCTTCTGCTCAAATGACTAAGTGGCTTTATTTTCTTTTCCTGCAGGCAAATCTGAAGCTGAGTCCTCAAAGGGTAGCTAAGCATGATCACCAGCCATTTGTGAGCTCCTCCTCAGGAGATTTGGTAGGCACACCACCAAAGCAAAGCTCTAGGGCAAGGCTTCACCTGGTAGCTAATGCCAAGTTCAGGTTGTTCACAGCAAGATTATGCTGGTGGGACATGCAATCCCTAACTTGTGGTACAGTGACTTCTCCATCAGTTTACAGCAGGAGTCATAACTCACTCTGAACATCCATCTGACACTCACTGTAGACGATTTTCATTTCCCTGCTATCCCCATTCTAACTCTCAGTTTGTCTTTTGATTCTTTTTTTCAGTCAGAATCCTTAGTGTTCCTCATGTTGTTCATAGAAATCACTGAGAACCATAACAAAACCACTTTCTCGCAGAACTATGCATCCAAATGTATTTTAATGGGGAACAAGTTAATTGAAATATAAAAGGTGCTGATCTCTCAGCAAAGGTACAGAAAAATTATTAAGCAGACATAGTGAACAGCACATCTCCTGAACTTCCCCAACAGAGGTCATTCCTTTCACTTTAGTGACTACAGCTGTAGCCTTTAGAAAAATCTTATATTTTTAAATTATCCCTAGTTTCTCTCAGTCGCCCTGTGGTAGTAAAATTATTAGTATTTGAGAGATATGGCTAAGAAGTTTATCCTAACTAAAAGAACGTTTCTTGTGATAAAAGCTGACAGTCAGCGATCATTTCCAATTCCCCACTTCTGAGCAAGGGTAAACACCAGTTGTGCCACTCCTATGGGCTCCACCAAGAGCCATCTCCCCAAATTGTCATGTTTCTTACCATTTCATTCCTTCTTTGAACTGGGGCAGCTACCAAGCTCCTTAAGTTCATCCCTCTCAGGGATAGATACCTGGCTTTGTTTACATGGGTATGGTTGTTTTCCTTCACCTCTTTTTTCCTGAAAGACTCTATATGTTTGGTCCCTGCAATCACTTGGCAGAGGATGGGGTGCAGAGGGGGAGATGCCATCCCAATGTTCTCTTACCATGTGCATAGTTAATAAAGATTCTGTCTGACCTGCCCTAATTTGTACTTGCCTGTTATGCACTTGGAGTCTCCAGACTCTCTGACAATTCTCTACCGCTTCTGTTTTGAACACAACAGAATCGTATCTTTCTCAGAGGCTCAAACAAATGAAACCAATGACCCTATTTCATTTCCTTTTCCCAAAAGGAGCAATAATTTCAGGGCTGCATTGTGGTTGGTGGAACAGAACATCTTACAAATTAAACAGCAAGAAACAGCATTCACAACAACATACTGCATAATGCAAGATTCAGAGACTTACTATGTTTTTTCACAAGTTTTAACATTCTGTACTCATCTATTCACATCGTAATGAATCCTCCTTTATAGAAAATGCTCCTACACACGCCACGCTAACAAAGATGACATTTACAAGTTTTACCATAAGCCTTTTTTCTCCTCAACTAATTTTGTCATGGTAGGAGTATGTCCCTTATTTATGGCATGCATTTGGGTGGAGTGGGGAATTTTAATCACCAGCTTAAGGAATTTTTGTTGTTGGACATTTTGGCCAAGTCTGTGTTCCTTTAAAAGTGGTCCAGAATTAGTAACATTGAGGAGTCCAGTTGGAGGCAATTTAGAAATACCTATTTTAGGGCACTTGTAATTTATCTCAAATTAGACACCCTGAAGTTAGAGTCCTGATTATGGGTGACTCAACAATTGCCTTGGACAGCATCCTAATTTTTAATGCTAAAATGACATCACTTATTTTATTACTGCTGAGAAGGAAACAAAGTAATTAGTTGTTGCTCTTTAAAACACAACAGGACAACCAGCAATTTACATTTCCTTCACCTAGAAATAGTTAAAGTTGTAGAGTTATCTGCAAACAAAGCTTCATTGAATTACTTTCTGCACTGCCAAGGACGGGCTCCCATGGCACAGAGAACAGAGGTTGATGGGAGAGAACTGCATCATTAAAAAGATAAAATGGGTATGTTACTCCAGTTTCTCAAACCCATACTGCTTCTCCTTGTTCATAGCCTTAGGGACAGAGAAAGAAAACCCCGTTTGTAGGCAACCTTCCCTCCAGTTGCTTCAGGGGAGGGAGTAAAATAACAAGGAAAAGCCTACATGAACAAACTAAAAAAATCCCCAAACCAAAAGATAAAAACATCTAGAAGAGAAATAACATTTTTTTTCAAAGGATAGTTACCCCACCAAATTTTCTACTGAATGCTTAAGCAGATCTTCAGGTGGTCTAAAATAAGCATCAATGAAAACCAACTGACAAACAGAGACAGTCGCGTGGTACTCTGGCCCTTCATGAACAAATGTTAGACATCGGGGGTGGGGAGGATTTGTGAACCACAGCACACAGTCCCTAAAGCTGCTCTCACAGAAGAGATCTGTAAATGTCTGACTAACTGCACTGGTAAGAGAAGTAGACCAGCATTGTGCATAGCTGAAAATCCCGGGCCTGGAGGGAAACAGAGCCACAAGCAACGAAACACAAGAGCCAATCTTGTCTGACGAGATTGCTTCTTTTGCACGGAACTGCAAAATTAGTGGATTAAGGGGGCACAGTGGAATTAATATACTTAGATTTTAATGAAGCTAGCATTATACCTCTAAATCTTAATTAAAAAAATAATTCAAATTGATTTGAATAAAAACAAGGCCTTGTGAATTAAAATTGGGAGGCTGAAAAGAAAGAATATCAATGAATGACCACGTTTCAGTTTGAAGGAAGGTGCTCCATTGGTTACTAAAGTGTTGGATTTTTTTAAACATCTTCCCTAAATATCTGTGACAGAAAATACATTGTACGAGTTACAAATTTAGAAGTGGTAAGGAAGTGGAAGGAATTCTGACTACTGGCAACGGAATAAAACCACAAAAATCTAGAAACTGAATCTCAAGCACAAAACCTGCAGAATTAATCCCAGAAGCCACATCTGTACTTGTTCACGAGTCTAAAGTTCCACTTTAAAATAACCTCAAACAACTATTTCTATCAGGAAATCTTGAAGGCATAAGTGAAGCGTAACTGTTATATACACGTGTGCCCAAAACTGCAGAAAGACCCAAATGATAGCTCAGAGATGCCACCACTCCACTTCATTTCTGACCATTATGTCTGAAACCTAATGACAACAGTTTAAAAGTCAGCACAATTAATTATCTCAGTAAGTCTTGTCACATAAGAAGCATCCAGTTAATGTCCATACACATCCACAATGGCAGATTCCCTTTCCCACCAAAGTTTCCAACATCAGGTGTGATGATGCTCTCCATAGAGAGACACTGCTTAGTCTTAATTTTTTTTTTAATTAAGCAGATGTACAAATTATCGTACCAGAGTATTCCTGAGACAGTAGCCATTGCATGCATTTGGTCTTGGACTAAGCAGTACTGGTGCTTACGGAATTTTATTTATTTTTTTTTTTAAATAAAGTATAAAATAACTTAAGGCTTATCATGCAGAAATAGCCATTATGAATTTCTATCTCAGTGGTGTACAGGAGAGAAATTTCAAGACCGTGCCTGTACAACTCCCATTTTAAAAGGTAGTCAGGAAAATGTGTAGTAACACTAATCCATCACAAAATATTCCAGAACACTCATACAAACAAAATTCTTATAGCCCTTTCAATTGCATTCACCATTCCTTTTATTTACATTCTATTATCATACATATGAAAAGCCACTGCAAATACGCATGTAGTAATGTATTTGCCAGAGTATTTGCACAGTCCCTTCAGAAAGGCTTTGAGAGCTTGGAAGACTTTCTATCCAAGAGCAGGAACATTACACGCAATCAGTGACCAAATGCAGAATACAAATAATAAATTGCAAATAACAAAGAGCAATCAATAGAGTGGAACAGCCAAATAATTTTGAATAATGGGCAAATTCATGGAAATTGAAATCTGTTCACACATCATTTGTGGACACAACAGCTCACATTTCTTTTCTGCATAACAAAGTTTAGAAATAAGCATGAGAAAATGTACTATAGGAAAAAGATCTCTACTAGGACCAAGAAGGATGCATTATCCTTCCTCCACTTCCCCCAGTTTCTTATGATCATTCAGTTTATAATAAGAACACAGTTCACAGGGTGTTCTAGTGATTGCATGAGTTACACAATAAAACAGGAGAGAAGGGGAGATCCTACATTTTTACAACATGAATATTTTTCAGGAAGTGCAAATAAAAATAGAAACCCAATTAACGTCAAAAAATATCAGGATGAAGAGCAACTGAAAGAGCTCAGATTTGATATTTTTTCATCATCAACTTGACCTTTACCTACTAAACAGCACAAAGATGACAGGGAATGATAGGTCATCTGTCTTCACAGATGAAAACTAAAAGGACATCAAATAAAGTCACCGGTGCCATGATCAAAACAGACAAAGTATTTTCACACCAACCATGCAGTTAAGCTGCGAAACTCCTTACAGTAGGACATTGTGGCTACAGAGGATTACATCCGTACAAATCACTGCTGGACAAGTTGAGAGGAATCAGAGGGAAACACAGCACGTTTCGTACAACCTATTGGTATCTCTGAGTTAATAAGTCCCTCAATTACAAGTCCCTGCTGGTAAGGAGAGAATATTGTGGAGTGAGACTATACCACACATGTCCTGCATCTTTGAGATGAGATTCCCACGTCACATCAATGCTTGTAGCTCTTCTTAGGTTCTTATATCTGATGCATTTGAAAGCAGAGGGACTAAAACATCTAATCTAATTTCCAAGGTGTGCGAGGATGGATAGTTGTAGCAGCAACTACTCATGCCCCTAGGAAATCAATGTGTCTCCTTAAAGACAGAAAAGTTTTCTCTTAGTCAGTAGGCATCATGAAGGAAAAAAAAAAAGTGGCCAGGGATGTGTTCAAAACAGTTTACATGTGTGGAAAGGAAAGTACGAGAACTCAGAATGGGCCACAGGCCACTTCTGTCTTCTGTGGATATGAAAAGAGATACAATGATTGATAGCCTTACGGCTTTTACAATTATCTCTACCATAGAATTAATTCAAATATGTTTGAGGGAAGTTCTCAAGGAGGTAGGGACAGCTTCTGCTTTTATTTTTCCTGATACCATAATTCCTTGAGGGTCAATATCCCTGTAAATATTCATAGTATTCATTCACTTGAGAGTGAATAATCCTTTAGATAAATGTCCTTAAGTGCTTCGCTATTTTTTTTACTGTAACATCAACATCTACTCAAGCTAATGGCAATGGAAATCACAAATAGTGCCCCACCAGGTAAGAAAAATACCCTTGCTGGAAGCAGGGAAGTTACAGGACACCTATCCCTCTTTTTTTTTTTTGTTTAAAAATTCTCTTTTTTTTCCCTCTGAGGAGGAAAATTATTTCCTTCCTCAATAGTGAATGCTCACTGCTGTCATTCCCAGGAATTACTTGGGTGTTTATAATTATGAGTTAAATCATTCATTCACCTATAGCAACAGGATGGTGTTGCCTGCTGAGTATGAAACATGTCTCATGTTATAAAACATCATTCTAGACAAAGGGATTTCTCAGCCTACTATCATATCCCAAAGTGAATATACCTTCATTCTGACTTAGTTCATCCCAGAAAAAAAATAAGAAAAAAATTACCAACGGTAGCTACACAGAATAGCTTTCAGACAGACAAACTACAGCTGATATTCTTATACATTCATTTTTAGGCATTTCAGACCTGAGAAACAAATAAGGCTATGGCACCATATGTTAACTGAAGTTCCAGCCATTTGAGTTTGGTTTGACTCAAACAGAACTTAACAAACGTTTCCTTTTAATTAAGCAGACAGTGTAGAAGGCCAAAACTTTTTTTTTCTTTCCAAAATCTGCAAAAATATCAACACTATAAGAAACTTCAAACATTTCAGTGATGGTTACAGTTTCAAGAAGCACAATGAACAATTAAAATCTACATTGCAAATCTGGCTCAACACTGAACATTCTGAAGCAGCAATACCAAAAGACAGAGCTCAGTCTGCAAAACTCAATATCACATTTGAATTTCACACTGGTCTGTGAGACTCCCCCTTGCCTTCGTATTAGAAGCTTTTAAATAGAAATGTTTTTCAAAGAGATTGCTAGCAAGCTTTGTTTTCTTGTTACAGTAAGAAATTTAAGCTTAAGCTTAAAGCTGAAGACAAACAGCCATCACCCAAATAAAATTTTAATTAGTTTAAGAGGACAAGAAATTCATCAGGGTTGGACTGTGCCTGACTAGACAGATGGCATCAAGATTTCTTTCACTGTTCAGAAACCGTTGACAGCACGCTTTCTAAAATGCTTTAGGAGCGCTGGCAAATTTTAACTAGTGTAAATAGTCCCTGGTAAAGCCCCAGGGAAAGTTCCACTGAGCCACCTAAACACTACCTGTAGGTGCCTAAATGCATACTGAGGCAGTGAATCTATACTTAGATAGACGTATATGTTTGGCAGACAATTGGCCAGTTCAGGTTCCCACCTCTGACATCAGCATTACTAATCAGGCTAATTAATGTAGCTTATATTCTTCTGCCTCCCAAACAGCAAGAAAAATCCAAGATTCCTGCCTTGCATTTCCAACAGACTAGAAGCATCTGTTCTGAAGATAAAAAGTGACATTTGGCTCTTTGAAATAATCTGCATGCTCTTCAGAGTGTAAGGACTAATGATTTTTGTCAGTTTAAATGTTTGAGAATCCTATTCTAGCGAGCTCTGTTTCTGTTGCATTTTTTTCTTGGATAAAATACAAAAAACTCCCAAAGCAAAAAAGCAGTACATCTACAAACCCTAGAGAACTGTATTCCTCCATCCATCCACTCTTCAGGACACAGAGTGACTTCAGACAACAGCACAGGACAAATATTACTAAAAACTACGTCATGTTCTACTTACAAGCTTTTACTTCAGTTCATACCGGGTTTGAGGGAAACACTGTGGGTGCTTAGAAGACAATCTCTTGTGATTGGAGAATGTGGTTTTGGTGGGTCTGGTCCAGGATTTGAGGTACAGAAAGAGAATTATCAACCCACCAGCTTCAGGCACACTGTCCTGTGTGCGTTCCCCCCCTCAATGCAACCCATTCAGGCACAAGGCACAGAATGATAGAATGGTTTGTGTTGGAAGGGACCTTAAAGATCATTTAGTTCCAACCCCCCTGCCATGGGCAGGGACACTTCCCACTAGACCAGGCTGCTCAAAGCCCCATCCAGCCTGGCCTTGAGCACTTCTAGGAATCCTCCTCCCCAGCCATGAAAGAGGTGAAGTGATTCACTCTCCGCAAGGATTGGTCTCAAAGCTAACACAGTCAATGCTGAGAGAGTGACTAGGACCCACGGTGCTCACTCTCTTCTAAAATGGAGCAGGCCCATGCAAATCCAGTTGTTTCTGCAGCATCTATATGTATCGTGTCTGGACTGAACAAAACAAGTCACGTATGAGCTCAGCATTGCCAGTTCAGGCTGTCTGAATATGTACTTTTAAACTGTATCTTCAAATACTAACTGGCACTGAATACTTAATTCAGTTTCCCATCTCTTTTCTCAAACAGAAATAGACATTTATATGTGGCACTTGAGCCAATTCTGTCTAAATAATGTGACACAGAAGAAAGATACTGTCAAGAAAAACATGCACAGAATGGTACTGCTATCATATCTCATGCTACTGCACATGTGTTCTGGTAGGAAATACTTCAAATACAGCCCAAGTCCTAAGACAACACTTAAACCATAAGGATGAAAGAATCAGTAAGCGCTAGAAGGTATGGCAAAAATAAGCAAGACAAAATTCTTCTTCTGAAATTAAAACTGTAATTACTTTGGTGCAAAATTTCACACACATCTCACTGATATTTAAATAGCTGCAGGTCTATGCGTCTGAAATTTCTCCCTGTTGTAAACATGTCTCCATCTTTGTTCACTACCAGTAATAAGAGTGAACAATTTTCAAAGAATCCACACTCCACAGGAGCCAAAAACTTCCTTCTGTTCTATTTCCACCTAAACCCCTTTCCTTCCAGTGCTGGACATGCGGTAACTTGAGAACCTGAAGGTCACCAGCCTTGCAATCACTCTGCCTGATGTCAGATCAAAAATTCTCATCACCTTGAAATAATTGTATTATTGTATTCCAAAGAATACGTCAGTGAAGACCTAAACTGCTTGGGCTGGGAAAGGAGGAAGGGGGAAGGATGTTCTAAATTATTATTACTTACTACAGAGTTAAAAAGTCTGCATACAGAGTAGGAAATACATCATATGGGAAAATAAGTTAAAAGGCAGTATACGCCATCACTGACCACAGAACATACAACAGACTAAATGCATATTGATACAATAGTAATTCAGGAAAGCAAACACATGACAGTCTGGATGATCTGCCCAATAGCACAACTCACAGCTGTGATAATTTTTTTTTTTGTGAAACACTTCTGTGCAATGCTTGACTGAACATTATTTTGTATATTCACAGCTAAAGAACTGAACAATTTCCCTCTGACAAGAACATCCTGCTCCCTGGGTTTTGTGTTTCTTAATCTTTTGAACCAATACCACAATTATATTAGTACTGATGATCAAGAAGTGTAATGGAGTATTCAGTAAGAAATCTGGCCAAGTACCAAATTATCTCGGTTTCTCAGATGTTCAGTCTCCACAGTCTCAAAAGAAAAAAACAAACCCAGACCTGTTTCTATGGCATAATTAAGTACTCAAAGACCAGAACAATCTTGAATAAAAAGCAAACACCAAGTAACTGGAACAGAAGTTTTTCTGTTGAGTAGGTTTGACTGACAACATCATCCCTTCCTGTCTCACCCCATCCTTGCTGCCTGTAGTCACTGTCAAAGAGTGTCAGTCCATGCTGAGGTGGCGGAGAAAACAGTGAAATAAACACTTACTGTCAAAGTAAGTAAGAAAACTCAATTGCGCAGCTGCCACCATACCAGCGTTACCTTCTTGTCCCTAATAAATTCTAGTTTATTTAAAATCTTGCCAATCTTCAAGACATACCAGGTGATCAAAGAAACAATTACACACGACAGAATTGACAAAACAGCCCTTCTTCATGCAGTTAAAGACACATATCAAATCGGATGAAGGGATGAATTTAACAGACCCCAACACCATTCTTCCATAGTAAGAATATGATGTTATTTGCTGCTCTGTACTATTCAGATGTTATGCACCTATTGCTTGATGTCTCTGGAATGAAGCACCTGCCCAGATGACTAATGCTGACTCCCACAATAGAGAAGACAACACACAAGACGCTATGCAAGAACCATAAGAGAACAAAGAAGAACAAAATATGTTTATGATGCATTTTAAATCCAGAAAAATTACACGCTCCATGTATTTCCACCCTCTAGAGACTTCTTTCTAATCATTATTCAATAATGCCTGGTGGCAAAACTCTCAGGTTTTTTTGTTTGTCAAGGCCAATTACTATAATTTCTTTCTCAGGTACAACTTTACCAGAGGATGCTTGAGATCATTAAAAAAGTCCTGAACAGTCCAGCATGCACTGCTCCAACAGTAAAAGCTAAGCAGAAATGAGTCAGGACTGTTCTGAACATGGAGTCCAAAAAACCAGTAAAAACTCTGTATGGAAATATACCAAGGACTGACTTTGTTTAGTGAAACTATGCACTCCTTGTAGCCAGTCTACTTAGAGACATGAGTAGAGAAGGCATACTATTCACCAGAACAACTGCAATACAATGTACTATCATTGCTAAGTACTCTAGTTCCACTTCACCAGTTACAATACGTACTTGTGTATGTAGCTTCAATTGTTTTATATTATTAATATGCCCATTCAGTTCTGCTTGGTTTTCCTGCAATCACCTGTTGAATGCTGAAACTCTTCCTTACTTCTTGAGCAGCCCCAGGGACTGCAGTTCAGATTACTTGCTCACCAAAGCACTACTGAGTGGCTGAAGAACAGAAAAGTCTTACCCTTCACGCATTCTAGTTCTAACATTAATGCATTAATGCAATTAAGCCTGTCTAGCTCTCCTGGACAAAGAAGAAGATATGACATGAGAAGCCTGCACTCAAGCATGAGCATTTTTTTAATTGAGCGATTCTTTCTCACACACCCCTCCACTAACAAATGTGTGTCCCAAGTCTTCTCAATGCTAGTCCACAGAGCATGCAAGTGTTGGACTCTGGTCTCCTGCCCTTTGATTTTGGGACTGAAGCAGGCTGTGCTTCTTGAGATCCACAGTTCAATTAATCAACCAAAAGAGGAGCTTCTCGGTCAGGCTCCCTCGCTCCTAAGCTCGTGTACCTAGAAGATCCTACTAGCAGACCTTCCAAACTTCTGCTAGTTACTTGCTCTGAAACAAGTGAGGAAACTTCATGCAGTGCCTCACTGGGATGAAGATAACTCCTCTGATGCAAAGATAAACAAGATTTCTGCAGTTATTTGCCCCCACCTCTCAAATCGGTCTCAAGCAGTGGCACGTGCAGAATGACATTTTGTCAAAGCGCAGTGTGTTCTTCTAACAAAGAGAGCCAGTCATCAACAGAGAGTCCGCTGCTGTGTAAGACAAGCCACAATGTCTGAAGATAAGCCAGCCAAATTCCTTCCTCCCCTCAGAAGACATTTAAAAAAAACCCAACAAACAAAACAATCCAATGCATCTCAGATAGCACAATCTGAAATTACATGACAGTCTTACAATAACAGATGAGATACTGTAACACAGAAGTTCTTCATTAATATACTACATACGGTAGCTTGAAATGCGTCATGATTTTAACAATTATGTTGAAGTGATTTTTGCAAGCAGTGGACAGTTTATGTCAAAACAAAAATTATAAATTATTTCAAGTTTTCTTCCTCCTAAAGAATTTTTAGTAAATGCTATGACAGGTGTGTTTTCCTCCCTGAATGCCAGACATGCTCAGCTAAATGTAAAGAAAAGCTGAAAAGTCAATCTAAGATCCTACTTCTCTTGGACCATCACTATATATTAATAAAGACGTTTCTGGCCAAACTACATCTGCAGTTTCTCCTGCATATCCACTCTGGATAAAAATCAGGTTCCTGTTTACACCTGGGCAAGCAAGGTAGCCTTTGATAGATTTAAATAACTGAACTGAACACTGGGGTAATAAAAAACATAGTTTGACTGATATGTTGATGATTTGTAAGAAAAGCAGGAAATTATCAATTCAGTTCTCATCTCCTACCAGTCTAACTGGGAGGTCAAGGGCAGGAAGTGTTTAGAACTGCGGTATACACACAACTAATACTCCTGCAACAGTAAAAATGGATAAGAGGAGAGACAACATTGAGAAGGAAATACTTTACACTTTGTTGAAATTGTTGGCATTTCCTTTGTGTGCCAGCATCATGCCCTATGGTGGACAGTCACTCCCCTTGTCATCCTGGTGAAGAGCAGATTAGTGTCTACCAATACACGGTGGTCATCTTTACTCCCTCAGGATGGGTACAGAGATCATGACGATGGAGCAGAGAAGATAATGGCACAATATGATGTTGCACTAGATTCATGAAATAGCTGGTCAAACACTCTGTACCTCATGCAGACTGAAAGGACAGTTCTCCTCTACAGGACACAAGACTGCAAGAGGGGTTGACCTAAGATCCAGTATGAGCAGATTTTAACTCATTGGAAATTTTAAAAGGTATTCAGACTTTAAAAAACCTGGATAATTTATAAACACAAAGCACATAGCTTTAGATTATTCTTAAACTCATTAATCTTTGAAAATGACTTTTCTCCTTCCTTCATGCGTGCAAATCCATTCAAATACCAGATCCTCAAATATCTGACTCAGTTGAACCTAAGATAACACTTTCTTTGTCCTTGGGGTGAGGGGTACTAACTAAGTAAGCTAGTGACGTGTCAACAACACAGAATCTGGCAACACTTGGGCTGATGCAGTGGTTTGCACACACCTCAGAATATGCTTCAGCTATTGAAGGGTGAAAGGGGACATGATGTGATGGACACTGAACAAGTCCTCTCAGATAAACTGAAATCTTAGTTGAATCTGTGTCCCTGAAAAACACTCACTTAAAAGACATGCTTTTCTAAACAAAGTCAGAACATGCAGAAACTCCAGTTTTAGCTGTTAGGATGTGACAGTCAAAAGCAGTCAGCACTGACCAAGTTCCGCTCCAAATAAGTCTCCTGGCAATTATCAATGGGATCAGCATTAGGACTGGTGGAGAGTGATTATGAAAAAGAATCTGAAATGCAATCTCTTCCTCACACATGACTAATGTTCATGACCAATGGCAAAACATCAGGCTGAAATATTCAAACTCCACAGCAGACAGACTTTAGAGTCACTATTTTGCTGGCACAAAAATGAGCAGCTGGGTGTAAGAGAAAGGTAGAATCCATCACGCAACCCATATTACAGGCTGAACCCTTTTTCTTCCCTATTCCCAGCAGCCCATAAGCAGAGTCAGATATTTTTGGAGGGGGAGTTGTGTGCCAGCATCCCATGCACCAAGGAAATAGGATTAAAAGGGCGCTTCATGGTGCCTGAACTTTAGGGGAACAGAAGAGCTGCCTTCTCTCATGCACAACCACTCTTCCCCCCTATGCCCCACCCCCCTTGCATTCCCTGACCATCAGATCTCCTCTACCCATCCTTCCTGAACCCAACTCATCCCCACTATCTGCTTTGCCTCCACAAAACAGACTTTTGATAACTAGAGGATACAGAGAAAAACCTTAGAGCATTTCAGAGGAGATACCAATAATAGACATGAAAGAAACTTGTTGTTTCCTGCACGTCCTAGAACAGCAATGCATGCTTCTAGATGTAAAGCTATTTGCCTTCTGCCTCTTCTTCCCCCAAAGGATCGTTTCGTAGTAACTCTTCCCTTACCACAGGCTAAAATGGACAGTGGGCGGCAGAAGTACTAAGAAGTATATGACCATGAATGCCAAGTCCTGCCTAGAGAGTCACTCTAAACACTGCTGAGCTGACTTGCTCACATTCACCTAAATGATGAAGGTACTTTCAAAACAAAGGAAGAGCTTGCTTTCTCAAAAAACAAAAAACCAAAACCGGTTAAAAAAATCAGCATTAAGAAATGTAAAGACTCAAAATATTATAATTTCACAGACAACTCTGAAGAGGTTCTAATCCTCTGTGTCTTCCTCCTGAAATCAAGAGAGCCTTTGACAGAGCATCCACAGCTATGATCAGTCTTTGTCTAAATTTGCATAACATTTCTAAAGCAGAAACAGATCCTGACATGGGACGAACATTACAGCCTGCAAAGTTTACACACAACACCTGACAGAAGAGTAATTTACTTTCCGATTTTTCTCAGTAAAGGATAAAGGGCATCATGGAACTGATGTTTAATATAGTGGCAGCACAAATTTCAGAGCTGCAGGGAGAAGCAGTGACAAGAGTTATGGAGAAAACTTTACCTGCCAACTAACCTTGTAATCCATCTGAAATAACACAGTTACATACTTGGCTTTGTAACAATTAGCAAAGAATATGCTACCAGGCTAACAAGATTTACCAGCAGAAACAAGGTGTGTCAGCAGCCTTCAACACCATTTTGTCAATGGACGCTGCCAGGTTGGGTTTAGCACCGTCTGTCCTGGTCAGAAGAAGTTACTTTTTTCTCAGGTCACCTTTAAATCCACGATGCACAGACAAAACTCGAAGTAACGGAATGTCCTTAACAGTCTGTAGAACGTGCTAACTTCAAGATGACACCTTGAGCAGCTATGCTCATCTGTTTTTTTTTTCCCAGTATGACTGATAGTTCTCCATGTTCTCTTCTCGTAGCATGCATACCAAGATGAATTGCCAAGCGTTATTCTCCTTCAGGAGGCCAGCAAAGGCTTCTGTTAGGTTGTTTTCGTTCCCATTATGTACCATACAAAATCTACAGGCATAAAACTGAGCTAAGGAACACAGAAGCCGGAAAAGATGAACAAACAAATCCACTACCCTCATCTTAACTGTCATAAAAGGGTTTATACCACTCCAAACAGCGTCTAAGCTTTGCTATTTTAACCAGTTTCATTACCTGTCCCAGTCTCCCCTATTTCTCAGTTTGGACAACAGCAGGCATTTACAGCAGTCCAGCCAGCCGCGTTATAAAGCGTACGTCTGAAATGAAGCTCAGCAAAAAAATCTGCAGGGAGGACTAAGACTTAAAACCTCCATCTCATAGATGGCGTGTAGGAGGTGGAAAGAAGCACTGCTAAATCTGTTACCTTTCCTGTGAATGATGAGCACACCACCCCTTCCAAAAATAGANTGTGTCAGCAGCCTTCAACACCATTTTGTCAATGGACGCTGCCAGGTTGGGTTTAGCACCGTCTGTCCTGGTCAGAAGAAGTTACTTTTTTCTCAGGTCACCTTTAAATCCACGATGCACAGACAAAACTCGAAGTAACGGAATGTCCTTAACAGTCTGTAGAACGTGCTAACTTCAAGATGACACCTTGAGCAGCTATGCTCATCTGTTTTTTTTTCCCAGTATGACTGATAGTTCTCCATGTTCTCTTCTCGTAGCATGCATACCAAGATGAATTGCCAAGCGTTATTCTCCTTCAGGAGGCCAGCAAAGGCTTCTGTTAGGTTGTTTTCGTTCCCATTATGTACCATACAAAATCTACAGGCATAAAACTGAGCTAAGGAACACAGAAGCCGGAAAAGATGAACAAACAAATCCACTACCCTCATCTTAACTGTCATAAAAGGGTTTATACCACTCCAAACAGCGTCTAAGCTTTGCTATTTTAACCAGTTTCATTACCTGTCCCAGTCTCCCCTATTTCTCAGTTTGGACAACAGCAGGCATTTACAGCAGTCCAGCCAGCCGCGTTATAAAGCGTACGTCTGAAATGAAGCTCAGCAAAAAAATCTGCAGGGAGGACTAAGACTTAAAACCTCCATCTCATAGATGGCGTGTAGGAGGTGGAAAGAAGCACTGCTAAATCTGTTACCTTTCCTGTGAATGATGAGCACACCACCCCTTCCAAAAATAGACTATAAAGGAAACATTATGCTGATGACCGTGAAAAGCGAGTTCACTGCTCTGGTTTAGACAGCAGGTCAGCTGAATGTGAACACATGCCCTCCTTCAAAGCTATCAGAATAGCTATTACTAATTTTTTAAAAAAGTAAACACGTGAGATTTATTGGAAATAATGACGTTTGAAAAAAATTCATCCTCATTTCAAGAAGCTGTTTTATAAATTCCAAGCTAGCAAAAGGAAACGAATGACATAAACAAAGGTCCTAATAGAAGATTCTATCTTTGGAATTCACCTGATTCATCTGTTGTTCACCTGACAACCCCATGCTACACTCCATCACAGCAGCCATCACTAATCCCTCCTGCCCTCACACCATAAATTTCTGCTATGCAAATATATGCTCCTAATGGGACAGTGCATGGCCTGTCTCCATGCTGTGGACAAGGAAGAGTGTTTAGCTGCTACTTGCATTGGTCCAGCATTATCAAAGACAGCAAACACACTTCAGACAAATTTCTAAGACCATAGTAGGGATGCGGAGGACAGATACACTTCACCCCTCCTTTGGTTCGGTCTGACTAAGGAGCAACACAGGCCTGATGCCCTGTGGTGAACCTGCGAGCTGGAATGCTCCTGGCTTACAAACGATGGAGTGAAGGTGCCTCAGAAAGACATTTCGAAAGGTGGTTTTGAAGCCCAAAAATGCAAGACAATCAAAGCACAGAACAAGATACCAGAGCTAAAATGAAGACATCTATCTTGTCCACACTACTGACTAGCAGCCAAGTACCTCACTCTGTAAATATTAACATCAGGATGAACCCAATTTGAGCTCTCCCTGAACTGCAGCCGCACTGCACGCCAGGTAGCTCTCCCCTTGAGCAGGAACAACTCTCAAGGTTTGAGATCCCTTATCTGAGACTAAGAGATCCTTTACTCGCAACAGATCCTCAGTAAGTGACTGATAGCACACTGAATTAACACTAACGATACATTACTAATCTGTGTAGCTGCTCAATATTAATTATTAGAAACTTTGTATAGATGATACCATTAGACATAAAACATTGTCTAAGCCTGAGACGAAGACTAGACCTAGGTGCACCTAGGCTTCATAAGGAGTTTGGAAAGCAAGGGGATCTACTTTGAACCTTATGACTCAATGGGAGGATCCTCCTTCCTCCCCCTCTACTCTGCCTTGGTGAGGCCCCACCTGGAGTACTGCGTCCAGTTCTGGGCTCCCCAGCTCAAGAAGGACAGGGAACTGCTGGAGAGGGTGCAGCAAAGGGCTACAAAGATGATTAGGGGACTGGAGCACCTCTCTTATGAAGAAAGGCTGAGGGATTTGGGTCTCTTTAGTCTGGAAAAAAGATGGCTGAGGGGGAACCTTATCAACGCTTAGAAAATACTTAAGGGTGGGTGTCAGGAGGANATGCAAGACAATCAAAGCACAGAACAAGATACCAGAGCTAAAATGAAGACATCTATCTTGTCCACACTACTGACTAGCAGCCAAGTACCTCACTCTGTAAATATTAACATCAGGATGAACCCAATTTGAGCTCTCCCTGAACTGCAGCTGCACTGCACGCCAGGTAGCTCTCCCCTTGAGCAGGAACAACTCTCAAGGTTTGAGATCCCTTATCTGAGACTAAGAGATCCTTTACTCGCAACAGATCCTCAGTAAGTGACTGATAGCACACTGAATTAACACTAACGATACATTACTAATCTGTGTAGCTGCTCAATATTAATTATTAGAAACTTTGTATAGATGATACCATTAGACATAAAACATTGTCTAAGTCTGAGACGAAGACTAGACCTAGGTGCACCTAGGCTTCATAAGGAGTTTGGAAAGCAAGGGGATCTACTTTGAACCTTATGACTCAATGGGAGGATCCTCCTTCCTCCCCCTCTACTCTGCCTTGGTGAGGCCCCACCTGGAGTACTGCGTCCAGTTCTGGGCTCCCCAGCTCAAGAAGGACAGGGAACTGCTGGAGAGGGTGCAGCAAAGGGCTACAAAGATGATTAGGGGACTGGAGCACCTCTCTTATGAAGAAAGGCTGAGGGATTTGGGTCTCTTTAGTCTGGAAAAAAGATGGCTGAGGGGGAACCTTATCAACGCTTAGAAAATACTTAAGGGTGGGTGTCAGGAGGATGGGGCCAGGCTCTTTTCAGTGGTGCCCAGGGACAGGACAAGAGGTAATGGGCACAAACTTGAGNTGATTACCCTTCTTTTCTCTGGTCTCTGTGTGAATCATTCTAACTCGATTCTAACTCAATTTTCCTTTGTATGTTTCTTCCATGCAGTAATTAATGAAGTGAACTTTGCCATCCAACTTATTGAACCTTGGTAAACCACCGCTGAACTGTGTTAAATTCCATCGAATTTATTGAACTCTGTTATATTATTATTTTACCTCAATAAAACATTTTGCTGCTTTTCTCTTTTGAGTGAGGTACATTCCACTCATCCGCANTAGCACACTGAATTAACACTAACGATACATTACTAATCTGTGTAGCTGCTCAATATTAATTATTAGAAACTTTGTATAGATGATACCATTAGACATAAAACATTGTCTAAGCCTGAGACGAAGACTAGACCTAGGTGCACCTAGGCTTCATAAGGAGTTTGGAAAGCAAGGGGATCTACTTTGAACCTTATGACTCAATGGGAGGATCCTCCTTCCTCCCCCTCTACTCTGCCTTNGCAGCAACCTGTTCGAATAATTTTCTCCAGAGAGGGAAATTAATTCAGCCTCCAGATCCATTTGATCTCTGATCTTTCTCTACAAAATAATTTACATACAGTATATCTATCTGAACTCTGCCAGTTATATCTTGAGGGATTTGTAACATGAAATATTGCATGCACAAAATTAAAAGTGACCCAACCATTAAAATTGAGGCTACTAGAAATCTGAAAAGAAGCATTTGTTCAGATCAGCTACACAAAGCATTAGCTAAAGTCAGACAGGGGTTAAACAAGTGTCTTAGAGTGCAATTCTTACATAGCTAAGATATGCTGGGTATTAAGTAATGAACTGAAGTGTTTGATGCCACAGTGTAACGTTGTTATTTTTAATTGCCATAAATACATTCATTAGGCAAAGCATAAGTGTTTTATGCACCCAGTGTCATCTATAAACTGCATCAGGGATATAAATTCTACCCAACTGGCATTTTGGGCAGTTCCAGTGACTGCATACATGCTTAGAATTAAACCACACATTTTAACACCTTTAAAGTATTAACTAATTATAAATTATTAACTTAATTAATTATAAATACTTCACATTAGAAACAATGAGAAGCTGGTAGTTATTTCTCAATACTACGACTGCTAACAGGTTTTACAGCTTCCAGGCTCCTTCCTAAAGGCTCACAGAAAATTAAGAAGAGTCTCAGAAGTGTTCTCTACCCTAGCTCAGTTGCCCTTGTAATTTCCTTCTGCCAGTATATTTTGCATTTCTGGGTATAAAAATAATTTTCCTTAGATATGGTAGTTTGTTTCAACCACTGGCGTTTTCCCTTATTCAGCTGAATGCACACTCCCTGTTAGAAAAACTGTCTCTACGGATAAGAACACATTTCTCATGAGTGACACTCACCATGACACCCTAATTGAGTTTTCACACCACTCTAGGGCAATATATGTCCATTTACACCCGAGTGCACCCTTTTGGCCCTAAACCCATCACAGGGTATTAGTAAAGAAAAAAAAATAATAAAAATCCACATATCTTCTTTACATATAATAGCACATGAAGAAAGGATTACATCTCACAATGAAAAGGTATAGCAAAGGTCAGCCAAAAAAAGCCTAGAGCCTTTGCTTTGTCCCACAGACCCAGAGAAGAAATATACGTGGCTGACATAAACTGGCAGGGCACCAGCTGCTCTAGGTGGTGTCCCTTCCACACAGGATAGGGTGGGAGGTGGGACAGAGGGATTAAGCAGCTTCAAATGCACAAATCCTGTTTTATGTCCTTCTGAAGGAAATGCAGTTACAGACTGCTCCTATTTCTGTTTGGAGCTAACCTACTAAGCAGAGCAAAAGAAGTTCTTTATTGGCTGTGTCTCCTCATCTTGAGCTTCGTTTTGACTTTTCTGACCCAGGCCTGGCAAACCTCCTGGGAATGTGCTAATAAAGAACAAGCAAACAGCTCTGAAAGTTAACACCAAAAGCTTGGAGGGCAATCAATATCTCCAATACATTTCAGAATTGGGTTCTCTGCCTGCTTCACTCTTGCAAAAAGCATGTTTTTTCAGAGGACAATTTTAGCATCTTACACCTCCAGTTTCCTCACAGGGAATATTTTGCATTAGAGAAGACATGGACAAAAAAAGGTTTGCAATCTAAATTTTCAGCTGTATTTCTGGGACATTCAATGTAGCTTTCTCCACTAACAAATTCCAGTCTCCTTATATATATCATGGAAGCTTTTGAAACACTTACTTTGAGACAAGTATGTAAAACCAGAAAAATTGTTACCAATAACCCTTACACAGGCCACTTAACTTTCTGTAAGGGACAGATTTAGCACAGCTGAAAGCAGGTGAGAGCCAGACAGTTTAACGACAATTTATTGTAGAAAAGATGGGTCAGCTCTTCTCTTTCGTTATGTGCTAGCCACTTTGAAGAAGTCCCAGACATCCACAGGTATACATAAGCTTTTACCCATTAAGCCATAGATCCTTCAGGAAGTTCTGTCAGTGGTCAAAATAGCCACAAAATGATGTGTATCATATGCCACTGGTATTTTCTGATTATCACTAGTCCTCATATAAACTTCTCTTCTACTAACAGTCATAACAGCACTGCCAGTAATTAGATAATCCAAATAAAAGTATCCTGCCTTCTTTCTTTCTTCCTCCCTCTGCTTTTAACCTACAGATGGGGTTTATTTTTGGTTTTGGGGAGATGACACTGAATTGATATTATGAAAATACAGATTAATCTGTTTCTCCACAGAGAGTTATTTCCTCCAGACTTCAGTCCTGAATCATCTTGAAGTTTATACAGCCCTCATCACTACACCAATCCAGGACCTCAATTTGCCACTCATACCTATTAAGCATCCCACTACTGTGCTTTGCTGAATAGAGCTTGGCAGACATAAACACACATTGCAGTGCTTTGCCAAAATGTCACTTCAGCACCATAAACTTTCATTGCTAGCTAAAAAAACCCTGCCAGCTGCAATGTTTGGCTTTTTCAATATCAGCAAATGGCAGTAGTTATCATCACAAATCCAGTGAAGGTAATGACTTCCAGATATGAATGTGAATGAATCACATTTAAGCTCCTTACCTTCCAAAGCTTACACACTTCATCTTGGCCAGCAGAGGAAAGGAACACTGAAACATGGCAGAAGATGCTAAGGAGACCATTAGTGTAACCCAGTAATGTTTGCAAGCTTATAAAACCTGTGCCTGAAGTTGCACAAAAGTGCCACTATTAAGCTTGCCCAACTGTCATGGCTTACGTAAAACTATTTCCTATCTGAAGCAGCCGAACCTTTCACGCAACAGCAGGCAAGAACAGGAATAGTTGGCGTGAATATGAATCATCCCCAAACGAACTTAAACATATTCCTCTCAGCAAGCAGCACCTTCCTGAATATTGAACATGGGATTGGCAACTATTTAAAGCAGGAAAAAAAAAAACGTTTCTGGGAGTACTGCATGAAATCCCACAGACGGATGCATAGGAAAGACTGGGACACCGTGAAACAGAACTGGTCCCATGTTAGCCTGGGAGACTTGCGTAATGCCATGGCCATACATACACAGGGGAGACAAACACAGCAGCCTGGAACATGCTACAGGGGCATATTAGGTTAGTCAAAAAGGATATTGGAGATGCAGGATATAGGAGGTGGAAGGGAGACCAAGGTAACAAAGACAAGAGGGAGGAAAAAGAGCACAGACCGCAGACAAGTGAACCCTTATAATAAATGCAAAAGTCAGTCTCCTGGTAAAATGGAGAGCATCTTTTGCTTCTCCCTTACAAGCTAAAGAAATGAAAAATTGTGTTGTGCTATTTTTAGATATTACAAATATCTCGCTATCATGACATACGAGCAATTCCTAGTGAAGAATGCGTTCACCCTCCTATCAGCTAGCAAACAATTCTTGTTCTTGGAAACCAAGGGAGATAGATAGGCATATTCAGTTTAAAGACGGGGGTAGTTTATTTCTCCAGGGTCAAAGCTAAATCTGTGGTTGAGCGATTGCTAGAAAACAAAGAGCAATATGATGCCACCCAAAAGCTCCTCAACTTAATTCCTCCACAGGTAATTAGGAATGCATTGTGGTCAGAAGTAATGAAGGCAGCAGGCAGACCCAGAACATCAGTCTGCCCTAAAATGTTATCTCACAGCATGAAAGCCATTAGGAAGCCAGGAAAACTCACAAGACCTTTACATTAATCTCATATTTGTTCCTGAATTAATGAAGAGTAATAACCTCCAGGTTATTTAGATAATACCACAGAAGTTTTCTTCCCTTGTGGCTCAACTCAAGTTCTGCTAGAGTCACAGATGACAATCCATGGAAGTGCTTTGACACAGAGAACATGGTCTTCCTTTAAATACTGTTATTTAGCCCTCTGAGAAAAAGTACTGACATCATGCCCCACAGCAGAAAAGGCATTTTCTCTGCTAACCAGGGAGGCAAAGCACAGGTTGCAATTCAAAATCCTCCCAGCACTTCAACATTCTCTTCAACACACACAGAAACTCTAGCACTCCTACCTGGAGCCATCCATCTTTCACCATCTGTTTTTTCCTGAGTATTGCTGTTTTCTGTACATATTCATCTCTATCTTGCCCAGTCTAATTTTAAATATTTCAAATAAGGGTGTTCAGAGTAAAATCAAATTAAGCTACTCATGTCTGGAAGTGCTACCAGAACTTGCAAATACCTGCTGAGAAGATAGTGACAGGTAAGATCTTATCATAAAGCAAAAGAAAGGTAGAAGAAAACCATGGGATTTCCTTGCTGGCTTGGTGACATCTGTGGCCTTCCTAATTATCAACCTGTTTTCTGTGGGCATCATTAGCACATTTCATCAAATAAAATTGCTTGCAAACATTAGGTTCTGCTTCAAGTCCTCTGTACTGTTTTTTTACAGTGACATTATGCATTATCAACATATACTAAGCTACATACGTGGGGCTTGCCTGTGTGGAAACACCAAAGGAAAAGAGAACTGTATTAATGAAACTGCATTAAGTAGCCTCAACCGTAATTGTTGAATTTGTTTTGGAAACAAATTACAATTGAATCAAAGCCATTTGCACTCCAATACAGAGCATTCATACAGCATTATAATACAATTTCACAAGTCTACTGACATTCATACCTCTGTACAACACAGGTGATTCTTGAGCTTTCTCATCCAAAAAAATACGTGCACTATCATGAGGGGGAGATTTGACTGTGTACATAAAGCAGAATCAAAACTTTAATATCGCCTACCTATGGCTGCCTTATGATTTATAACAAATCAGATTTTCCTGTTTCGAGAATATGGATCAGCTTTGCAGAATTGATTTATTACAAATGTTTTTTAAAAATGCAGCATCGTTAATTCTAAGAACAGTAAAAAAGGCCCTACAAAAATAAATCAGTCCAACTATGCTACAATCAAAGAGATATGTCAGTTCCCTGTCAGTCCCGCTTCCTTCATGAATTCAAAGAAACAGCTAACAAATGCTTTCTCTTAAGAGGGGTCTTCTGTGATTCAGCTCCTGAGCAATGTGGACTCCACTAGTGGGTAATCTCCCTCCTCATTCTTCCACTCTCAATCCATCTACATACATTAAAAAAGGAAACCGCTAATTGCTGCTAAATACCCTTTCTGTTTTGCAGCAGTCGCTCATATATTATGCATCAAGAAATTAATGAAATAAAATGATAAAGGAAAAAGTAAAACCTAATTCCAAACTATGTGCTCTTCACATGTTATGATTTAAATTGAAATTTGAAAGCAAGTATTGTCTGATTGACGTTGTGTGTCAGCTGTATGTCAGTTGTGACTACCTGAGTAGGCCTTCTTCTATACATCACCTAAAACGCTTTGGCTTCCTTGAGGAAGATGTACTGTCTACTAGTTATCTTAGCAGATAGTACAGTATGTAAGCTTTCCAAACCACTGCTGTAATTGCTACTACAGACCAACAACAGTGTCACATCTGAACCATGGTCAGGCACACCCTGAACAACCAAAAATCCCAGCCCTCTGCATTGCATGGCAAAGCACAAGTGGCGCTGCCTGGCACAAGGGCAGAGGGTTAGACCTCTGGCTGCTTGGCAAGCTTGCTAGGGATCTAGATTACATATATTTAATCATAAACTTATCCATTCTCTACTGTGACCCTATATTAAAGCCATAAATGGCAAGAAGTAGTTGAGGAGGGCAATTAGATGTTGCTGCACCCCTGCAGGCTGCTTGCTCTGCAGTGTCTACAGAAAAGCATCGACTCCAGAAGTTAATGGGGTGAAAGCTATTTCTGATTTTGCCACACCAAAATCTTATTAAGGTTTCTTTGCTAAATTCAAGGCTTGACTTTTTTCTCGTAATAAGCTCTAGGCAAGATGAATAAACCTGCTTATTCCCACAAAAGAACAGTTTAAGTCTCACATAACTCGCACTTATTGTTCTGCTTTTCATTGAGGTCTATTAGCCTTTTGGGACATCAGCTGGCTAATAGCATAAAATGTAGTGGAAAGGTGGAAAAACTCCACAACTCCGTTTATGAAGAAGTAAATCGGATTTCTTTGCACAGTAGCTTTTCCTTTGTGTTTCTGAACTAAGCCTTTCTAGGTTAATCGACTCACCTACAGACTGGAAAGAAGATGGAGAACAGTGATTCTCCGATAAGCCAAGCACTCTGTAGAGTATACTGAGTGTAGAGATGATGAGAAAACTAGGAGATATTCATATTCTATCAAAACACATAGTTCCATCTAAACCAAAATTTTGACATATTTACACCTGTTTCTGGAACCTTAGTTACAAAAAAGAGCATTAAAAACCAAACTTTTAAAAAGTTTCAAGAATTTTCCATGTGGCATGTCAGTATTATGGCACAGTAGGAAATAAAATATGCAAAATACATCTTAAAAAGATAAAAAGCGACAAAATGAGAAAATGCCTGTTTGAACTTTTTCAAGTACTAAGCAAGGCATTTATATCTTATGCAAGTAGTAAGGGGGCTACTAAAACAGTGATGGCGACTTTAATGTTAGGCCCTTAAACTTCAGTGAGCGCTACCCAAGATAAGTTCAGTAAAAGTCAAATTTCAATCCTAAGTTTCTAGCCATTTCCACATAACATTTCTCTAGAAGGTTTTCTAAACAGATCTCTGCATTTTTTAAAATACAAAATGTAAAGTGCAAAAAAATAAAGATTTCATATTCCGCTTTTTTTTTCTTTTTAAACTACAGGTGATAATTCACATTTTTCTGGGGAACACTCAGGAATCATAGTCTGCAACAAGACAGAACAGGAATCTTTGAAAAATAAAATATTGCTTGCATTTCAAAATGGGACTTTAATAATGTAGAAAAGAAACTCCATTCTGCTACTGAAAAAGAGATGAAACTTCAGAGGCACTTACAGGATTTGCATCCCTTCTGCCAGTAAGATTGCCCAAATGAACAAGTAATAGCTGGCTGGAGTACACTGTGATGCTTAGTATCTTAATCAAAACTGAGTTGCACTCATTTAATCAAAATTAAAAGGTGTTCCATTACATCTTTATTCTCTGCAGTGCACAATGTCTCATGGAGCTTCCTTGTGAAAAGGAGGAAAAAGGCTCCTACGTCTTGGTGTATTTGATCATGACGACTCCCCAAAATGGATTCACCCTGGCTCTAAGCAATGTATGATGGTCAATGGAAAAAATTCGGTTGTTCATAAGACTAGCTGTTCTGACCAAGAACAGTAATAAGACAATAAATACTCTACACCTGTGGGGTCCACTGCACTGAATAGTTATCCTAGGACAGTGTTTGGCTTCTAAGGAGTCCCAGGATATATAGGCCGGGACAGGGGGGAGAAGAAGATAGAGCAAAGTTACCATCACTTTAATTCTTCCAAATTATTTTTCATCACTTAAATTCTTCCAAATTATTTTTCATATTAAATGCAATTAGTAAGGGCTTTAAATTAAATGATATTTTGTATGGAAAAAAAGCCTAATTCCTAAATTGACAGTCGTCACACTTACAGTTTTCTTTTTCCCTGAAAGTTTGTTAATTAAACCAATGAGGTATATTACCTGCGATGTCAGTATATAAGCTGCTTTTGGCTGGGGTAATTTTTTTCATAGTAGCTAGCATGAGGCTATGTTTTGGATTTTGCTGGAAACAGTGTTGATAATACAGGGATGCTCCAGTTTCAGCTGAGCAGTGCTTACACAGAGTCAAGGCCTGTTCTGCTCCCCTCACCATCCCACCAGGAGTAGGCTGGGAGTGCACAAGAAGCTGGGACACAGCCAAGACAGCTGACCCAAGGAATATTCCATACCGTATGACATCATGCTCAGCATATAAAGCTAGGGTAAGAAGAAAGGGGGAGACATTTGGAGTTAGGGCATTTTGTCTTCCCAAGTAACCATTATGCATGGTGGAGCCCTGCTCTCCTGGAGATGGCTGAACACCTGCCTGTCCACGGGAAGTAGTGAATGAATTCCTTGTTTTGTTTTGCTTGGGAGCACGGCTTTTGCTTTACCTGTTAAACTGTCCATATGTCAATCCACGAGTTTTCTCACTTTTAGTCTTCTGATTTTTCTCCCCCATCCCGCCAGATGGGGAGCAAGCAAGTGAGCAGCTGTGTGGGGCTTAACTGCTGGCTGGGCTTAAACCAGGACAGCATATTATCTATTTGTTCTCTGCTACTGTTAATTTTATGTTTGTGTTTACAGTGCTTTTTACTGTAAATGTGTTAAATTAAGAGACACTCTAGAAAGAAAAATTATTTAGCACATACAGATACCAAACATTATCCACATAGATGATAAACATTGTAAGGACAAGGCTTGCTATTCTATTTGCTTTAGTAAGACCTACAGCCCAGAAAAATCTTTGCATGGTACTCAAAGTACCTTGAGGTTTCAGCTTGACTGGGATTTCTGGTGCTACAACAGTATAGATAAAATTATTCACCACAAAAATCATAGAACTTATTGAGAGATTTATTCATTAGCTACTAGAGAACCAAAGAACATGAATTTAATGAGGTTAAGAATTTCAATTAGTTAATTACCTGTATGAAAATAATAAACTTTATAATCCATATTTTGTCCTCAAGCAGTATTACGCACTAGGTATCCACTAGCTAGTACCTCTCCATACTGTCTGGATCTATACACTCATGCTGAGAGGAAAATAGACTATTCAAAGGATTTCACAGCTTTCTTAACCTAAAAAAACCATGTTAATTTCTACCGTAAATGTAATTATTATTAATCTTGCTTTTTTTTTTTACTCAAGTAATTTAAAAGCACTCTTACACTGTACACAGAAATAAAACATGCGCAGGCACAGAATAAATTTAAAGCAAACATTTTATCTGTATGACCCAGTACTTCAGTTTATCGTCTTCTCTTAACAGAGAGAAGAAAGCATGAAGAAGCAGCAACTTCTTTTCTTCTTCCAGGAAGAATCACAATGATTACAAATAACAGCATTATTATGGGCAGATTTTCAAGTTTGGCTCAAATTTACAACTAGTTCATAAAAAGTTAATCCATTTTTAATAGGCTCTATGCTAAATGCTAGCGCGCACCACAAATATTTTTTGAGTAAACACACGCTAGAATGCATGAAAGAACTTTTGGAATCTAAATAATCTTAAGATTTGTTTTGTCATTTATTAAAACGCTACTTGCAGTACGTTAACCATTTTTAAATGAATACAAGTCTACTTGCTGCTGCTACCGTTTCTGTGTTAAGCACTGAGCTTCTGCCAAAGCGTAAATCCCCCAGGCAATCCTCAGACGGGCACTATCACATCAGCCCTGTCACTCACTAGTCTCAGCTGTCACTTTGCACTGCCCAGGGTGGGTAGGTGATACTGCAGTGTGTCAGCAGCCTTCCAGCCTGGCCTCAGCTGGATGGTTAAACCTGTTCTTCATGGTCCAAAGCATGCCAGTATTAAAAGTGACACCGGGGAGCCTCAGACAAACTTCTCAAGAAAGCATTTTGCCAAGAATCTGTTTAGTATTTCCTTTGCATAAATATTATAGAGTCATAGAATGCTTAAAGTTGGAAGGGACCTTAAAGATCATCTAGTTCCAAACCCCCTGCCATGGGCAGGGATACTTTCCACTAGACTGGAAATTTTGTATCCACAGGAAAAGAAACATTACTGCTGTTTTCACTGAGTTGAAAGTCAAAACCAGACTTCTTTCACCGCTCAAAAAAAAAAAACCAAACACCAGTCATCTCGCAAGACTACAGGCTTTCACAGAGGTGAGCCCATCACTAGTAGCAGATCCCAGCAATGACCATTAGTTTAGATCAGCTTCCAGACACGTTTGGAAGCAGCTGATCATATTTATTTCACAGTTCCCAACCCTAGAATTTATGGCAAATAAGCAAACTCCTCCAGTTGCCACCAGGCTGAGTTTATAGCAATTCACAGAACAATTTGGTTTGGAAAGGGCCTCAGGAGGTCACTGTTCGCTACATTTAGTTGGAGAATTTGGACTCAATTATGCAGGTCCATGTAAACTGGAAGAAATTATCCATTACAAGTTTAGAAGCCAACAAAAATAATACATTATTGGCTAATGCCTTTTAGACTTCTGTGGAGAAACAGCCTGTAATAAAGCTTCTATTCACTTCTAATGGATAAGCTTTATTTGCAATTCCCTGTCAAAACCCACAACTTGCTTACACTGTGTAATCAAAGTGAGGGTTCATCTTGCACGTGGGATACACAGGTATTTGATTTAGGAGAACGGCAAATAGATGTCTATAGGAAGAATAACCTGCCAAATGCACTGCTAGCCACGCTCAAGCAATGAATGTGCTATTTGTGGCCTCTAATTCCCAGTTGAGAGTAGACTAGAGATATCACAGCCTTAAGAGACATAAACTCATAGAGATCAAAACCACGAAGCTGCATTGATATTTTGATTGTATGTCTGGTTGATATCTTCTCTTATTTCAGAAAGACCCACCCTGTTTCCCACAAGGCACCTGTGTCTCACTAGTATTCTGAATGCCCACACTTGGCCCACACTCAATTGTCAGTTTACCTGGAAAATCCAAGCAAAATCCATCTCATGTACCTTTGTACTGCACAGAAATGCAGAAATACTAGGTTGTAGAAGATCTTTACATGACTGAATTTTTATGTTAACGGTTCTGAAATGGCTACTCATGCCTTGCGAAACCGGTAAGAGACAGAGACGCAGAGCAGTCCATTAAGAGCCATAGATACTAATTGGTTAGATGGCTATAATGCATATGTGACTGAGAATCTTAGTCTAAAAATACCAGTATCAAGAATCAAATGAATGATTTTGCGTATCTAAAGAACAAAGCACCAGTTCAGAATAATTACGCTATTTATAGGGCTGTGGAATAATATGCGTGTACATTATGGATGTTCTGTAATTGCACAGATGTGATTTTATTCTATTACAGACATGATGACTCACATTTAAGCTTTAAAATATACAGAATTAAATGAAAGTCGGCATACCTTATAATTATAAGGATCTATATGTACACATCAATATTAAAATAAAAAAATATTAGGTATGGTCCATACTAAAGCACACAATCGTGTACTACAGCAATGATGATCTTTATGACACTGAGTAAAGGGTTCAAAGACCTATGAACAGAAAAGAATATTCTCAGCTTAAAACTACGAAAGAGCTTTAGCACAATCTAAGGGTATAGACTACTGTGGCCGTGCAATACTCGTGTATCCCCTGGCAGTTCATTAGATATTTGATTTTGTAAATTTTTAACATAGCTTTTACAAAGGACCATGGGCACATCAAAAGCAACATTTTACTTACCACTGAACAAAAAAGGACTAAAAAGCCCCCCAGGAAAATTGCTTTGAAAGAGAACAAAATCACTTGTGAGATGTTTTCAAGACCAATCCACCACAGTGGAGTGAATGCCTACCACAATGTAATACCCCTTTTTTCCTCCCAAAGTAAAGCACCAATAGGATTTGTCAGACAGACAGGAATACACTTCAATAAGGATAAAAAAAAAAGGGTTTAAGGATTCAATTTTAAATCTCTGGACACTAACTGGAAATAAGCTACACCATAGAACTTCTTCCTGCTGAATCCATATAACACCCATATTTTTGTGCAAATACTAATATTCTTCATAATCTTATTTTTTTCCTAACCCTTAAATGTTCATACAGAAAACAGTATAAAAGGAGGTATTCATCTTTCTGGGTTATTTTTGTTTCCAAACAACACTAGACACATTTTGGAAAGCATCATTCCCACCAACTATCCGGGGTCACTTTTCACCTAGTATAAATGGAAGAATATGACTGCAGTGTATCAGCAATAAAAGTGTAGGAACTTTTGGTATTGCGCAAATACTTAACGTTCACCTTGGTGTTGAAATGAAAGTATGTACAGGCTGGTTTACAGTATGAACTAGAGCAAATTTAATCTGAAGAGTTCAGAGTAGTTCCAAAGTGGTTTTGAGTTTGTTTCACTATATTCACGGAATACAGCAACTGTCCAAATAGATCTTGATGTTAAATGCAATGTATCTAACCAGTTAGTGAATTGGTAGAGGATCCCTTCTGCTCTTCATCTGCAGAGGATACAAATTGTGCTGTTAACCTGGGATTCACTGTTTGACCTTTCAGGTCTCGTGGGTTGCTTTTCAATCCTCCGTTATTTGGAAAAATAGTTATCTTCCCCTTCAACCGTACAGTGATCCTCCAGCTGCTGGCCCCTCATGAGAGGCTGATAAGTTCAGAATCTCCACTAGATCACACTTTAAACAAATTTAAAGCAATCCAAATTCGCTAAGACTTTCCAGAATAGTAAAACTAAATGCCCAATCCTACTCAAGTGACCAAATCCTGAAGGTCAAATCAAAATACAACCTATAAACAGCAGATATTTTCTTTGCTGCTCATTTATTAAGCATAACACAAATCATTCCACATTCATACCACTGACAGACACAAAAGAAAACACTCCACCTGCCCCTCAGTTCAGGGAGGCCACTCATCATTCATGTCTTCATTTGGAAAAAAACTGTAAACAAACCAACCTGTTTGGCCAACTGATCCTTCTTCACCAAGCCAGTGGCTGCAGCAATGTTCCCTGCTCCTTCCACTGTCTTCTGGGCCACCGCCGTCACTCCTGTCACCACAGCTCCCCCAACATTAGACACTTGCTCTTTGGTCTTCTCGGCCACTGAGGAGATACAGAAGATGGAAAAACACATTGCAGCTCTGGGAGCTCTAAGTTTTTCAGAGAATCTTATCTATCACTGACAGCCCAAAATCACAAAGAGCCATAAGGCCATTACACTTTGTGCACCCCAAGTGGATCTTAAGAAATGAGACTATCCATCTGGTAACACGAGAGCAGCAGAGGTAAAAAAAACCGCATCTTATTTGCAGATCGATTTCTTTCACATTTGACATTTTCATTCACGTCTAACTGTACTTTAGAGAAAAGTCATTACTTAAGGGCCCTTACTATGCCCAACTCACTGTGTAATGTATAATAATTGCATTCAATATATCCCAGTTTGGAAAGGTATTCCAGTTATTCCACCAAACCCTTGCTGCACGTTAAAGGGCAAGGATTGCTTGCCCTAGTGTAAACAAATATTGTTTACACTAGACTTGAAAGCCATTGATTATTATTCTATTTTTATTTTTCAAAATACACATGATTAATAAGCAGAGCTACTGTTGCTCATAGAATTTCTAATACAACTTTGTATCTGGTTCTCTGAGATTTTTGTCCCACTGCTGATGCATCCATCCATAACATACTAATCTGCAATAGAATGAATGCCAAAGATCCCAAAGCAAACTGGATTAATAGCTAACTTCAAAGCCCCAGGGAAACAACAACTCATTTAGCCTCCATATACATCAGCAATTGCCATTCTACCTTTCAGAATATTAGTGGGTTCTTTCTGCTCATTCATCCCAAAGTGCTCTTTCTGACAGCAGCTTGCACTATAGTGAAACCACTCTAAGAAAAGAGATGACTTCAGGCCCTAAAGTACACCGACAGATTTTCAGAAAAAAAAAAAAAAACCCCCAAACAAACCCAAATCACATTTACTCATCTAAATAAGGGACTTTTCTTCAAAAATGTCCAGCATATAACTTTGTAATTCTAACTAATCCCATACTTTCCTCCAGCCCAAACCCCATCTGATCCATAAAATGCCTTCATAGCTCCGTTTGCACCCTTTTATAGTGACACCCTTTTTGAGTATGGGATGGATTCTGATTGGCAGATAGGCTTTTCTGGGAAGCACATACAGAGAAGGCTTTCTATGGATAAATTAGATTTGTTTAATTCTTTACGTACAGATTATCATCTGTCCACACCACAGGGCACACAGCATAGATTGCAATGACTGACATTAGACAACAACAATTAGTAAAAGTTAGAAAGGTAAACAATATGCCTAATAAAAGTCACCCATTAACAACCCAAATAGTAAATATCTGCTGACTGAAAAATGGAAGCAGATCATTTAATGCTCATTCTAACTAAGTTAAAGTGAAAAATTAGTATCCAATTCAGTATTATCTCTATTATGACCAAACCCAGGAGCTTTCATTACAGAGCAGGACAGCAATGGACTTCAGCATTATCTGAAACTAGAAACAGAAAAACAGTCTGTTCCAAAGACCTTCCAACCTATACATGCTAATAAGATACACATTCATGAGAAATTTCACTGTAGCTCTCCAGTGCCTAATTGACATGCTTTTTCCAGAAAAAAAACATAAATCAAAAATGGGTTTTGCTGAAAAGCAAATGTTGCCCTCAGGGAAGGTTTGACATTAGGATAGCAAGTGCAGGAAGACATCCATGAAGATGCCTCATTTGAATATTACCAGCTACAGACAACAAAAGCTCTGGATTCTACACATGAAATCTATACAGGAAGTTTTTCACTAGCTATTGCAAACACTTATCTTAAGGTGTATGTCCTTGTAATTCATTATATCTTCCAAAGAATATTAAAATCTGATTGTGCATGGAATCTTTCAGAAACAAATTGAGTAACATTATGAGACAGAAAATTGTTAATGCTTTGATATTCTTTAGAACGTCTAGAAGAAATCTCAAAAAGATCTATGTAAAAAAAAGTATCTTGCAAAAATAAGTTTTAAAATTATGTTCTCCAAGAAACTAAAAAAAAAAGAAAAAAGGAGAGATGTGTTTTTAGTAAGTTTCAGTATTGTTTTTTATTTTTCCTCTGTCTTATTCCTTTTCTGGGAGAAAAGGAAAAAAAGACAAAACCAACAGAAGATGTATAAATCAAGGTCCTTTTTATATAAATTTTCTTCTGTTAATTTTTTTGTATGGGGGCAACACACACTGTTTTGAAATCTCCCTTTTCCAAAATACATTGAACAGCAGAACATTTAAAGAGACAAATTCATCAGGCTTGACGCTGACAAAGGATCACATGTTAATCTCCTCTCAAGGGGACTCCTCCCTTCTGATACAATGAGAAAGCATGGCTGCTCTGTGTTCGTTGTCAATGGCCATAATTAGTTTCATCATCTCAAGATCTCAAAAAACCTGCACCTCAAAAGCAAGATATCAAGAAATAGTGAAATTGGGTGTATGGTGGATGCTGCAATATAAAATACCTAATTCGTGATGCCATTATGAAACCCGTATTTCTCAGACTATGTTGTCATGGCAAGTACAACCACGTACCAAGAGCAACTATCCAGAGGCTGCCCTTCCTACAATTAGAGTGTTCTGGGAAAGCTGTCTCTGAAGTCTGTTTTCTCCTCCCAGAAACATGTTATCCTAGGAAAGGCTTAGTACATGCAAACAAAATGAAAGAGCAAAGAGTCAGGCTGCTAATACTGGAACAACAAGATACCTGATAACAGTACCCGAAGCAGTATATTTCAGATCACTTCTATTTCAGACATAGCCTAAGAAAACTATGACAGGAGGTACCCTGAAAGATCTCTTATACACTGCTTCAGAAATTGGAGCCATGAAGATAAATCTAGCAAACTATACACATAGCACAGATTTGCAAAAGCACTCAACACTGGTAGGAGAAAGAGTCTTCCTTCGTGTCTCTAATGAATACCTAAACACTACCAAAGTTCCTATTACCAGAATGACTCTCTAAATAAGCTCCAGCCTGGTGACCCTTCAGCTCTGGAACTCTAGTGGCAGAAGGAAAAATAAATTAGGTTTCTGGTCTCATGTACTTTATTGTTTACGCTAAGTAGTAACAGGGGACAAGCATTAAGCGTGCACAAACAAATCCATTCAGAATGCAGGGCATTGGTATCGACTAATTACATTAATCTGAATATCAGGTTGTTTAATGATCTTAAGCCATTAAGTCTTTGTAAAGTTGATGTCTGTTTTGCATCACAGTGTTGAGAAACAGTAAATCAGCTTCTGCAGAGCTCTGCCATCCTTGATTACTTCTGTCCACCTATGCAGAGACTGGCCATTCCAGTAAATGATCTTTGGATTGTCTACAATGACCATGCCAAGGCTAACTTTGAATTTTAAGTTCTAATACTGAATGCAGCACTCTGCAAAAATTATTAGCATTGAATCTTTCTTTTCTCTACTTAATATAGACAACTGCGTAACATAATGATATCAATGTGAAACCTTTGGAGCAATTCAAAATGAGAATTAGTTGCATGAAGAATTTTGAACAATAAAAGGAGATGAAAACCACAGGATTTCTCTGAATTAATGAAATTTCTCTTACTGCACTAAATATCTAAGGCCAGTAGAAATGTTAATTAGGCAAGCAAGTCAGATGTACAAGCTAACATCCTCTAAAACCAATAAGCAAAGCTGCTTCATCTTCAGAAGTTCTGGGAAAGGGTGACCTGACAAATAGCACGCTTGCCGTATTCCTGTGAATCACAGCCTGGTATCCTCATTTTACAGTGTCTCAACGCCACTAAATGTGGTACAATTGGTCATATTTTGTTTAAAGCAAGAAACATGTCGGTTTAATATTTTGGGGTTTGGAAAGCAACTGACTGAAAAGTCTATTTAGTCATTCAGCACTTTGAGGTGTGTCAGCTCAGTTCCTTTACAAGCAAAGGGTTTTAAACCACAACCTATTCAAAAATAGCAAAACCAGCAAGACCTTGGAACTCGGACAGTGAGAAAGGACTGACTGCACAACTGTGAACACACTCATTTTGACCTGTGATTCTAGTTTGCATTTGACTCTCCCCAACCTCTTGAATCATTCACTTAAAATGTGTTGTTTCACATGATATTAACACGTTGATGCATCATAAAACCACCAGAACTTGCGAACTCCTAGTCCTATGAAAAGAGACAAGTCGGTCCTTACAAATGCAGTTTGTCATATCAACTTTAACAGCATTGATTTAAATGAATTTGATCTCTAAAACAACTTCACTAGCATTCCTCAGTGTCTTCATACTGTATCTCACTACAGTGAGGCCCAATCTGGTTTTACATACCTTCTCTGCTTGCCAGAACAACTCTTAATAGACCTGCAATTTTATTTTTTTTTTATTTTCAAAATATGTGCCCAAGCAATTCCTCCGTTCTTACACTACCAAGCCCATACTGTTTCATTTCAGAAACAATGCTCTCTGGATTTTGCATTAGGTCTCCTCTTCTCACAGCCACATGTTAACCTGCATGTCGTCTATTCATTTTCCATTTTCATTTAACAGCCAAATTCCTTACAAACAGTTTAATGAGCCAGAAGGAAGCAAACTGTGGCACAGTACCCATTATTCCCAAGCTTTGGGTGTTTCACTTTGTGTCACCCATTCTCTAAATTGGGTGAAGAGTGACCATTGTTTTGCCTAAAATTCCCCAGTAACTCATCTGAATTTTCTATTCATAGACACAGCACGTAACAGATGTGCTCTCCATATGTTTGGCTTCATAGTCTGTTTTGTATCGTCCAGAACAAAATTTAACATCTTTTCAAACCTGTCAAAAATTCTATTCATCTACTTAAAACATCCTGTCTCACTACATATATTGCAATCAGATCAAGATGGATACTCACAGCATTTGAGAGCAGTTGTTTCGCTCAGGAAGATGGAAGAAGTTCCCCACTAAGCTAGCCCACTATAGAGTTCCAGTCCTTCAGCAAGTTTCCTACTTGCGGAAATGCCCTTGACTTTTATTCTACCATAGCCCAGCTTCGTGAACATCACCTTTATTAACTTCGTTGCTGGTGCCATCAGTTGCTGTTCCCACATCTGTGATGATATTAGATACTTATGCCTCACATCTCATCCTACTGCAGTCCTCTACTGGTTATAGTAACAATCCCTCTGAATATTTCTCTTAATTGAGGTCTAACAAGCTGAGATTTCAAACCTCTTAACACCAGCATGCATGTTCAGCCTGAGGCTAAACTCTGAAGGACTACCACAGATATTCTGCTCAGTTTTGTTACTAAAAATACTATTGACTGACTTCTCAATCATTTGGGTTGTGAAATTAAGTACTGACGAGTTAAGTTTACCTACAGTTGTTTATCCTTTGCATTGTCTTATGTGAGCACAGGGAAACGATACACTGGTGTACACAGAACAAAAATAAAAAAATCCTTTTCTACTCCCTTTCTTATTTGATTTCTAACTTAAAGGAAAAAACACTTTACATTTCTTGACCACACATTTTCTTCACATCTTCAGAAGTCCTGTATTCTACAGCAGAAAATTACACGTTCTATTCAATACACTGTAGTCAGCTGAGGTTTTCCTGCACTCTGTGGAGATCAAAGACTTCCATTCATTTTGCCACTTACTACAAATTATTGGCTACTGGTTACAGTTCACACCCAAAATGATCCCTGCAAATCAATTTAAAATGCAAATTTACTCTTCTCCTGTGTATAAATGCCAATGTGGACATACCTGCCCGGCATTAACTTCAAAGTTTGAAAGTCCTGTTGCTACTGAGAGATTAGGCAGTTCTAAAAAACATTTCAAAACCCTCGTAACAGCAAGAAACTCAAATCAGTCTTTTTGAAACTCTGAAATTTGTTTCTTTCTTGTAGGCCATTTCCTTTCCACCTTCCCACCCCACCAGCTCCAGCAGGACACACTGAGGATTCACAAGAATCCTTCAGGAATGGAGGGGCTGATGGGCAGTGACAGCATGGCTGTAGCTGCGCCATCTCTGTGTTGCTGGAAACAGACACCAGGCTGGGATGAAGAACCACTAGGAGCACAGGTGACAGCCGAGTATGAACCTCACATGGAATTCTCTGCAGCCACAGATGTGCCAGTTTAAAGCCCTTTCAATCAGTCCTGCCAGTTTACGAGCAAAGACACATCTTCCTCATGGGGACAGGTGGTTCCCATCAGGCCCTAGCATACCTTGTGTTTTAAAGACTCTTCTGTGATTATAAAAGCCAAAACTCTGGCAAATGCACCCGTCCTGGAGCCAGGTATTGATGTCTTGGGCACGCCTGTTTCTTCCAAAGGCTCTCCCCATTACTGAGGGGATTGAGAAAAGCACTACCTGTGCTCCTGAACCTTTTCGCAGTCTTCCCAAGGCCCTGAAACCTCTTATCATCAACCTTGCACTTGTTGTCAAATCATGAGTACCCACATGAAAGATCAGGAGCGGGTAATAGTCCAAAGGCTGCACAGTTACCTGGTGACAGACAGCCCCGACAGGTACCCCAGGGAGGCAGCAAACTTCCCTGAAAATAGGGTCTGATCTGCAAATGGATGCCTCTGTTCTGCTCAGGAGGAAGTCACTGATGACTGTAACTTGCTGTCGCTTCTTCTCAGCACTGGTCTTAATGCAGGTCTCACTGAGAGGGGGTGGTGGATGCGCCCTTGGTTAAGGGTGCTTACACAGGTTCCTCCTTTTCTATCTCATCCTGCGCTTCATCAACCCAGCGCCTGTGTGTCATGGCACAGGCTGTGGTTAACAGCAGCGACTGTACGGCAGGGCTGAGCTAGCATCTGCAGAGGTGAAACTCCATTTTGCATCCCAGCTTCACCATGGATAGCCTAAAAGACTTAAGCATGGAAATACTGCTGATCTCGTTTGCCTTAACTGCAAACACTCCCTGGGGTTCTTTCTTTATACCTAGCTCGTAACAGTCCCTACTGTATGAAGGAGGCTCCTTCTACATTATTTTCCCTCCTGTATTTGTTGCAGTAATTCCTGTCTCGTCCACTAGCATCACTCCTGTCTGATTATGAGCTCCCGAAATCAGCAGTTCAAAGTCCTCCTGATGTATGCCCAAGTGCCTCCCTACTTTGCCTTCACAGTCCTGCTCCAGTGGCATTCCTCTTCTCAATTCCTCTCCCTCTTTTCTGCCTCCTCAGATCCCAAGGAGACAAGCCTGGACACCCAAGCCTGGCTTTCAAGTTTCTACAGGTTGATGTTCCTCACAGTAAAAAAATTAAATAAAATTAAGAAAGACTTCACTTTTTTTACGCCAACTAGTTTATAACATTCCAGCACAGAATATTTTACCTTTGGCGATTATCAAACAACAGAAAGACCCTCAATTTATTTATTTCTACAAAAGCAAGTTACCACCTTCTGTTTAGGAATCTGGTTTCGTTACTCTCCTGGCTCATATAGTACAACTTGACTTTGATCCAGAATACCCCTCAAAAAACCCTTCTCACATATAAACAACGATATTAAATTTACATATTTGATTGTAAAACAGTGTATGCATTTTGACAAAAGGACTGTTGCTTTCTGCCTCTCTATTTTTCTAGCATTCATGAACTAGAGTGGTCTCAAAAAATACACAGAATTTTTAACAGCTAGGCAGTTGTCTAAAAGTAAGGAAGCAGCTGAAAATAAGAGACAGTTGTCTTACCTGTTGTGACACCATGAACAACTCCTTCCTTGGTCCTGGAACCTAAACAAAAAACAATATTAAGTTGAAAATACATGTTCTTAAGTACTGGCAAAGACTAGATGGATGATAAGGAGGAATTAATATATAGATTACATACAGTTGCACACAGTATTTCTTAAGATTATTAAAATTAATTCAAGAGAAATTCAACCTAAGGGAAAAGGCAAAACCATCAATAAGGAACAACTGCATGAATGTATATTGACTGTGGAAATGTGAATAATACTGGAAATTCGTCTCCAGTTTATTTCTTTTACATACTGACTTCCTTGCCATTTTCTTAATAGCCATGTTAATTAAGCCTCCTGCTTTGCAAACTCACATGGATGACTCCGCACAGAAACCATGTTACAGCTAATGTCCTAATGAGACTCATGCATGCATTTGCAGAAGATCAGAGCCGAAGTTCCCAGAAGATCCTGACTATTTCATCTTAAAACTTTTATCCAGATCTCAGTTTGCAGGGATTTACAATGGTTAATGAACTACAGAAAGGCCTAGAGGTTAAAAGCACAGGGAGTTGGAAGTGCTAGGCAGATTTAGACAAAAATTAATGTGAAGGAGAAACATTATGGTAAATAGGACTCAAACACAAAAATGCCACCGGGGTCAAACCTAAGGTCTGCTGCGTCCCAGTGTCCTCCTTGTCACAGGCAGGTGTGACAGCTTACGTAAAGATTCCTAGAGCTAGTACTAGAGCCTTGACTGAGATAAAACACAAGACCTGTGTAAGTAATTTAACTGCCAAACCTACTTCTGGAACACCTACGTAAAAATATCGTGACTTTTTACCATACTGCATGAAAGGGAAGAATCTCTCATGTCTTCAAGGGGAAGGGAAACAAATTAGCACATGTTGCTGTTGGAAATGAAACTCCATGGTTTTTTCCCTACCAAAACTCTACTTGGCCTTGTCAGGTTTTATAATCTGGCTACATTTCAGGGATTAGGATCCATCTGTGGACTATGATCCTCAACAATGTGCCATTAAGTGTTACAGAGACAGAGTTTACGGCTCCTAGTTCATCACCTTACCCTAGTCTGCCAGAGATAAAATGTTTTTTTCTTTTTTATTACCAACACAGAAATTACCTTATTTGTAATGCAATTTTTTTGTCTGTATGTCATTCAGTATTTGAGACATAATTTATACTTCTGACTTTAGAGTTCTCACATCTATATAATTTTACCTTAACACTAGGTGTTAAATCATATGCAAACTAATATAAGCAGAAATGTATTAGAAGAAAACGTACAAGCAGAAATATATTAGAAGAAAGCAACTTTGTTCACAATTTTTTACAATAATACCATTTAACACTGAAATACAAGTTCTTTCATCAATATGTCATGCTTGCTACTATTGCCAATTTATGGAACTTAAGCTATTTGTGGCACTGTAAGACTGATTACAGCACTGAAAAGGCCGTGTTACCCGTGAGCAAGAGCAGAAAAACAATCCATGATAAATAACCGGAAGAAAATATTGCATCAAGTAAAATGACATGTTCCTTTAACTGGCTAAAAAAGAGCTTAAACAGCTGAGAATTCTCCCCCCCTTTATTCTGATTTTCTCTTTTAAAAAGCTTGTTTTCTCCCACTGGAAATATTTACCATTGAAAGAATCATCCATTTTATTAAATCCAAGGTTCTAATGTCTAAGAACCTGTTTTAGGACCTTGGTTCTCAATCTTGTGGCACAAGACCTAAGAAGCAAAGCACTTTGGACACAGACTGGAATCCAAACAGAGGATGGTTCCACTGACTTCTAGAAAGAGACTAAACACCAATTCAGGCTTACAGTGTGTCTAGTGGAACACTTAATATTAAGCATATGCTTTTACATGCATTGTTAGACCTGGCCAATTATCACATTCATCTTGTTGAAGTTATTGTCTGCCAACCATGATATTGAACACACATAAGCCTGTGGATAGCAAGTACCCAGTTCCCTGGGGCTGGTAAGAGATGGATGGTACGACCAAACTCAACGAGAACCTCTGCAGTGCACATATCTCGAGAGGGACATATGCAAGTTAATTCTTACTTCATTTATTGTGATGTAACACTGCTATAACCACAACTAACACAGAAATGCTAGTCTGTTTCTGTTAGTGGAAGACAAGCTTTTCTTTAACGAAAGCTCAGCTCACAGACCCAAACAGAACAGAGATATGTATAGCCAAATCCATTAATTGGCAACCAACCATCTAAGTGGTGGTCCAGACCTTACAGCATATGTTAGAGCTCACTACTATTTGCCCCACTACTGCACACTTGCATGGAAGTAGCTGTTTCTGCAGTCACAGCTACAACAAGATCTAGAAGTATGCTAGGATCTGCCAGAACAGGCCTATAAATAACAACAGTTGCATTCAGTAGGACAACTTCTGACTGGCAATGAAGGAATGCTAGTCATCCACATTGTTTCTGAGAGAAACTAGCAGTCTTTCATTCCGGTATTCCCAAAACATCAATAATCTTGCTCATCGTACCCTGCATAACAAGGGGAACAGAGGAATCACAGAAGGGATAATATAAAGATCAAGGAACCTGACACCTACCTACACTACTTAGGTGATGCAGAAGAAATAGTATTGCATTGTAATACTGCTTTTCCTTGCTGTAATACACATTTATGCAAGGGGAGGGAGAAGCCAAAACCAGAATATTTGCCTTTTTGTAACTATAAAAAAATACAATAGTATCTCTTAATTTCATTATTTATTATCACCACTGTCATCATGCCAAAATGAAAGCGTATAACAGCAGTTTGGCAATGCACTCATTTCTGGGCTTTTTGAGAGACGAATAGACTGTTCCAAGCAAGCCCTCCCCAAGATTCAAGTTGCTTAGTCAGAGCTGGTTAAAGACAGTGAAACATACACTCAAATTAGGGGAAGGACAAATCACCATCTAAGAAGAACACTTGGTCCCAAGTGCTGAAACCCATTATTCCATCAGACGGACCTTGAGTCCCTTGACTGCTCTGCTGGTTTTTCTACTACCAAAGGAAAATAAGAAACCTTATGAAAAGACAGTACAGCAGAAGAATTTGGATGGTCTTGCCAAATAGGTCATGACTGCACTGTCCTCCTCTAAGGCCATGTGCCAGCTAAGCACAGCGAGTAGTAAACAACTCATCCGCCAGTCAACCTGCTTCTGATAAACTATTCCTTTGTTCTGCCTGAGTATAACACTTCAAAGAGTCAACTGAGCAAAAACTTCAGCTCCCTGGTAGCACACAGAGAGCTCAGAGGAGCTTGAGCAGAACCTCACTAAAAGCACGCAAAAACATCCTTCTTCCTCTCAGTTCTTGGTTTCAAAGCCAGTAGGGGTAAGCATTATCTCTTGTTTCCTCGCTGCTTCACACCAACAGCTCTTGCAGGATATATGGAGACACTTTTAAATTTACAGAACAGACGATGCAGCACAGGACTGCTGAGCCCCAGTCCTCCTTTCTGATCGATGATCAGGCCATTGTTCGACAGCAAGAAAGGTCCTGATGGCTGTGCTTGTGTAAGTCAAGACAGAGCTGCTGATTGCACCCTCAGCAAGTTTGCTGATGACACCAAGCTGTGTGGGGCAGCTGACACGCTAGAGGGGAGGCCATCCAGAGGGACCTTGACAGGCTGGAGAGGTGGGCCCATGCCAACCTCATGAAGTTCAACAAGACCAAGTGCAAGGTCCTCCATCTGGTTCAGGCCAATCCCAAGCACCGATACAGGCTGGGCAGTGACTGGCTTGAGAGCAGCCCTGAAGAAAAGGACTTGGGGGTGCTGGTGGATGAGAGGCTCAACATGAGCCGTCAGTGGGCACTTGCAGCCCAGAACGCCAGTCGTATCCTGGGCTGCATCGAGAGAAGCGTGGCCAGCAGGTCGAGGGAGGTGATTCTCCCCCTCTACTCATCTCTCGTGAGACCCCACCTGGAGTACTGGGTCCAGCTCTGGAGCCCCTACTACAAGAAAGATATGGATGTGCTGGAACATGTCTAGAGAAGGGCTACGAGGATGCTCAGAGGGCTGGAGCACCTCTCCTATGAAGACAGACTGAGAGAGTTGGGATTGTTCAGTCTGGACAAAAGGTGGCTCTGAGGAGACTTTATTGTGGTCTACCAGCACCTTAAGGGGGGCTGCAAGAAAGCTGATGAGGGACTTTTTAGGATGGCGGGTAATGGTAGGACTAGAGGGAATGGATTAAAACTAGAGATGGGTCATTTCAGAATGGACATTAGGAAGAAATTCTTCACCATGAGGGTGGTGAGACACTGGAACAGGTTGCCCAGAGAGGTGGTAGAAGCCCCATCCCTGGAAGTGTTCAAGGCCAGGCTGGTTGGGGCTCTGAGCAACCTGTTCTAGTGGGAGGTGTCCCTGCCTGTGGCAGGGGGTTGGAACAAGATGATCTTTAAGGTCCCTTCCAACCCTGAAAATTCTATAATTCTATGATTTCAGCTGGCCAATGCTGAGTTACATCAGCAAAGGAGTTTAGTGAAAAAAAAAAAAACCTGCAAGCATAAAAACACACTATAGACTATATTGAACCATATCTTGGGTATTAAAAAGCAAGACAAAGACAGCGGACTGAGCAAAGAAAGAACAGACTTCAACATGGAGAGGGGAAAAGAATCCCCAGTTAATCCTCCAGTACGCCACACTCCCTTAGAGCTCTAAGTTTCCCCTTGTGCAGAAGAGAACTCTTTTTGGGGGGGTGGGGAAAAAAACAAACAAAAAACCCACGCACATTTCATCCCAAGCAGCAGCTTTTGTTAATAGAACTCTCACCAGATAGAATTATGTTACAGTCTTTCATATAATAGCTAACAGCGGCCTGAACAGAAAGGTCCAGATGTTTTCCATATTTACTTAAATTCCATGGATTTCAGTGTGAGACCACATCACCTAGGGGATCTGGACCAAAGACTTTGCATCTTACTAATTCTCCAGCAATAGTGGAAGGCTGAATGTTACAGAGCTGACTCTTGAAACTGAAAACGATTAACAGGTTGCTCTCAGACCCATTTTATTAGGGTTTTGTTGGGTTGGGTTTTTTTTTTTTGTAAGATGTCAGGCAGCTTTCACAGCATAATCTGGCTGTGAAATTTGTTTCTGAAAACCCAACTATAAAGACAGGGAGGGAGAAACCTTCAGGAGCTCTAATGCAGCAGTCTCCTCTCCTCTGCTCATAAAGGGGTTTCACCACCTTTGGCATTGCAACCATTACCAGCCTACAGGACTGAGAGATTATCACACCAGTCTTTGCTAACTGTGCTCAGAAGCGGAGCTGCCCCTGCTGCCTGCTTGGGAAGTAGATGGAGAAATACCCATCTCCTCATTTCCCCCTTACCCTACTTGATCCTGTTGAAACTTCAGCTGGAGAAGCCATGGCTCCCCACCAGCAGCAAGTGCCAGGCACATGAGCTGCCAGAGCTCCTGGAGACAGCTTCCAGCTGAAGGCTTTTTTAGCTGCAAGGCTGAAACTGCGCATATAGCTCTTTCCTCCTGAAAAGCAGGCATCTGCTGTGGGGACGATCCTTCACCGTTACTACAGTCATATGCACAAGTCCCCATACCGGCTCTGGGCTCTGCTGCCCTCAATATATCATTCTTGAAATAAATATAAATAGAAGGCCTGCCCTCCAAAGTTCAACCTCAGCAAAAGCGTCCCTGAAGACAAGAGGAAATCTGTTGCCTTTGGGAGCAGAAAACCCAACTATAGGTTCAAATATTATTACAGTCTGGAGAAGAGGTCAGACACAAAGAGGTTTCTAATACAAAGAAATCAATGACCCTAAAAGCATGGTCAGGAACTATAAGAAAACAAAGTTAAAAAAAAAAAAAAGAAAGCCTTACCCCTGAAAAATAATGCCAATATCAAGCACAATGTACAGTGAAAGAACATCTATTTTGATATATTGAAAATGAGCAGAAGCTCATTTTAAAACAGATTCATCTTACAATTAGTTTTCAAAATGACTGCTATCTCTGCTGGCAAGAGCTCCAAGTTTTGCTATGGCTCAGCAGGAGAAAAGCGTATTCCAAGTGAGTAGCCCAAACTATCTGGAGCAGAAATAATTTGTCACAGACTGGCACAAGCCTGCAAGGGCAGAGGGAATCCTGAAAAGACACTGGAATTACAGAGACCTCAGTGCTCCCATTTAAAAGAAATGCCTCTGGTTTTCAACTCCATTTAACTTCTCTTTGATATCTGTGAGCATCTCCTCGAGGTACACACAGCGTCCATTACAGAATTAACCCACTACAAAATTGGCACAAAAGAAAGGACCTACAGAAAAGAGTATCTTTGCCTCTCCATTCTTGTAGAGACAAACTTTATTTGATTAATAGGAAAAATAGATCCATAATTATTTCTTTAACAGCCACTTCTTCATATGGTCTTGGCAGATTCTTGTTCTGTGAATTTTTCACAGCAGCACTTGCACGATAGTCCTCTAAAGCCTGACTTGCTAAGGGAAGATGATGATTGTGCAATCAAAGTACTGATCTGGGATTTGAGAAGAATTTCATCCCTGGCTCTGTGCAAGATTCTTGTGTGGCCTAGATAAGCCACTTAACAACTCCTTTGCTACCTTGGGGTCTACCTGCCCTACCTCATTAACAGTAGTGGCTCTTCCTTGAGAAGTCATGGAATACATCTGCTATGGATATGCAATTCTAAGTACAGAACATGAAGTTAATTTCAAAAGATGAGGAGATGACATTTTCCCATACAAAATGTTACTGTTGACATGCCAAGCAGTCAGCATGGCTTATGCTCAGTTCCTGAATTAACCTCTCAAGTTTCTTCTCTTAAAATCACACTTAAAACCCACACCTTCTAAGGGATGCTGTGAAGCTACCTTCTCCCACTTCCGCTACTACATATTTTTTTTAAAATCTATTTTTACAGTACCAACTACCCCTTCAGCCTTAACCTAGCAACTTCTTGAAGAGAGTACCAGCTAGTGACCTGTACGGTCAGGCATCTCCTATGACACAATCTTATTCAGTATGGCTTTATGGATATGGCTCCACAGAGCAGTAATGCGTGGCCAGCGCAACGCAGTGATGTAAGAACATTTGGCCTCAGAGAACTGGAGCTCAGGAGGGCATAACTCTACTCTTGTTTGTTTTGCGATGGTCTGCTATGAGCGATTACTTTTTTTTTTGCAGAAAAGTAGGTCTGATGAGGATCCAGCTGTGAATGTCAGGGTACACCGACCAGCAGCGTGATCTCTGCTGCCCACCTACCCACATAGAGGACGCCCTCTTTCGTCTTTCCTGCCGCCTCTGCCACACCCTGCTTGGTTTTTTCTGCTGCTGCTACAACTCCCTCCTTTGCCTTGGAAAGTCCTTTCATGAACACATCCATGGCTGAAGAATTTCTTCACGCAGCTCTAGAGGGAAAAAAAAAAAAAA